>CAAKHD010013235.1:260788-283895 GCA_901007705.1 Fistularia tabacaria | reverse complement strand
AAGGGTCCCAAAGTAAAAGGGCCCAAAAAAGGCCCCATAAAAAAAAACCGGGGCCCCCCAAGGGCCCCCCCCCCCCCCCCCCCCCCACCACAACCTCTCCTCGAAACCTCTCACACTTCCTCTCTCTACCCGCCTCCCCGCAGTTCGCCGCGTGCCCCCGCGTTTCTCCATCCCCCCCACGAATCACGAGGTGATGCCCGGCGGCAGCGTCAACCTGACCTGCGTGGCTGTCGGCGCCCCCATGCCCTTTGTGAAGTGGCTCAGCGGCGAGGTGGAGCTGACCAGGGAGGACGAGATGCCCATCGGACGCAACGTGCTGGAGCTCACCAACATCCGACAGTCGGCCAACTACACCTGCGTTGCCATTTCCTCCCTGGGGATGATCGATACCACCGCCCAGATTACCGTCAAAGGTCAGAAACAGTGTGTGTATGAGTGTGTATATGTGTGTAGGTCAGCAGATGGATGTCCCTGTTTAAAAAAGGATGGGGGTCAGAAGTCATGAGGTTGAAGCAATGCCTTTCATGACATCATAGCAATAATAATAATAATAACAGTTAGGATAATGATGATGAGGATAAAAACAATAACAAGAACAATCATAATAGTAATGATAATAAAAAAAAGAAGTGATGCCTTTCAATGCATAATAATTATAACAATATTCATGATAATAATAGTAATAATGATAATCACACATTTATTATTATTTTATTATTATTACTTTCTCCAACTAGCAAGGTATTTTTAAATTGAAAGGCCTGGATTTCTTTTCCATATTCTGGAATCTGAGGTTACAGTGGGACACAGCCGTATCAGGATATCTTGTCTAAATTGTTGTTTGACTCGAGGGTCAAACAATATGCTGTAGATCCCACAGACATCCTGAGACGTCCTCCTAACAGAGCCGCCATAAGCCATTATTTCAATCCCGTCCGTTTGGTGTCGGATCGATCGGTTGTCTTGTCTGTGAAATGTCAGAAATGATGGAAAATCTCTCTCCCCACGGACGATGAAAAAGATCTCCAAATGTCTCGCTCTGCCCCCATCAGCTGAGATGATTTGAAAAATAAACTGATAGCTCATCCTGTTTGAAAAAAAGAGAAACAAGTTGTTTTCCATTTAAAAATTATTTAGAATAATTAACTGATGGCTTTGACTTGCTGTTTTCTTTGTTCTTATTTATTTATTTATTTATTTATTTATTTGTGGTGGTTGGCGGTTGATGTTTCCTGCTTGGGTTCTCCCCATGTTCTTTGTCAGCGGCGGTCAGAGGCGGGTGAACTACAGCCCTCAGGCCAATGCCGGCCCACAGTGGATATTTGCATTTCAACAATTCATTTCATTGACAAGGAAAGCAATGCAAACAAGCAAAATAACATTCGTCATGTCAGCTATGCTCATCTGAAAACAGAGCTGGTAATGACGCGAGGTTAGCTTGCAAACTCACAGACTCAGCAAGACTGTTAAGCTGCGATTCAAGATGCCGGCACAAACGCAAATCACTTCCTGGATTACAAATGAGTTAATAAGCAAAAAATAGCAAACAGAACACAGATAACACCAGTAGCAATACTGTTCCCTTTAAATCTGTCAAAATCTGGTTGTTCTTTTTTTGATTTATGATTCTTATTGATTTAAAAAATAGGACAGCGGAAATGGACTTCATACATTTTTTACTGTATGCTTTCAAAATTTGTCACCACACCCAAAAAAAAACACCTCAAAGAAGAAAAAAGAAGATGAAGTTGCCACAAGGTTTATGTTCTGCCTGGCAGGAATAATAACCGTGGACTATGAGATGGGTCGAAGTGTTTTTATTTTCTCCCTGCGCTGCTTCACTATGTGAAGAACTCCAACGTTAGCTAACTCCGGACTTATTTTGGCCGAAATGTTTATGTTCCGCTGCGAGCCCTGGAAATCCCTCTGTGGCGTAGCAGGCCAGAAGAGCTTGGACCTCTTCCTCGGTCCATTTCTCGCTGGCTCTGTTCATTTTGTCGCAAGAAAACAGCTGACCCGTGGACAAAATAGTTTTTAAAAATGGTGCACAGTAACAAGAATATGGTGAGGAGTTGGACCAATCGCCAAACGCCTACATCACCAGTGTGTGAGGAACGGTAAAGAGACCCTCCCTTGGAGTTGGAGCTAAACTGGTTCAGGGTACTGGGTCCCAGTCCCTATGCTGCCTCGGTGTCTTGCTCCTGAAAAGGTTCTAGGATCTGCAAAAAGTTCCCACTTTCCCACAAAAGGGCCAAAAGGGGCTCATGTTCTCTAGCCTGGTTCTCCAGGTTCCCGCTCTTCCTCCCACAGTCCAAAAAACAGTTGTCACTGAAGACTCTAAATGGTCTGGAGGTGTGAATGAGAGGGTGAATGGTTGGATGTCTCTTTGCTGTATGTGGCCCTGTAATTTAATTGATAGATTAAACCCTGCCTCTTGCTAAATCCCCTGGCTAAGCTTTACCCCGGCGACCCCATGCGCGGAGAAAACGGACGAATGAACCGCCACAGTGCCGCCGAGTACACCGAGAGTCTTGTAGGACGGAGAAAACTGTTTTGGGCCGGTGGCGTTTATTTCACCCGCAGCAGGTCATTTCCTCCCTGCAGGATCAGAGAGTCTCATTTCCCTGCTCTGGTCTGTTAATCTGCAGCCACCGGAGGTCAAGACTTCAGCTGTCGCAGGGCTTGATGGCGAGCCTGCCCTTCAAAAACACTTGGAGTGTTGCTACTCACAAAGCATTAGTTTTAACTTCCTTACCTATATTATTCAAACCTCCGTTTTATTGTGAGGATCCTGTAACATTTTTGACATGCACAAATAAGGACGGATTTAAGAGGCTTCATGTGAAAATTGTGAATTTCATGGTACCAAAAGCTAAGCTAAACTAGCATGCTAATAACTGCCTCAGACCAGTTTTATTCGATTAATTTGTTATCTCTACTTAGGATTGCAGGGATCGGGGTAGAGCCTATCCCAGCTGTCATCGGCCAACAGGTGGGGGAAAAGGTCGCATGAGTCCCCTTCGCCGGAAGCGAATCCGCTAGCCAGAATCGAATCCGCTTGTCGTATTTGAATCCGCTAGCTGGAATCGAATCCACGCATTGGAATTGAATCCGCTAGCCGAAATCGAATCCACTAGCCAAATCGAATGTACTAACCGTGGCGCCACTGCACCGCCCAGTTCGACTCATTTCACTTGAATTCATTTCAGCGCCGTCTCTTTTCCAAATCTTTCTGGGTTAAACCTTTTTCTCTTGTGCGAAATAAAAAGTTAGTATAATCCACCTCCAATTGAGAAAGAAAAAACATTGTCAAATAATCAGCTCCGGGAACGCCGCCCAAAATTTCGGGGTGGCGTTTTTTTTAATTTTTTGTTTGTTTTTTTTCCCGCGACGGCAGATATCCCAGTCTATTTTCCATTCGGTTATTGTTTACGGTCTGATTAGCAACTCGAGACGCCAGAGCGGAGTTCTAAATGAGATTATTTCACAGTTTGCGTGTGAATTCAGACACAAGTTTTAAGAAGAAGCAAAACCCGTCATCAGAGGACAGCAGATGGCTGATAGATTGCGTTACGGCCAAAACTGTTCCGCTCTTTTTTCTCGTTTCTTCATTTATTTATCTTTGCTCCATGCACTGTGGGAGGAGCGGAGCCGGCTCACGATTACAACCTCTATTATAAATAGACAAAACCAAGAAAAGCTCTCGAACCCAAACCTTTGTATTATATACGCAGATACTTTGAATATATACCGAAAGTATGGGGAGCAGCTAATAATTCCTAAAGGGTAATAAATATCCAAAACAAGATCTATGTTTTTTTTTTCATGATTATTATTTTTTATACTGATTGATTTCTGACCAATAAGAACGCGTGCCAAAGGCAGGAAGAAAACAAGCCGGCACTGTGTGGGTTGATATATTTATCAGAAAAAAAAGCAAATGAAAAAGAGAAAAAAAAGAATAGTAATTCAATCAAGAAAAAAGACATGATAGCTTTGAAAGATGGATGGATGGATTAGAAAGAGAGACATAAAGTGTGTGTGTAGAGTGGTAGTATCTAACATGTATTTATGGCTTAAAGAAAAATGACGGTGGAAACCGTATAAAGCAATAACAGAAGAGCTCACACCTTTTATAAGCTCTTTATTAACCCTTAACAAACTAGTGAGTCAGAAGGGAGTGTCGCAGTGCCATCATGGCTGCCAGTGGATCCTGACGCCAACTGTTTGTCACTTTTATTTATCTATCTATTTATATTTTTAACACTTTGTCACTTTTATTGATTGTATTCTTGAGTCTTTAAAGTCTGTATAGATCGGTGCTATATAGATCTGAGTGTCCTTGAGTGTTGAGAAAGGAGCTTTAAATAAAACATTATTATTATTACCCAGGCAGGCTTCTCTTAGTACCCAGATTCTAGATACAGGCGAGCATACAGTCCTAGTTCTCCAGTCGTATTGCAAGAGCAGCTATGGCTAAAGGCTAATTTTACGATTCTCCACATGGAATAATATCATTATCTTCCCCCCTCCATGGGATGTTTGTCAGTTTGTGTATGTTTTCATGAACATAAGAATGCACACTGATACACTGCAAAGCCTGCTGACCTTGCCGGAAGCTTACCCCTACCTGTCACCGCAGGGCAGCTAGCCTTGCCGCTAGCAACCGCTGCCACGTAACAAACATGCTGAAGCGGTTCTGCTCAGGAAAACTCACTCGACAGCTACAGGAGGGAATTGAAGTGATTTTTTTTTTTTTTTTTGCACGTCTGCCGTGCATCTTGTTCTCTAGATGGGTTCCATCTAGGCAGACCCTCGTGGATCGATAATCCAGGCACCTGGCCAATTTTTGTTTTTTTTCTTATCACCTGTCGAAGACCAAGACTCTTCAAGAGTCTTCGATTTCCTGCAGTTAAAAAGAAAAAGAAGAGAAGAAAATGTTAGCGGATACAATTGGTTGGAACCGGAACATGACAGGAAGTGATGCGGTGGAAAACAACGTGCTCGATTACATGCTGCTTTCAAGGGCCGTTGGGTATCTAAGCTAACAAATCTATCTTCTCAATGGAATGTTTTATCGGATATTTTTTTCTATCTAAATTTTTTTTTTATTTGCGCCCGCCCTTTAAATGCCAATCCTCATTGGTTTCCATGTGGCGCAACGGCCGCTATGCATGTTAGGTACTTTAATGCGGGGTCTGTTTAACGCTCACAATGAAAAAAAACAAACAACCTTGATGTCAATAGTTGTAATCGGCTAGGGCTTCCTGCATCACAGCTAGGCGGTCCTTGATCGATTTCCGACAGGGGTTCCTTTCTGTGTGACACATGCATGTTCTCTGGGTGGGTTTCCTCCCACTGTCCAAAAACATGCAGGAGGTAAATTGGAGACCCTCAATTCCCCCTGTATAAATGGTTGACCGGTTCTCTCAAGATGTAGCGATTGACAGGTGATCTTCAAAACTAGCTAGGATCGTCCATCTCTGGCCCAATGACAGCTGGGGTAGGCTCCCACCCCCCACGCCCCATCCCCACAACCCTCAGTGCAGGATAAGCGATAAAGATAATGAATTCATGAATGAACGGATGGATGGATGATGTACTGCTGGTCTCCTTAACCCTGGGACGGCAGTTCTCATCTTCTAATTGTGGTATTCATCATCTTAGGAGGGAGTTGAAATGTAAAGATAGAAGATCTGCCGTTCATCCATTCATCAAAACAACACTTTCTAATAGATGTAGGCTGAACGTTAGCATCCTCCCTGGGGCCTATGAATTGGCTTCAGGACCAGTCCTAAAATGCACCTCAGCTAACCTGATCTTTTTGCCTGAGGAGACTGTTTTTTGTATATTCCTGGACGAACCCGAGGTTTTTGTGATTCACGAGACACGGTGCGATTGACGTCGCCCCCACCAAATTCATCCAAGGCCCGCAGCCTCCGTATTTGTAAGTAAGAGGAATGCCAGCTAGCTTAATAAAGCAGATGTCAAGACTGGAGCGGTGGAGGGTTGCCGCTAAAAGTCTCCGGTTGAGTCGGCACTCTATTCCAGTATGAGCGCATGAAATCGGAGAGAAAAAGGCTTCAACTTGAGAGGGAGTTTTTTCTTTTTTCTTTTCCATTTCCTGTTAGCATCATGAAATTGTATCGGGGGGGAGGGGGGTTGTCAGCTGTAAGCCTCTGTTCCCAATATGATGAATAAATGTGAATACTGTACATATGTGTATATATATTTTTGTGTGTATATATATATATATATATATTTGTATATATATATGTAGACTATATGTAGTATATATAATTATATTCATATATAGATAGATGGATGAATTTAAAATCATTTTAGAAAATAATTTAACCTTTTTTTTTATTAATTTCCTGTTAGCATTGTGACGTGGTATGAAGGGGAGGGAACAGGATCAACTCAAGGCCTCTTTTCCCAAAGTGAAGACTAAATATGAATATATATACACACAAAGACAGATAGAAATGGGAAGTTATGGAAATTATGATATACACATTGACATACATTGTTTGCCAATACTTTGTTTAATTCCATTTGATTGATTTTAAAGTTAAATAAGACTTAAGTAATTTAATATAATTTCATACATTTTAGTTTAGCAATTTCGCTTTACAAAAACATGAAATTACCTTAAAAATATTTCAACCATAAAATAATATCTTTGAACTAATCTTAGAAAAGAATTCAATCACTTTTTTGAAACTCAAATTGTCGTTGAAAACTGCTAACAAATCGATTTGGCTTCATTTGACTTTAAATTCAGAACTTCACCTCCCAAAGAGAGCCACCTAGAAATAATTATGCCACAGATAAATTGTGCCCTAAGTGCGAATGGACTGATGCTGCAATTCCAGATTATCCCAGGGAGCAATAGGTGAACAACCTTTTCAGGGAAAACGACCGTGTTTTCATGCACGAGCCCGTATTTAATATTTGTTTTCTTCCAAACCCTCCCTTGATATATACTCCAGATCCCCGTTTCAGGGTTCAGTCTCACATGTTCCCTCTGGCCTGTCACTCACCCCGAGTTGTTTGTTTTCCGACCGCAGCCACCTTGTTGGATCAGTGTTTGGATCCGCTGGCATCCCCGGGACTCGGGGATCAGGGGCCCACGGCGGTTTCAGCCAAAGTGCTGTCTCAAAGCATCGACATTTGCCTCCTGTATGTAGCGTTAAACGAAAAAAAGCAAAAAGTACACATAAAGCTCCATCCACCTTAAAAGCCCCCATTTCGATGTTGCAAAAGCTTAGCGCCTGAATAGGTTCACCGCAGCGGGTTTTCATTAAGTCAAGGCCAAACACCTTTGAGAGCGCAATATACGACCGCGGTGCCGGGGTCGTCTTCAGCGCTTCGGCCCCCATCACTGATTCATGAGTGTGTTTCGGGGCGAAACATAGATAAACCATTTTTGAAGGTCAGCTCTCACGCCGTGCCGGCCGTGTTTTGATGGCGCACTTAGCAGGAGGAGGACACTGGCCATTTTCGTTCGGCCGAGGCGCTCCAGGGAGGGGGAGGTGAGTGGAATTGGCAAATAGCGGGCAGTTTATCGGGTCCCCGAACACCAAAAAGTATCAAACAAACAACTTTGGCCTCCTGCAGAGTTATTCAGTAAACACCTTTTTTTTTTTTTTTTTTTTTTTAAACAATTTCAATCCCGAGTGATCTAATGTGTTGACAACTGACCTGCGTGTGCCTGTGCATGCGTCTGCGCCAATGCTTTGCATCTTATACCTCTAAGAATATAATCCATGAATGGATACGGGGTTTTTTCTCTCTTGATAAGAGCAAGCGCATTCGAGTGCATTCAGGTGAGCGCTGAGCCCGGGAGTCAATTTCCATACAGAAATAAAAAAAAGATTAAAATAAATAAATCCGTCTTCCTCCGAAGACCGTCCGAAATAAAGTCAGTAGGTTCACTGAAGAGCCGTAGTTGTTCCTGTGATTGACGGGTGACCGGTCCAGGTTAAGCCCCGCCCCCGCCTCTCGTCCAGTGAGGACTGGGATTGGCCCCAGCACACCTTTTGACCATGTGTGGAGGATATGCAATATAGGCATTGATGGACTGATGAATGAATGAATGAATAAATTATTCTTTTAGGAAAGAGAGTCAAAATTAGCAATGCTAATCATGCAAACGGCCATCACTCTAGGCTTGCAGAGCAACCCTCACACACACACACACACATACACACAATGGCATTTTGACAGGCAGATGCACAGAACCGCCCTTGGCTGTCAATCATCCTTTATTCCCCGGTGAAGAGGCCCAAACATGGGCGTACCAAATCAATTTTTGTAGTTTATTTTCCCCTTTTCGACCGTGCGGTGAACTCCTACATAACCCGTTCCTTCCGATCATATCGCTGATAAAATTTTGCTCGCCCTGGAGGTTGTACTCGTTTGAGTGACGGGCGACCCAACGCCATCCAACTGCTCTCCTGGCAGAACGTATTTCCTATCATCCAAAGAAGAAATGGCATAAAGGTCTCCACCACATTGTGAATGGAGTCTATACTGCAATCGCTTGGTGAGTATTATTCCATTATACATTAACCTGTATTAAGTGATGTCTGCAATGCATGTATTTTCAAGTACACGTCTCGAAATAACTTGTGAGTCAGTGATTTTCTTCCTCAATGTCATAGCCGACGTCAGTTTGGGTTTGAAAAAAACGGTTGCAGCCTCTGGGCAGTGCGTTCATTTCCTATCGACCCAATTAGTGACATGTTAATTAAACGTCGATAACGCGTTTTTCGTCTCTGCCGCGGGCTCCTAGGGTCTGCTGCCCACGGAGACGTTGCGGAAAGTCGATCTCACCGCTTGTGCAGCTATGTGAGATCTTTTCTCGCAACGTGTTTTTGTAAACCGTTTGTGTGAGCATGTATGAATAATACATAGAGGTCAATTGGGATATTTATGAAGTAATTTTCAAAGAACTACATGGGATTTATATGTTCGGGTTTCTCAAACATATATTATTCATGTTCCGACGTCTTGTTTTTTGCTTTCTGGAGTTAAGTGTCTAATATTTTGTTTTTTTTAAAGTCAGCGCTGGGGGACAAGCCAATGATGGACAGGGCATCGTCAGCCGGAGGAGGAGGAGGAGGAGAAGATGGCGACGGACAGGGTCCCCGCTTCCTGATGATGAGTCCCGGCACAGAGAACCGCCTCAGATGAAAACAGCCTTCGCCTCAAATCGCTGAGAATTTTGTCAATAAGGGAAAAAGCAAGCATTGTTTTCAAAAGGCGGCATTCTATGTTAAAAGAAACAACAAAATTCTACCACAATAATTCGCGGCGACGTTGTCACCAGAACCCGATTTCTGTCATCATGAACACGTGCTAACTTATGCTGATGATACGTTTATTTCACTGCACCAATTTTAACACGTATGTACCACATAACAACCGATACATGGAGGGAAAAAAGCACAATAAAGTATTTACTCTGAATGATACCGCTTTGAATTGTATTTTTTGTATGAATAACTGGCGGTGAGCTGTGCAGTGTGATTCCAGCTGGGGTATGTATGCATTTTCATGGGTGTATCAAGGCAATGATAAGTTGAAGCGGCTCTTGAACGACAATAGGGTGATGTTAAACGGCTCCGTAACGGTTTTTATTTTTTGTCTGACCCGGTGTTTTTTGTTTCTCCGACAGCTCTCCCCAAGCCTCCCACCTCCCTTATCGTCACGGAGACCACCGCCACCAGTGTCACGCTGACCTGGGACTCCGGCAACCCGGAGCCGGTGTCTTACTACGTGATCCAGTATCGCGCCAAAGTGTCGGACAACGGTTTCCAGGAGGTGGACGGCGTGGCGACCACCCGGTATAGCATCGGGGGCCTCAGCCCCTTCTCAGAGTATGAGTTCCGGGTCATGGCCGTCAACAACGTCGGCCGCGGGCCGGCCAGCGCCACCGTGGACACCCGGACGAGCGAGCAGGCGCCGTCGTCGCCACCCCTTCACGTGCAGGCCCGCATGCTGAGCTCCAGCACCATGCTGGTCCAATGGGAGCCCCCGGAGGAGGCCAACGGGCAAATCCGGGGCTACCGGGTCTACTACAGCTCAGACCAGGACGCGCCGCTCAGCGCCTGGCAGAAGCACAACACCGACAACAGTCAGCTCACCACCATCTCCGGCCTGACCACAGACATCACCTACAGCCTGAGGGTTCTGGGCTTCACCTCGGTGGGTGATGGACCTCCATCAGATGTCCTTCGGATCAAGACCCAGCAGGGAGGTGAGGGAAAAGGCCCGCTAAACATATCGCTTTGCCTGAGCTGCGCAAGAGGCTATAATTGACCTCGACACTTTGTGCGACAGGTTCTCGTTTCAAAGTCAAGGTACAAATCACCCACATCCCATGGAATCAGGCTCCTCACAATGTGCTGCAATTGTGTCCTTGTGTGTGCGTGAAAAAAAAAAAAAAAAATTATATATATATATATATATATATATATGTATATATTTCTTTATTTGTATGTATGTATATATGTATGTATGTATGTATATATATATTTATATGTATATATGTATATATATTCATATGTGTGTGTGTATATATATATATATATATATATATATATATATATTTGTGTATGTATAAATATTAAATCAACTTTTAAATCACTGTTTCCACTCCGAGCATCACACGCCGTAATCCCATTAATCCCATTGCAGAACAAATAATTAACTTTATATAACATCCTGATAACAATATATTTGGAAAGAACAGTGAGTCAATATGTTGTTTTACTTTAATCACTTTCAAATTAATTAACTAACCACTCTGTCTTATTTGTTTAAGCTGGTTTCAAACGGAATTGGATTATATTGATTTTTTTCTATCTTTGTTTTAGCTAACTGTACAACAAGAGGCGGAGTGGTGGTGCAGTGTTTTGCGCTTCTGCCTCACAACAAGTAGCTTACTGGTTCAATTACGACAGGGGCTTAGAGCAGCCACATGTGTCACATTGGCGCATCATCCGCATATATGTAGATCTTGCCCTTTTTTAGTGGAGCAGGCATTGGATTTTAACGTAGATATCTGTATTCTCAAGGTACCTTACGATGCACTGTTCTTGAGAAGAGACTTGTTTTGAAAGATTTCCCCTTTTTTGTCGCAGAAAATCACGACCATTTTCTGATTTTTCAGAGGCAAAATATGTAGAAACAAAGTGGCGGTTGGCAGAGGAGATGCCTTGTTTTTGTGTGTGCGTGTGCTTGCATGTTGTGTGTGTCTCAAATACGAATCAGGCTCGGTTTTGGCTTCAGAACCTGAAATTATGCCGCATCCCTTCAGATGTTCGCTTGCAGACCTTCAGGTTCCACACGCTCCTTCATCCAGATCTTCTCTGCCCCTCGAGCTTGACAGCAATCCCCCCTGAACCCCTACCATAGTTACCATTGCTAAGGAAGGATTGGACAGTGGCTGTTCCAGTGAAGGACATACCAAAGGGCTTACATCTGTCCCACAGGAATAGCGCCAGGCCTCGAAGCCAATTTGACATAGCGGCTGAACCGTGTAATTACACCGTCACTCCGGTCCAAGAAGGACCTCTTTTCCCATGGAATCACATCGCTGGGGGAAGCAGCTGTGTAGCCGTCGACCGTTTAACCATCGTAATTCCATCGAAAATCCAACGACATTTGGAAAGTTGAGAGGCGCTGCAGGATTCCAGACATTTAGTGAATTCTGGCAAGTCGACACCTAAAGATGCGCTCTTCTTAGTAGTCTAGGGGTCTAATCTTTGCTACCTGATGACAATGAGTAACAATAATCATAATATATTCGCAGCGTGGGCTAACTGCTGCTCTACCTGGGTCTCACATTCAGAACACAGATGTTGCATCTGATGTTTCGCAATCGGAACGAGTTGGACTGAAGGATTTTTATTTTCCTAAAGGGGATTTTTGATGCACCACTTAATTTTTTGAGGAGTTTCGAAAAGGACACTGACAAGTTACGAAAAAAAGCGGTTGAGGTTATTTCACACGTCGGAAAGCTGCGATACCGGACATATGGAGCCCGACAGATTGGGTTCGCCCCCTTTTTACTGAAAACAGCTGCCTGCTTTGACAGTGAAATTTACAGGCTGTAAAAAGCCAGATAGTAAAAGCACAAGTACATTAGAGTTACAATGCTGGGAGAAAGGGAGCGTTTAAGGGGCCCGTAAATGTACTTTCTCAATTATACAGGACCCGCGTGAAGCGCGGCCCTTGGCTCGAGACTGCCTGGTTTTGGTCGCACCTAACATTGCCAGCAGAAAAAACAACAAAAAAACTGATTCTGGTTCTTCAAAATTCAGGACGCAAAGCATTTACTGTCATGTGTACAGTCTGGAAACTCCAAGTCCCTTTTTTCATATAAGTTCAAAGAATACTCCAAATTTTAGCAAAAAGTTAAATAAAATAAAAAAACAAGAAAAATACACTGATACCGCCACTTCTATAAGCAACTTGCTCGAACGTAACACCACATAAAAGTTTTGCATTTCTTACTTATTAGCCAACTGTTATGCTAGTCCATGATGCATATACATTCCTACACGTGTTTATTGATATACCATTGCATATCTGAAGGTTACTATTCCTTCACTTCATAGCTTTTCTTAGAGGTTAAATTAAAATGCCTAATCGCTGTGTATTTTGTACGAGGCGCAATTAAATAAGGAATTACTCTGTAATACAGTAATTGTAACCTGATAGTTTGCACTTCACCTCTTCAGCATTGACTACCGGGGAAACGACAACAAAGGACGAGGAATACCTGTTGAAATATGTAACCATATATTGTTTACAACCCTTATCTATAATTGTTTTTTTCAGTACAGTTTAAAGTTCCCAGAGCTCCGGCCCAAATACTGCCCCTTCAAGATTAATAAAATGACCCGTTTATTGATAAGATAGAAAAATCACAAAAGAAAAAGACTCGCCTACCATTGGTTGGATTCTGATTTTTTTTTTCCATTTTGTCTGTTTATCTCTGGAAATAAAACAGATGCCTTCCGGAAGGGTGCATAAAAAAATCATCCAGCCCGGAATACCTAAAGAGGATATTTCAAACTGACACAACAGTGTGAAAGATATGAAATAATCCGTCGGAAACAAACAACGTCTTGTTTCAAGCGCGAGCGTTTTAACGCGAAGGTCTTCATCCTCAAGGACGAAGTTGTCGTTTCCTGTTTCTTCAGCCTGGTTTGCGACAAACGCGGCGGCTTCTACGGAAGATAAAGTCCCTCAAATTCAACTGACCCACTTTATTTATTTTAGGAGTGTAGTGGTGAAATCCTTCCCGGCTGACATAAATCATTACTCACTTGAATGCAACACGCAGACTCTCTACCCGGAGTTTCTTCGGCACTGTGATTAATGTCAAGCCATCTGTCACGCAGCTCACTATCTTCCCAAAGCTGGGAAATATGGGTTTATTAAAGAAAAATAAAAGAGGAGCAAGGTCAAAGGGTTACATTGGGGCTCGAGCTAATCCCATCCGACATGGAGCCAAAGGCGGGGTTTGACCTGTTGAACCTGTCTATCACGATGCCCCGTATAGAGACACCCAATCGATCACCATCATTTCACAGACAAAGCAAATGATAAATGATATGATAGTAATGGATTAATGATCATGTCAGTTCAGAATATGACCTTAGCTAAGCCCGCCCCCCTTTGTTGCAAGGTGCCTGTCACAGAAATCCCTGAAGAAATAATTTCATTTTTGAAGAGTATCAAAGCCATTTCAGGCAGAAGTGGACAACAACTGATAAAGTGCTGAGATAGTATTGAGGACACGGTATTGGATTTTGTTAAATTAGATAAAATTCATTACTTTAAATTAGATTACGTTAAAACTAACGTCACTAAAGTTGCAATCCAGAGTTGTTTCTTCATACCCTGGTCACGTTAGCCTAGCTGGCTAGCTTGCTACCGTCAAAAATAGCTACCACCATTAGTGGTCATAGAGCCAAACAATAGACACTAACACACGCCAGCAACACAGCTACCTCATCTGGGGTCACCAGAGCAGTCCCAGACAGTCCCTGCTGCGACCGGATTGGATCGTCATCCGCAAAAGCAAACAAATAAATAAATGAATTTAACTAATTAATTTGCAAACCAAAAGGAAAAACAGTGGAATGTTCCACTATGGAAGTGTATCTTCCTTATTTTAATTATTACTATTATTGTATTTCTTAATGACAGAATCAGATGACTTTCAGGTTTGGTCAACGGTCACTTTTACTTCCTAAAAAAAAAAATGAATGAATTAAATGAATGAAAACCCCAAAATCTCTTCCTCACATCTGCTCTCCATCTTATGTGTTTTTTTTCATCCGGCCCGCAGTTCCAGCACAGCCGTCCAGCTTTGAGGCTGAAGCAGAGTTGGACACGCGCATTATGCTGTCCTGGCTCTGGCCCGTCCAGGACCCCGTCATCGGCCTCGAGCTGCTCTACTGGGAGGCCAACAACCCAGCAGAAAAGGTGAGTGCTACCTGAACACCCTCCTTCTCATGAGTTCTCATTTCGAGATATTAGTGTAGGAATATGAACATGTGTCCAAAAAAAAAAAAGAAATGTCACATGAAATTTCAAAAGTAGTTATGTATAACTTAAAGCACTCGCGGGTAAAATTTACAGGCGTAGAGAATACAGTTCTTTTTGAAGGGATTCTATTCGTGCAGGTCTTGATCAAAACATTGTAGGTTGCTATTGTTTTTTTTCTACTATTTGTGAAAGAATCACTCTAAAAATCAAAAACTAGGTGATATATGATATGAAGAGAAGGAGGCCATGTTGGGAATTAAGTGAGACATTACATTTGCTAATTTCAATGAATGGGCCATGCACCACAGCACTGGAGGGTGGCCTGACTCCTGGGGTGACTCACCTTCTGAGTCATCTGAAGGAGATACTGAGCCTCCGGGAAGAGGAGGAGGTTCCTGGAGGTTGTTCTTCCCTCACCCTTGGGTGATTTACCCCCAGCCCGCTAATTCATTTTAGTAAAGTGATCATCTAAGATACATCTGGGCAGATAAATCTCCTTACTAACTTCTAAGCAACCCCCAAAACGCATAAACATGTCTGAACATAAAGGTTAGCATTAGCTTTGTCAATAAAACATTAAAACATGTAAATGAATATTTCATGAAAGAACATATCTGTAATATATTAGTCCGAGGCCATGCCTCCATCTCTCGCTCTCTTATTTTGTCCCGCAGAGCCATCCCAGTCAGGAAATCAGGAAAGATGGTTTGTGATTTGTCTTTGTGTTAAATAGAAGAATAATGAGTAATGTAACCGTGTTCCTTTAAAACTAATGCATTCCATTAGGGGGTAAGATATATCGCATTAGCAGTTTTAGTTCACCCTTGAGGTCCTAGTGTTAAATTCAGTACATGGAGTCTGTTAAATTTTTGTCTTCTTCATGTCTCAAGAAAGGAGCAACAGCAGGGATCACAAGCTATTTCATTAACCATCGCAACAATTATGGTTCTGAGCAGCATGGAACCTTAATTATTTTCTGTACAAGGGCAAGGGAAAATCATCTTTTCCATTGACTTTATTCAGTTTCCCTTGAAGTTAATTTTAGGGCCCAAATTCTTGAGTGAACATGCGAGCCTTTCCAGGGAAACGCTCAATCCTGAACACTAGCGAGGGACCAGACTCATGCTGGTTAGCTTAGCGAATTGTTGGTAGCCTATGGAATACTACTTTCCTGTTGTGCTGGATGCCCAAAAAAAAAGTAATGTGCTTGTTGGTCCAAGCTCAGGAATGGAAATTTTTTTGGTTTTTTTTTTATCTAAAAAAAAGCTCATCAAGTATGAACACAACATCATTTTGATTCACTTGTTGTTCGAAACCCCGCTCAGATTGGACAGTTTTCTTCTTTGAAATATTGCTGTGTTTCCCACGTCATTTTTTGGCAACTTATGGCGAGCCATTTATTGTGCTAAGCTAACTAGCACAAGGAGTCAAGTCTTGTGCCTCGCGATGCGGCGCAAGGAGTGACATCTAGCTACTAATGGCACATTTTGGAATGATGACCGGAAAAAAGGGTTATTTCCCCAAATTGTCTACACCCTCTCTTCAGCGGGTGTGGGGTGGACACCAGGACTCTGTCAATGAGTTTACCCCCCCCCCCCACACACACACACACATACACACACACACCCTGCAAGCCCCTGAAGTCCAACTAGCTAAATGAGTTTCATAGAATATGGATGATTCTTCAGAGCAGGATTTATCAGTGTGGGCCAGACGGGCTCAGAGAAGCACCCGGGTGAGAACCGACCCCCGGCCTTCCGTTTCAACTTTCCTTTACGGTTTGTCTGTTCTCTCGACTCGTTGCCTGCGTAAGAGTCCGGTTAAAATAGAGGATGGATGGGGGAGGGAGGGTTGACAACGAGCCGGCCCGTTCGCGCTCCCATCCGTAGCACTGCGGTTCCACCGGCAGCGCCAGCATCCGGAGACACGGCTGCCACGGGTGATGTCTGGCTCGGGGTTTTATGAACAATTTTTCTCCGCCAGGGCCTTTTTTTTCCTTTCTTTTTTTCTATTTTTAATTTAAAAAGTTGCCAGCCAGTTCAGGCAACACTCACTGATCTTTCACCCTAACCCCCACACCCCAGAGTTGTCATTTCTATGAATATGTGAAAATAGGGAGGAACACGGTGTCTTTTTTTGACGCCAAAAAATAAGGGGGATGGGTGTCGGGTCATTATTCATGTCATCACCGTTAGCTCCTGCTGATGGAAGCCACCAGATGCCACTGCCATTGTTTCAGACTACGATGCTAATTCCTACGGCTGGATCCACTCCAGTTTGCACCACTGGTCTCTCATATTTCATCCATCCCAGTTTTGATTGTTGCCAGATAAAGCCATTTTCCCTTTTACATTTTCCAGCACAGACGCCAATAAATAAAAATGTTCTAGAGGAAGTCATTTATGGAATGACGATTTTGATAAAATCATACTCTTGACCCATAAAGTTGCGAATGACGCCATGTCTCCAGGTCACACCTAACTGCTTACTAGTTAGCTATGGTAAACTTGGTAAATGGATACATTGACCTAGCAAATGCGCAGCAATCTTGCACCGACATCAAAAATAATAAAGTCATTTGGATAATTCAATAAAGGATCAAACTAAGAGGCTAATTTAGCTTAAGGTATCAAAACAAAACGATGCTACCTGCTCGTGCTGGCATCAGGATAGCAGTGCGAGATTGAGAGCTTCATTGTACTGTATTATTTTATTTGTGTATGTATTTATTTTTGTCATTGCGACATTGTGAAGGGGATGTAGATATGGAAGTGGTTAAGAATATATTTTTTATTTTTTTTAACAACTGAGGTCTGACCTAAATACATTTCAATGTCAGCGATGTCAACCTCATTGCCCTGCAGCATCGCATCAACTTTGAGGCGGCGGGATCCTACGCTGTGGATGGTTTGAAGCCGGACACGCTGTACATGTTCTCGTTGGCTGCTCGATCCGAAGTGGGGTTAGGAGTCTTCACTCAGCCCATCGAGGGACGGACCGCCCAGTCCAGTGAGTACAGCCTCGGAGTCACCCCGCACCTGGTTCTGTTAAGCTGTTTCCAGCCGAGAAGCAGCGGGATTTCACAGGAGAGTGTGTCTGACTAACACGTTGGCGCAAACTTTTATCCTCTTCTGTTTTCTTATGTGTCTAATTCCTCCACTTCCAGCTTGGCTCTTTAACACCTTTGTCTGCTCTCTTTGAAAGACTGGATTAGCCGTTTAGCGTTTCGTGTCATTTGAAGTGAAAGCAGCATCGTATCCTAAATGAGCAGCAACGCCCTTACACACATCTGATCTTGTTTTTTTTTTTGTTGCAATCGGTTTCTTTAATTCCTGTCGTCGACCCGGCTCTGTACCGTGTCGGCAGCGTCTGCGGGATTTTATCCGGAGCTCTGTTAACTGTCGCCCTCACCTGTGTGACGGAGCAGCAGCTTCTGTTCTCAACTAGTCGTCTGTGCGCCCAGACTGTTGTAACACGAGGCGGCTCACAGGGCCGTGTAATTGCGAGGCTGACATTTCAAGTTTGGTAAAGCGAACCGCCAGGCTTAATTCTAAGTATGCTACGCTGTATATCTACTGCGGTTGTAAATGTAGTATTGATAAGGATGTCACTATTAGATGGAAACTTTAAAATAAGCAGCTACAGAGGCTCATGTAAGGACATACCAAAGCAAAATAGTTGCAATAAAACAGTTACAAAATGAGATATACATAACTGGTGAATGTCCAGGAAATGGAACGTACTCAATCCATCAGCTTTGTTATCTGAGCAACCAAAACTTTTTCTCGCCTCATCGATTTGTGACTCGTGAAAGCTTCACCTGAAACAGCATTTGATTAATTTGAGGGGAGTACCGTCTTCCTCTCAAGATAAGACGACACCGTTTTACAAGACAGACTTTTGAAAGCAAAGCTCTTTAAGGACAATATCTTTTTTTTATCACCAAAAAAACACTGTATTTGAAAACTGCGAAGAAAAAAAAAATTGCTCTTCAGCCACCTCCAAGACTTTTAGCTGCGATATTGTTCTTGTAATCTGCAACCCATCATCATGATTACAGTCTGACTTGGAAGTAGCCACTTTGGGCACTTTTGCTCAGTGTTGCTGTTTTAAAATGTTGCACTCTGGCGCCATATTATTTGACAATCGAACATCTCAATCAAAATCTTAACAATCTGTTTAGGTCTTGCAAAGGTTGTCAGTCGTCCAGGTTACAGTCAACCATCATCAAAACCATGACCGCTGGACTTGATGTTTTACCTTGAAGATGTGTGGCCTGCCATTTTAGAGGCCATTTCAGTTCGAGACTGTGAGGACTTTCTGGTTGCTATGTGTTTGTCATTTGGGAAACAAAGGTAAAAATCATGGGAACTCCCCTAAAATGGAGTTGCCGACCTTTGTCAAATTGAAGAGGCCATCACAGGGCAGAGGAGGGAGCCTTCAACTGGGGTCAACAACTGGCACTAGGTCCCCTGGTAACTCCCGCCCAAGCCTCAGATCAAAAGAACCGATGGGCTTCTTTTGTTTCGCAACAATCGATACATTAGCCTTTTGATTTCCTATTCAAATACCAAGTTGAGCTCCTCAAGTACCTTACCTTCTACTTGAACCAGCACCCATTCCAACCCAACAGTTCGACTGTATATCAGAAACTCCCTCACAGTCTGTTAGAACTTAAGAACCCTCTGAGATGAACATCTTCAAGATTAGAAATGAAGCCAAAGAATTAATAACAGTTGAAATTGGCATCATAACTTTTCCCGATTTGCTAGCTAACTCGGGCAGCTGTCAAGTGGCATTGCTCAGCTCAGTCGCCCTTCTCTACCATTTTGAAGGTAATGTTACCCATCTGTTGCGGGAAGATTTGTGGAGAGAGATTGAAGAGTGATGGACAGAGCGTGACAGGAAGTGATTGCCACCAGTCTGGCACTGTTGTTGTGAGGTTACATTGACCGCAGACACTGAAAAGGATTTCAGGGCCCGAAAATGAGCCAATTCCCATGAAGAAGATATTGTCTTTTATTCAAAATAATACGCTATCACAAGCACAAGCACATCATTTTTGGGAGTCTTACAACAAATTTTGTTGTCAGACTTTAGTATTGAAAAGAAAGAAGGTACATAGGCATGAAGAAGACGGCATCACTTATGTCCAAAGAGCCCTTGATAAAATGTCAAAGTCAGTGGTTCCGCCCCAGCTATGCTGATTTTGAGGAACCGTTCACTCCTGGTCCATTGTGATTGGACAACTGGTCTAACTCCAGGTGTCTTGATCAAACATTTCGGGGGGGGGGGTCGTCTTTTTGCCTCTTAACGTGTCGATCATGACAATTCCATCTAATTTGAAATTTGCCATTGTCCAAATCCCGTAGCGTGACAGTTAACACATGAATCTAAAGTTAAGCATCAAACCTGCTCTATAATTAGGTGTGAAATGACGGCCTCGTACCAATGGAATGATGAATGAAAGCGACGTGACCCAGAGAAGCAAGAGGGTTCCTTTATTGAGTGGGTTCAGCACTTTAAATGCTGAATTGTCTTTGCTAACATAGCACTTTCACACCTTACATTTTCAAAGTACTAGTATTCACTCTTTCACACACAAACTCGCGCAACGAGCAAGCAGACCCACCGTACTAGCTAACTAGACAATCGGGGGAGCAACTTTGGGTTCAGTGTCCAAGGACACTTGGGCAAGCCGACAGGAATTGTCGGGAATGGAACCGCCAAGCTTTCAACCAACAGAGCCACAACTGCCCCATTCATTGCCATGAATGGAAACCTTGAAATTGTGAATGAGACAGTGAATTGTTGGATGTTTCCAAGTGACCCGGTAATTGACAGGTTACTGGTCCAGGTTCAACCCCACTTCTTGCCCTATGTCAGCAGGGATTGGCTACAGCTCCCCACCCGGCGATGTGACCCTAGTATAAATTAAAATAAAAAAATTAAAAAACAGGGGTGTGAATAAATCAAATTTTAAAATTCAAGCTATTCATCGTCATTGTCACAGCTGATCAGATTATGTTACATGAGAAAATTGGCAGAGACTCCGCTCCAAAATCTGTCATATATTCATCATGTGTATATCCTTCCACGGTTTTAAAACATTCGAAATTTCACGGACACTCCCCTGCGCAGCATATTTTACTGTTACCGCCAAAGAATCCTGGCCATATATCGAGATGCCGTTCGTCTGAAAGCATAGCAAGAGCAGGGAAGGTTCTCTGAGCTCATCCAGGAAGTTCCCTGATCTGAGCATTTTTTTCTGAATGTACTGCAAAATAGCACCCCAACGTTATCTTGAAGTCATTTCCTCCAATGTTATCTATCTCACACTTTTCAAGAACCTATGGGATTTGCCTTTTCTGTATATTTAGTGCGGGTATAGTTGAGGATTAGCCAGGTTTTTTTTTTTTTCTCTGCACTTTAACTGATAAAAAAAAATCTAGAAGAATTAAACAGAAACAAGAAAAAACAACAAGAAAATCAAGAGAAACAAGAGAATTGCTTCATTACAATATAAAAAGTGACATGAATACATTGTCTTTATGAATCTTAATCAATCCTAATCAATTCATTCATTCATATATCCAGTCATCATCAATTGCGCTTATTTTGCACCAGAGGTAGCAAAGTTGCTATCCCAGCTGTCATTGGGCAAGAAGCAGGGTTCACCCTGGACTGGTCGCCATTCGATCACAGAGCCAAATATGGAGACTACAGCCATTCCAGCGGCAGCTCCTGACAAAATTATCAGATGGGACAACTTTTGCAGTGATGACTAAGGTGACCGATTAAATTGGTAAATTAACAGGTGATCGGACAATTCTCACAATTCACGCTTGATTTGTCAAAATTACATAGCAATACAATTTGTGACCAATGGGTAGCCAGATAAACACAAAAATATTCCCTTTAGCCACATAAGCTGCAAGGTAGTTTCATCTAGGTACATCACTCGTAGTCCCCTCGTTATAATCGCGGGGGTTACGTTCCAGAGCCAGAGAGAGATAAAGGAAAATCCACAAAGTCCCAACCCTATTTTTATATGATTATTTATATATATTAAAAAGCTTTATGACCCTCCCCAAACTCTAAACGTGAATGAGATAGTGAATTGTTGGATGTTTCCTAGTGATCCGGTTCATTGAAGCAGCTTTTTGGGGAAAAAAAAAAAAAAAAAAGGATTTCACATGAGAGAAGTCTTGGTGATTTCAGCCGCACTGAAAATCGGCCCAAAAAGGGGCGGTTCCCCACAGAGCAGCACTGCACTCTGATTGGATATAACATTCAGAGGAAGCTACAGTGGTTAGAGATGCTATTTTAGCAGTACGATGTCATTTTACAAAATCCCTCCTTTTCCGTGCTTTGGTGGTGCGTCGCCCAGATCTCCCTTGTTCACAATCCGCCCCTGAGTCATTCACCCTGTCACTCAGGGGACATATAGAGAGATGCATCCATTCACTCTCTCATTTACACATCTGGGCGAGTCAGGGCCCCTCATAAACCGACTCCAAGTTTCTGGATTGTGCCATGAAACCAGAGAATCCGGAGGGAACCTACACAGACAAAGGGAGAACACGCAAACTCCACACAGAAAGGCCCTCCTGTCGGAACCAAGCCAGGAACCTTGTTGTTGTGACGTGGAAGAAGCGCTGTCCACTGCGTGACCAGTACTTTTTTTTACCAGGGGACCGAGTCGATAGCAGCCATTCATTTCAACCACGTCCGTTCAGCAGCTCAGCCCGGGTGGGAAGGTTTGATGTAAAGCTGCTGCCGGGGCAACAACAAAGACGTCACTGTTTTTTAGGAGGGGTTCTTTCTCGCTCAGCATCTAAACGCACAGGGTTAAAGTCCTGCCTGATATGATATGATTTGCTTTCCGCCGCCTCGGCGCGGCAAATCCATTGCGCGTTTTGACAAATAGTCTAATAAAGGAAACAAACAGCGCGATGTGATGTAAGAGCGAGCGAACACAAATAGACCTGTGCACGCGGCGCCGGGGCTTTTATCATGGCTGTCATGTTCTTTTATAATAACAGTTTGTCATGCGCGTGCTGATGCGCAGGCCCTTTTGTATTGCTTTTCGATCACTCTTCCCTCTCTTGACACTAATGCCGCCGAAGACCTTTAATTCGGAGCCGGATTGCGTATTCAGAGCCGCGCGGTTGCCTCGGCGCCACGCTGGGAGATGTGGACTTGAACCTGTAATATTTATGACAGTTCCCAGAAGAAATCAAAGCCCCGGCTCCCTGCCACTTGTTTTACCTGTCAGCGGAGAACGAGCTCCCACTGCAAACAAAGGAATGTATAACTAGCGTGTTTGATTTCCAGTCTCTCGTCGACGCCTCCGCAAGCGCGACATATTGTAAGGAAAATAGCTGCCGGGGCTGACTGCCCCCCCCCCCCCCCCCCCCCCCCCCCCCCCCCCCCCCCCCCCCCCCTTTTCCCTCCCCCCCCCCCCCCTCCTCCTTTCCTTCTCTCCCCCTCCTTTTTTTTTTTTTTTTTTTTTTTTTTTTTTTTTTTTTTT
>CAAKHD010013235.1:225778-236244 GCA_901007705.1 Fistularia tabacaria | reverse complement strand
GGAGGTTCTGGCTAGATTATTCAACAGGATCTTAGAGAGAGAGAAGATGCCTGAGGAGTGGAGAAGAAGTGTGATGATACTCATTTTTAAGAATAAGGGGGATGTGCAGAATTGCACAGTAACAATCGCAGTAACTATAGAGGGATAAAGTTGATGAGGCATACATGGAAGTTATGGGGAAGAGTAGTGGAAACTAGACTGAGAGCAGAAGTCAGTATTTTTGAGCAGCAGTATGGCTTCATGCCTAGAAAAAAGTACCACAGATGCAGTATTCGCTTTGAGAATTCTAATAGTAATAAGTACAGAGAAGGTCAGAGGGAGCTGCATTGTGTTTTTGTAGACCAAGAAAAAGCATACGACAGGGTGCCGAGAGAAGAACTCTGGTTTTGTATGAGGAAGTCTGGAGTCGCAGAGAAGTATGTTAGACTGGTCCAGGACATGTATGCTGGTGGTGAGACAGTGGTGAGGTATGTTGTACGTGTAACAGAGAAGTTCAAGGTAGAGGTGGGACTTCATCAGGGATCAGCTTTGAGCCCCTTCTTATTTGCTGTGGTGATGGATAGGCTGACAGATGAGGTTAGACAGGAATCTCCATGGACCATGATGTTTGCAGGTGACATTGCGATCTGTAGTGAGAGCAGGGAACAGGTGAAGGAACATCTTGAAAGGTGGAGGTATGCTCTGGAAAGGAGAGGAATAACGGTTAGTCACAGCAAGACAGAATATATGTGTGTGAATGAAAAGGTGGAACCTGGGTGGGACGATGAGGGCACAGTGAGTTGAGATCAAGAAGTTTGAGGATTTCAGGTACTTAGGGTCAACAGTCCAGAGCAATGGAGAATGTGGAAAAGAGGTTAAGAAACAGGATCAAGCAGGTTGTAATGGGTGGAGAAAAGTTCAAGGGGTTCTATGTAATAGAAGAATATCAGCCAGAATGAAAGGAAAGGTTTACAAAACAGTGGTGAGACCAGTGATGCTGTATGGTTTGGAGAAAGTGACATTAAAGAAAAGACAGTAAGCAGAGCTGGAGGTAACAGAGATGAAGATGTTGAGATTCTCTTTGGGAGTGACGAGAATGGATAGGATCAGGAATGAGTCCATCAGGGGAACAGCACATGTTAGATGTTTTGGAGAGAAGGTCAGGGAAGCCAGACTGAGATGGTTTGATCATGTACATAGGAGGGATAGGGACTATATTGTTAGACCGATGCCGGAATTGGAGATGCGAGGCAGGAGGTCTAGAGGAAGAACGAAGAGAAGATTTATGGATGTAGTGAGAAAGGATATGAAGGTATTTGGCGTGAGAGATGAGGATACAGAGAATAGGGTTAAATGAAGAAGGGTTATTTGCTGTGGCGACCCCTGAAGGGAAAAGCCGAAAGGAAAAGAAGAAGAAGAAGAAGATTGGAGATTTGAGATTTTATCTAATTTTCTTTGTCGTTTCACCGTTATCTTTGTTGTCCCTGAGTCCACCTGCAGGTCAAGGAGGGAGTATTACAATACCCGAAAGTATCAAAATAGCTTCTGATCCAGCCTCTATCCTGGCTCCCCCTTTGCCTTGTACACAAAAGCATACGTAAAAAAGAGGTGTGTCCCGGTTGGAGACCCCCCGCCCTCCCAGACTATCCTGGAACTTTGACAGGCGGCAGCCAGGCCAGTCATCAGAAGTTCACGGCGATCCATCCTCATAATGTACCGGTTCAGTGACAGAGCCAGCGATACATCAAGGCGCGGCACCCGGTAATGCATCAGTTACTGTGTGAAAGACTGATGGCTACTCAACGCCGACTCCTGCTGCTCCGTGTAGCGGATCCCCCTTTGATTTAGTGCAGGAGCGCAGCTTTGGCATAGGGAATAGAGTTCATTTTCACATTGCCATTCACATTTGTTTATGATAACAGCTTTTATTTTATTTCTCATCAGAAACTGGAGGAATTTGTCTTGTATTTGTGCCTCGTCAACAAGGTTATGGAGCCGCTTGCAAACCCCCGCACAATCCTTTGGATCACTGATGGTGAGGTGGTGTCTTTGGGAGCAAAACAGGCCGACTAATGTTCATTGGTCCTCATTAGAGGAGCGAAGCATTGAAAATTGCTTTCCCTTATGACGCTGCTTATTTGAGCTCATTGCTTGCCGAATGGCTCAGAAAAACCGTTCGTCAGATTTTTTTCCTGCAGCACCATCTCAGTACGCATTTCCTTTCCGAAAATCTTGGATTCTCCTTAAAGGGACTAAAGGGATCAAAAGAAACCATGAGGGGTACAGCCTATCCCAGCTGTCATTGGCCAAGGGCGGCGTTCACCATGGATTGTTCATAGGGCCACAAATAAGGACACTCTTTCACATCACATAGAGACACACAACCATTCACCCTCTCATTTACTCAGGCCAATTTATCTTTATCTTATGTCTCAAATGAATCTATTGCATGTTTTTGGACGGTAGTGCTTGCAGATTCGCTGAGTGTAAACAGAGAGGTCAGGTGAATGATGTGGACTGGTGACATACAGGATGCGGGAAAGAGTCGGAATTAGTACTCAGTTTAAAAACAAATAGATTAAAAAAAAATGTTTAGAATACTACTGGGGACAAACACAGGGATCTGAAGGGACACTGGAGGTCCAGGTATACAGAGGACAAAGACAATTTGGCAAAAAAGAGGTGGGTAAACTGTATATTACACAGATGTAGGGTATATTTGATTACCGTAAAAGAGTGAAGAAATAACTGAAATAACTTGAATAACAGGAAACAGAAAAGTGATGGGAAAAAAGGAAGAAAATCGGGGCAGTGATTTTCCAGTTTGTGCGATTTAAGCCCCACTCAGGATGGTTTAGCCCAAAAACTACCAACAACGCTGCAGTGTACATGCCCAGCCTGTGAGGGGCACTGTAATTCTACTACAGTAATACACCACAACAGAGAAGAAATCATGGCGCATAGGCAAAGACCTTGTGCAATGATAACAGATAGTGCAATCCGCCATTCTCACTGTTGCTGGTTGGCTAAGCCCATGCAGGCTAAGGGAGAGCTGGGGCTACGGAAATGCCATTTTCGTGTCATGAACTGCCCAGGCAAACAAAAAAACACGCAACAGTTGGAACAGTCCATTCACAGAGCTTATCACAGATTTAATTCAGCCTTTAGCGTGCATCGCTAAATGAGATTTCCTTTTTTTCCCCGCTACCACCAACAAACTGAATTTTCCCTTCAGTGAGAGAGAATAAGCAAATGGTTGGAATCGACAAATTTGAGCAGATGACCACCGGCAACTCCGTCGCCATTGTTGTGTGAGTGGATGTGTTTTAATTAATGAATGCGATCTAACGCAATCTGAGCAAATGTTTATTGCGAACACTCACAATCAGCACATTTCAATACAGGAAGTGGATGAAGAAGGTGTTACAAAAACAAGTTTTAAATTCAGTAGATCGCAAATTGCGAAGTTCAGTATTCCCCTCTGGAGTACAGCAGAGTAGAAGTACACAGTGGAGTCACATGGAAATAATATCAATATCAATAATACCTCAGGGTCGTACTTGTATACAAAACATGAGTAAATGTGTTTAGTTACCGTCCCGCCCGCTGGGTGGAATAAAAACAGTACTTCTTGTCCGTTTTATTATTCCTCAGGCGCCTGAGCCTCAGGCTCAGGTTATGGCGGGGGCTGCATGGGCAGCCAATCAGAAATGGGGGGGGGGCCTTGTTGATAACCTCCCCTCACACCGCATGAAAATATTTGCCCCCTTTGCATTTTTTAACTGCCCCCCGAGTCCCGGCACCCAGGCGCCCGCCCCGATATAATTTCTATTTTGACAGGTTGCTTCAGGCCTGCATTCCTATAATTTTTCAACTGAATAGGCAATGATGTTTTTTCTTTTCCTCCCCCTTTCCACTTTTCAATGTAAATGTCTTTTTCCTTTTTTTTTACTCACAAATACGCAGCTGTTATTTTCTTTTGAGGTGACGTGACGTGAAAGCACGGGAGCCGAGGGCCGCAGGGCTGCGTAATACATAGCTCGCCTCTGCAGGTCTGGCTTTTGCTGGATCTAAGCACCTTTTTTTTCTTTTGTACCGTCAAACACGGAGAATTGTTCTTTCCTTCATCAACGTTCTTACGTGTTCCACTCGGCGTTGGATTACAGTGAGACGTTTTCTGCTCCATGTTCTGTTTTGACCTGGATTCCATTCAGATGAGGTCTACTTAACATAAGATTTCTTTGTCTGATTTTCCCCAGGATTCACAGTCTGGCAGTGTTGTGCACCAGTTAGCGCTAGCTGGGTGAAGCTAGTCAGTACATAAATCTGTTAGCTTTTGTTAAGTTGCATACAAGACTCCTCTGGACTAAATCGATCAAACCAGGCCCCTTCTTGCCAACATCCAATGAAAAGGAGGAGACAGGACACTGGAAGTAGAATTAGAAGATGAAGAGGACAGGAATTAGCAGGAATATCAAAACAACAATGGTCGACAGAGCCAAACTGGACTATGCTCATTGAAGAAAGGCGACCAGTTGTTGGTCCTCCATGTTTATTTACCCTCTCAACTGCTGACAATAATTCAGCGGTGCATTGGTTTCGGAGCTGACTAATTCCTTGACAAATTGATTTGTGAACAGAATTTCTGAACAAAACATGCCATAGTACACAAGCAAATCTTGGCTGATAAACAAACTAGCTGATAACAGACTGACAACTGCTTGCTTGCAGAGATACGTCAATCATACTACAGGATCCTCTGTGCAAACTCCCCCTGAACAGCTCATTTGGTTCTCGGGAACATTGTTTGTATTGTTATTGTTTTTTTTGTGCTTTGACTTTAGGTGAAGAGAACTACTAGTGTACTGAAGTAATGTTCTGAATTTAAAAAAAAAAGCTAGCACACCAACGAAGGTGTGAGCCGACAGCTAACCGCTAGCTCAGATACGTCAGTCTTTCTGGATCATCCATTGTGCTAACGCCTCACTGGCCTCCTCATGGGTTGCTTTGTTATGTACTAAAATCGTTTTTGTTCTTTTTCTGAGAACCACAATAAAGGCGGAGAAAAGGATGGAGGAGAAGCGCGAACGAGGCGTTCAGATTTTGCTCTGTGGGAGGGTACGTTGAGATCGGCGGCCTGATCTGTCCGTAGAACAAAGAGGCGATAAATAAAGGTGGATGGCGGAGTGGAAGCAGAGCCAATAAGGAGTTTTCAAAGCTATCTTGGGCATAATACGGTAAAAAAAAACCTTTTAGTTTTGGCGGGTCAGAAGCAGATCCATCCATTTTCCCTTGTTTAACTGGGGACTTTCTCAGGAACAAATTAAACTGGTAAACCGAGGAATAGTATCATCAAGAGGAAAAAGACCCAACGCAAAATAAAGTTCGGTTCTTCCTTCTGTCTCATCAGGCTTCTCGTCCCGGGTGGTCCTCGTATTTTTTTTATAAAAGAAACACGAGTTATGAATAAATGAAGGAGGGATTGAGAGTCACCGGCGAGTCAACCCGGACACGGATCACCTCGGGATCTTTCCCGGAGGAGGTGCCAGGCTCCCTCTCCCTCTTTCTCTCTCTCTCTCTGTCTTCATCTCCATCTCTCTTTCTTTTTCCCCTTCAAGCGCAACCCAGGAGGGGAAACGGCTATAATTAAACGGTGTAATTGCGAGTTGTTTTAAAAGATTTATGTAGCGGCAGGGAAAGCGGCTGACAAGGAGGGAGTTTCGGGGAAAGTTTGAGATTGACTTGCTGTTGGTTTTAATAGAAAATCTGACAGATTCTATTATCAGGCTACGACCTTTTTCTTTTCTTTTTTTTTTTTTTTTTGGCTAATTCAATGTAAAATTCAACAGTTGGGGTTAACACTTGATATGCCGTCGAAAAAGGGAGGAGGTTCGCTGTTGCAGATTTGATCATCCGCTGCACAAAATTTCTATGATTATGTATTCAATCAGGAGGGAGGGGAGCAGGTCGCCATTGTTGGTGAGATTTTAAAAATAATATTTTGAATCGTCGACAGCTCATCTCGTGAAGTGTCGGTACCCTCCAGCAGCGTTGCCGTATTTCGCCAATATAATGGATTCTATAAGGGTTTGCTCCGTCGAGGGAAGGTTTTCTTAAAGGGAGGCTAAGGGGCCGCCATGGAGCGGTGAGCATCTGTCAGGTGCATCGTCTAATTTCCTCTTTTCATTTACTTATATTTTCATGCATTGTCCGCGGTTAGAGCACGTTTCAGAATCCCCACCTGACTGAAAGCAGGGCACGATTTCCAGATAAAGACGAACGATCGCCACCAGATCACTAATGCTAATGTTGTAAAATTGCTTTTTACATGTGTCATAATGAGGGGACACCAATGCACCACTTTTTAGGGGTTGGGGGGTCGTCATTTGGTCGCAGGTTGAAGCAGCCCGGCGTTTGTTTTGCAGACGAAGTGTTCACTTTGTTTTTCTGATTCCTCTCTTTAAATCAGCTTGCTAATGTGGACATGGAGGACTCTGTGAGTACCATAGTGTGTATGTGTGTGTGTTTGTGTGTGTGTGTGTGTGCACATTTCATTCGTCCATGCGAGTACTCACAACGTTTGGGTTCCGTTGCACCCTCCTTACCCAACATTTTGTCCAATCACATGCAACGTAACCCCTTACTTTTTCATCACCGCATCTCCTGCACGTTAACCCGAAGTAACCTTGTTCAAACTTTAATTTAAACTGGATTTCTCACCTGAAATATGCATCCCCTGGCTTTGGCGATTGAGCTAACAGCTGCGAGTCGGCAAGCATTAGCTAGCTGTCAGCACTTTCACTTTCATTTTTCAGCTGCAATAAGAGGTTTAAAAAACAGTCCAGCAGCTCACATCCAACATCATCACGCCTGAAATTCACTTTTAAAATATTACTTTTCTCAACTGAAAAGGGAAAAAAAATATTTTTTTTCCAATATTTCAATGACTAATATTTAGATTTTACTCGCGAAAAAGTAGCCACTTCAAAATGGAATTAGTAATTATAAAATTATGTGTAATTATGTCAGCCTTTTATTTTCTCGCCTTGAGCCTTTTAGCAGTAATTATTCCTCCTCTCGCCAGTTGTCTTGGTTCCAGGATTAAAATTCTATTTATTGAAAAGTCCACAAAGGATAAAAACTAAAAAATGAAAGGTTCCTAAATCTTTGGTTAAAATCAGTGATGGCGGCGAGGCTGCAACTTCAATAAGTATGTATTTATGTATGTTTGGAAAAGAAAATGCTTGCAGAACTTTTCTCCAGAGTTCACTTTGTGAACGCGCCCCCATGTGGCCAGAGCTCCACAGTGCTCAGGGGGATCAGAGAAAAAATATCACCAAAAGGTAGGAAAAACAATGACTTAATTACAAGCGCAATTCAAAAACGGTGTCAACATCATCCCCGAGAGGACATAAATAGTTCTGGCCTTGAATCAGGACGGCTGCTGATTGGATGTGAAGGATTGTGAGCTGGAATTGCGCCGAGACAATGGATTGCAAAAGGTTTTTGTTTATTAATTTAAATCCTCTCCACCTGTGTTTTTCCCCCCTTCTGGCGTTGAGTTGTGTTTCCTCGGCGAAAGGAAGAGCGGCACGCCGATCGGCGCCGACCTTTTACAAGAGGTGGTGCTCAGCATGGTTTGCAGTGATATCTGTTTTTGTTTTGTTTTTTTATTTGTATGTGCTGTTTTTGAATTTGTTGTCATCGTGTCCTGCCAACACACACTCACAGAAATACACACATACACGCACACGCACGCACAGTCAATCGAATCGCAAAATCTTATCAGTCCACAGTCGCATGCATTAGGAAGCTAGACCCAAAGGGGAATTTTATGCAATTTAAAAACTTGACAATTGGGGAGCTGACACACACACACACATACACACACACACACACACACACACACACACACACACACACACACACACACACACACACACACACACAATTACCTTTATTATTGCAACACTAGATGGACATTTTTCAGGCAAGGACAAACTGGCTCAGACTGAAATCCAAATGAAGTCAAACAATCTGAAAATATTAATATTATCATTACCTACTTATTATGATTATTAACATAATTAAATTCAACTTATATGCTGCGGCAGTGGCCATTCAAAAAGTTGACATTAGGGTTGCAACGGTGCATGGGGTGGGTGGGGGGGGGGGGTTAACCTGTGAATTTCCTGGAAACAGGAAACAGGAAGAAGACCTTTCCAAAGAAAAGCAAGATCTGGATTAAGCTCAAACTGAAATACAATTTGCTGGTGCAAAATTCAGAGGGGGAAGGATTATAGATAGGACATGATCAATTATCAATTATCTATCTATCTATCTAAAAAAAAATTTTTCTTTCAAGCGTTGTGCTCAGTCATACCTATTCTGCTACATCAAAATAAAGTGCAATAAAAATCAAATCATATGCACATTTCTCATATTGTAGCAGAATAGAAAGCTATTTTCCCCTCCAGCATCCAAGCACTTGACATACATATTTAGGATACATATATTTGGATACTGATAGGGGAATCATTTGATACTTCTCTCTTTTTTCTTTGTGAGTTTAAGTTTGCTCACTTGGAGGAATTGATTCATACATACACTCATTCATACACTTTCTCATGTTGCTGCTGTTTGCAGCTGTTGTCTGTGGCTAGTTTCCTTTTTTTTGCAGAAGCGTGTTTATATTTCTTATTGTCACACTTTGTGACAATTTGGTGTACTTATGATAACCTCCGATGCATCAAATACATTTTTAAGATAAAAGTCTTTTGTTTCCAAATATATATTACTAAATTGCTCAGTCTGATTTGCTTGCATGCAGTAAGAAGAAACGTTACAAAATAAAAGCTTCCGGTTGCGAAACATACGTGATGTTTGTTATTTGAATTCTCCATTATCGTATGCGCGCACTAATACCATATAAATGAAAATACCTCGGTTTAACAGTTGTTTATGTATGGACTGAGTAATAGAAACGGTCATGAGCTGCAAAATACTTTCTATTATTCAGGTGTAAATGAATGAAATTATAACAACACCATTCGTTACATTATTATTATTACAATATTGTTATAGAATTGTAGCTCAAAGCAACAGAGCACTTAAGATAACAAACCTTTTGTGTACCAACTATCTTTAAAACAATACCTTGGATATTTCCACTGCAATTCTCAGGTTTTATGTATTTGTACCCTTAACCTCCCCAGACTAATTTTGTTCTTTTAGTATTTTATGTGCACATTAAAACTTTTATGTACTATTGTATTGAAAATCCAGTTGTATATAATGCTGTTTGCTTGTAAGGTTGCAGCGCAATTTGGGCTTTAAAATAATCTGCTGATTTATATTTTACAGTTATTTTCTATTTTAGCTCGCTTCATCTGGATGTTTGTCTGAGATTTGACATGATAAACTTATAACACATTCAAAGCAATGGCTAAGGTATGTCTGTTGTGTGGAAACTAATGGTAAGGCTCCCTTCACATAGGTGTGTGTGTGTGTGTGTGTGTGTGTGTGTGTGTGTGTGAGTGAGTGTTCATAACTTCCTGTATTAGGCACAAACAACACACTTTGGAGCCTTTGGTACAACATTTATTTTGAACAACCAGACGATAACAAACTTTGGGAGAATGTTTGTTTTTGTGCGCGTGTGTGTGTGTGTGTGTGTGTATGTGTTTGTGCTTGTGCACAAGTGCTGCCGCATGTGATTTCTAAGGTTTGACAGAAATTCAAAACAACAGCAAGGTATGCTTATAACTAATGTTAAGGCGCCATTCACATAGCTGTGTGTGTGTGTGTGTGTGTGTGTGTAAGTGTGTGTGAGTGTGTTTGTGCACAGGTGGTTCCGCATGTGACTTCTAATGTTTCATGAAAATAACTTTTAACACATTCAAAACAATACCTTAGGTTATTCGGTAACTAATGTTAAGGAGCGTTTGTGTGTGTGTGTGTGTGTGTGTGTGTGTGTGTGTGTGTGTGGTCATACCGTCCTGTATTATACAAAAACAACAGAAGATGTAACACCTTGTGGTACAACATTTGTTTTGAACAACCAGATGATATCTAACTGTGTGTATGTGTGTTTGTGTGTGCGCATGTGTGTGCGTGAATTCTCAGTTGCCACTGAATAGAAGCAGTAAACACTCTTTGGACTGTTGATTTTGTTTTGCCAGTAAAGTGGGGCTTGTGATTTTGTGTTTCACCGGGCCTGAGAATGAATATCTTTATCGCACACGCACACACAGGCACACACACACCCACACACACACACCCACACACACACACACACACACCCACACACACCCACACCCCCCCACACACACACACTCACACACACACACACACACACACACACACACACACACACACACACACACACACACACACACACATACGAACACGCCCAAAAAAAAAATAGTCACACCCTCTAGTTGTGTGTCTCCCGCTCTCTCTTTCTCTTTTGTTGTTGTTTTTTTAAG
>CAAKHD010013235.1:213967-225758 GCA_901007705.1 Fistularia tabacaria | reverse complement strand
TTGTGATTTTGTGTTTCTCCGCGGCAGAGAATGAAAATCTTTTTCTCACACGCACACACACACACACACACACACACACACACACACACACACACACACACACACACACACACACACACACACACACACACACACACGCACACACTGTACACGACCAGTAAAACAATTGATTCAGCCTCTAGTTGAGTGTCTCCTGCTGCCTCTTGCTTTCATGTTGTTGTTTTGTTAAGAGTGGAGTTTCAGCAGACGCCGAGGTTTGTTTTGGCGTCCGTCCGTCCAATAGATTGCTTATCGATCGGACCTGAGTCCGGCTCCTCTTGCTTTATTCACCAATAAATATCCTCGCTGAACTCCGGCGCGTGCGTCTTGCCTCTAATTCGCTTCGACCCCGCTCTTTCGCTACGTTGGACGAAACCCGTCATTTGCTCCCGAATTTACCCGATCCATTGCCGATGCCCGGACAGCTGTGCTTCCCGTCGACCCTAAAAGCACCACGTTTTTACCCCTTCGCGCCGCTGATGTCTCCGTTCCTTGTTAAGTTCTAAGGTTAGACGCCCAAACAATTCATTCACTCAATAGCTAAACTGCTCTACCCGCCATCAGGGTTGCCAATCCCGTCTGTCATTGGGCAAGAAGCGGGATTCACCCTGGATAGGTTTCCAGTTGATCACGGGGCTACATATAGAGATATAGACCCATTCATCCGTCACATTGAGACCATTCAAGACAACTGGGAGGAAATATGCACAGCCACGGGGAGAAAATGGAGACTCCACTCAGAAAGTCCCCCCATCGGGACTCAAACAGGGACCTCTGTGAGCAGATATGCTAGCCATTCCTCCACCGTGTCGCCAACGCCGAAAGCAGAGGTTGCAAATTACGCCCCCATTGCACGTTTACGGCAGGCGGCGAAGGGAAACGTTTCTTTACGACGTGCCAAGCTCGGTGAACGCTCAGCGTTAAAAAAACAAACAAAAAAACACGGGCATCAGAACCGCCCACTGTAATCACACTGGCAGGGGATTCTTTGCTGAACGCACAATGTCTGCGACAGCCGTTTCAGGCTACAGAGCGAGAAACGACAAAAGCCGCTTTCTGCCCGGTGAGAGACTTAACACCACGGTTCACATTCGCGTTAATGATTTACTCCTTTTTTTTTTTTTCCTCTAAGCTCACGCAACCCGCCTGCCAAGAACCAAGTAAAACCCTGTGCGAGTAGGATAGTAGCTTGATTGATGACTCGATCCAATTGTTTTCTGCGTGCACCGCTAATTAGCGTCACTAATCTTGAACTAGAAATAAACATGCATGCACGGCTATAGGTGTTGAAAAGAAGAAACAACAAAAAAAATATCAAACGATTGATATTTATTTGGATTCGCCGGGAAGGTTGGGGCATTTAGGTGTAGCCGGACAAGTCAGTTGCTTTACGTGCGTGTTGGTGAAATGAAAACCGAAGCTCTTGATGATAATGATGATGATGATAAGTCTTTATTGGTATTCGACATGTCACAGGTACAGAGCAACGAAATATTTCAGTTTTGTTTCCAGATATTGTTTCAGTCAGTACTCAGGTGCTATTTTGATTCTATTCTTAAAACAAACGGGATTAAAACGATTTTACCGGCCTCTTTCGCACTGTAGTAACTTTTGGGATGTTTCAAGTACTTTTTCGGGAACTAGGCTCTTTGCGAATTCGGACAGCACAGGAACCAGGAACCATGGACTTCAGTTCCTAGAACCATTTTAGCTCCTACTTCAAGGCAGGGTCTTTTTATGTGTCCATAGGAACTAATGCAACATTGGAGCTTGATGATTGGTGGAAGTCATAAGCCACGGCCATTACTAGATACTTCTTCTGTTGACTGCCATTTTTAAGTCAGTACGGAGTAAGCGAATGGCCAGGTTTTTCACACAGCTAAGCGGTGCAGGGAGAAAAATAAAAAAAAACACCTCAAACCATCTGACAGTCCGTGGCAGGCGTGAATGCATGAATGCTGACGTGACTACGCTCTCCGTGACGTCTTCCTCTTCTTTGCGGCAGCTTGTTTTTGAGAATGATACTGAAGGTACACATAACAGATGCTACTGTCATTCATTACAGACTGCACCAATGCAAAACTAAAATGTTCCCCTTGAGGAAGCTTGTTCCGAGCTTTGTAGCTCTTAGAACCAAATTGTTAGAGCTGTTCTGTCCAAAAGCGGCTTTTATATGGTTACCGCGAAGTTTTGAAAGCAAACCTGAGACTTCTAGAGGTAGCAAGCGATAGTGATTAGCATGTGAGCATAGCGCCTTGCCATGGAAGGAATCTTGGCATCTGGATGTAGACTTCCTGCTTGAGCTGCCAACATTCGTTCCACCTGCAGTGATGTTTCCATGAAACAATGGCGAGGCTAACGCTGAAATGTCTGTTTTTTGTCCTTTTTTTTATTTTTTATTCCCGGATGGTTTTGTGTAACAAACCACCTGGAATGCCAGGTTCAGGACCCGCCTTGCGTCTCGTATGAGTCGAGATAATTTCCAGATCAAATCTCACAACGCCATAGGTCACTGCAGATTAAAGGGATGCAAATGCATTCTGATGAACTTTTGTGGGATATAAGCGGATGGGTTTGTGCCGGCGACCATGTCCGAATGTTACAGGTGTCATTTGACGAGTGTCCTCGGCTTCCCTGAAAGTCACACACAAACACACACGCATGTCTGTCCCAGAACAGTGTCAGCCTAGTTACCAAGCAACTGAGGAGATGGCGCAGTGCGAACTTCCAAGATCACTGGGATGTGATGGGACAGAGTGTGAGGTTATGAAATTACAAGGACATGGCATAGATGGTCGGATGACATTCCGAAAGCAGCTAGAGAACCCAATGATAATGGACGGATTGTCAAAATGGCTGCCGTTGGCTGTTCAACTGTTGAAAATCCACCTGCGTTTGAGAGCCTGCTAATTGGCTGGTGGTAGTAATATTCGTATATGAAAAGGTAATTCAGATCAGAAAGATTTTTTTGACTGGCAAACATCTGTCAGCGTTGCCACGGTGATGTCGGTAGTGAGGCAGGCAGGCCGTAGGAAACCCCGGGTAGGCGGAAATGTCAAACCCAGGGATGGGTGCGATTCATTAGCCACCAGGAAGACACCTGAACCGAGCCACTTGTCCCAGTTCGATGCGAGCCGTGCCGGAGTGCAGAGGGGGGGCGGAAGTCCAAGGGCAATCAAGGTCATCTGGCCTCCATCCTAATGGGCGAAAGATCGGCCGATCGGTTTGGACCAAAGGGAACCACTCCTGGGAGGTACCATGCACCCTGGGCTGAAGGGGACCTACGTAACTCGCCTGGCTCCTTGCTAACATCGGATGGTGACATTAGCCGTTTCGAGTCAGGCTCGGATGATCAACACCTATTTCTAGGTGTTGATCATCCGAGCCTGACTTGGCGAAGCATGATAATGAAGTTGTCAGAAAACGAGCCTCAATGAAGGGCTGCCCTATAACCAAGGTCGCTCTGTAGTTAAACAATATTGTAACCCCCCCCTTCCCCACCCGCCCTGGCATTATGAAATCCCAAAGTTATCTCTCATTTTAATGTTGCAGAATGTCGTGAAATCAGTCACGCTTTTCAGCTGCTGCCTTTCAAATGTCAATATCGCCCAAAAAAAAGGTGCCGCGACATCTAAAATGCTGACGGAAGCTATAAATAAAAGTCAGCGTCTGGCGCTCATCGAGGAGTCCGTCTGAAGTGTCCCTCCCTTAGATCGGGCCTCGACGGGAATGAATCAGCACAGTTTGGTAACCGCTAATGAGCTGATTTGATTTTTTTATGGAGTCGTTCCCGACATTAGCGGGACCCTCCCGCCTCCCCCTCCCTGGCAGCGATGGCAGCGGAGAAGGAAGCGGGCGGGGTTGGGAGACGCCAAGTATCTGAAGTGAGGAAAACACAGGAAGATTGATTGGCTCCTCTTAAAGTAGACTCCAGCCTCGCAGGAGGCTCTGATTCCGATTTTTTTTTTTTTTTTTTTTCCCACGTACATGGATTCGTCTGTTCGGGTCCATGGGAACCCACACACACAAAAACACACACACACACACACACACAAACACACAGACACAAACACACACACACACACACACTTGAAAAAGACAGATGAAAGCCCAATTAGATATTTTTTTCTCCTTCTTCTTTTCTTTTCAACTGCTAGAAAGTCTCTGGCAACAAGTGAAAAGGAATACGGCTAGATTAAAAATAATGAGGCTTTTAGAGGACTTCAGAAGCTTCACATGTGTCATACTTCTCTCTTATCTCGCACCTTCTCTGCCCTGTGGAGGAGACATGGGGGGAGGGAAACATCTTAACTCTTTAGGCCCCAGCTGAATTCCTCTCTGTTCGCGGCCCCGCGCTCGGATTAGCCGAGGAAGATGTTAAACATCCTGTGACAGATACGAAATTGCCGTCCATGAAATATTAATTAGAACTTTGGTCGTTTCTAGAACCTCTGGCTGCCTTTTGGCAGGATCTCGCTCCTTACGAACGCAGCCTCGTCTGATGAGGGAGGGGGCGGGGGGCGCAACCTGCTGGGATCTCTGCTGGAACGATCATCCTCTTGCACACACACACACACACACACACACACACACACACATACACATAGGCATCGCCTTCATTTCTCCTCTCGTGGCACGCTGCTTCATGTCTGCTGTTCTGCTGACGAGTCGCAGGGCCGCACAGTGGGGGAGGAGGGCTGTTTAATGGACTCTCAGCCGGCTGGCCGACCGCGCACGCCCTTGCCCTAACGGCGGCAGCGCACGTGCGTGTGTGTTTGTCTTTCCCCCTCGATGTGTGTTCATGAGATTTGTGTCTATAATCAGCTTCTCGCGGTGACATCATGTGGCCTTATGAAATCCATCCCATCAATACATGCGTGGATGTATGTGATCGCAAAATGGAATCTCCAGCCCGGGTCCCCCGAGGATCTCCATCTTCCTCCCATGTTCCATCTAAATTGTCTGCAGGTGTTAATGACACAGTCCGGTTGAACACACACACACACACACACACACACACACACACACACACACACACACACACACACACGCTGGTTTATCTGTTAGAACGTTCACACCAGTTACCTGAACCAGGGTTCATGAAAAGCAGTATGGATAGAGAATGAATGATGGCTGTAAATTATAGTTATAGTTAGATTTTTTTGCGTTATTTTAGCGTTTACAGTCGATTGATTGGTTTTGGTTAGTGCTGCCGCCTTGCCACAAGGAGGTTCCTGGTTCGATTCCAACAGTCCCAATGTCTTCAGGCATGCAGTGGGTTCATTGGATGTGTGAATGAGAGAGTGATGGTTGCATGTCTCAATATGACATCTGAATGAAGGAATGAATGGTTGTATGTCTTTATATGTGACTCTTTGACCAACTGCGGATGGGTCAATGGCGTACCTCGCCTCTTGCCTAACGGTGGTACAAGCGCCACCATCCCCCCTCAACCCTGAATGCAGGATAAGCGGTATTAATAATGAATGAATGAATGAATGAATGAATGAATGAATGAATGAATGAATGAATGAATAGCTGATTTTGATTCAAACATCTGGTGCATCGACTCTTGCATTCAACTACCATTAGCCTAACAGTGAACCGATTTTCAATTGCAGTCCTCGTTGCCGGTTATGTTCAAGCTGAGTTTCCACGCATTTGATTCCACATCCATTTTTTGAATATAGATCAAAACATCTGACTGGAAAAGCTAATATTAGCATCATATTGATATTCAGAAATGGACCCCCAACACTAAATAGCTTCAAGGAAGAGCAGAAGAGTGGATGGGTGGATGTCTCCATAGTTGCAGATAAGGTTAAATCCTGCCTAATATATGACATTAGTGGGTGTAAATCATATTATGTTTTTCAGTTACTTTCTAATGTTTTTTGTTTTTTACGTGACGCGGGCATCGGCTTTTAGCATTATAATTCTCAGTAAAGTTTCAAGTGTATGTGTTCTTCTCGTGCCCCTCCCGTCTCGCCGCGGTTGTACCAGGCGTGAAGGGGCCGTGACGGGGGCTGCGCTTCTTCGACGACTTGGCAGCAGAACAGACCCTCCATCTGTTAGCTCTAAACCAAAGGCGCAGTTTCACTGATAATAATAAATTGAAGCCGGTATCAGACGTTGCCCCGGCGCTGGAGTTTTGATCCCACGGCGTCACAGCCCGCACTCCCAAGCAATACCGCCGCTTCATGTCGTCGGCCAGCTGGACGCCAGCCAGTGGGATTTTCTGTCAAATCGCCCTCCGATCCGCCATTCCCGCCCAGCACACAAGCGCTGCCTTTTGCACGGATTAAGTTTGGCGTTGTCCATATGCCACAATCTCCGCCACACACGTCCCAGCTTATCGAACATGATTCATCTGAAACGATGTTGGCGGGCTGTCTCCGATCCTGCGCGGAGGCTCCCCGCTTAAGAGAAATAAAAGTCGCTTTATGCTTCGGCTAGCATCGTCGTCAATCATCTAGAATTAACTCCCTGAAGGACTTTATTTGCATATGCTGCGTGTTTAAATCCACAACTCTTGACTTTATTCCTGTGAAGATGGATACAGACCACGCTGTTAGCTAAAACTGTGTCTTCACATCTTGCCGAATCAACCGAAGCAGATGTCTGAAACCTGAGGGTTGATGCCCTTTTCTCTGTCTCCTTTCATCCCCCCCGCCGCCTCCATGGCTTCTCCTCCTCCTCCGCCGTCTTGCTGCACAGGAGGCCATCATTACCGGTTTGCTCGCAGAGACCAGCTACTTGGTTGCTGTGGCGGCGTACACCACGAAGGGTGACGGAGCCCGCAGCAAGGCCAAGGTGGTCGCCACCACGGGGGCAGGTACGTATCTCCAGGGACGACCGTTTTCAGAGATAATTACGTGTCCAGGTGATGTTTAGAACATTTATCAAATGTATTTATAACGTTAAATATGAATCCTCAAACAACTGCATTGGACCTTTTACTTCAGCTTAAATGGAAAACCAGCTTGATGTACCAACTACAAGTACAAACTCAGTGTGCTTAAAGTCTTTGTAAATTTCTAATACATACAAAGTACACAAAAGGAAACACATCTTTTGTGTACAGTCACAGTCGGTAAACCAGCTATTAGTCTAATCACTAAAGGCCAGTGTGCTTTGTTTGTACAGTGTGAGTTAATACTTGCTCAGCACATGAGCAGCTAGTGCATCTCGATTTTTTTTTTTTTTTTTTTTGAACCTGCTAGCATGACTGCTGAGGTCAGCTAAGGAAAGTCAGGTGTATCCTTTATAGATAGCATCCTCGAAAAGTAGATTCATATCAAGGACCCAATGGAGCAAAATGTCATATTTCCCGGTAATATCTGTGTGCATGAAGGCGATCCGGGGTTTTTTGGCTGAAAGGCAGGTGCAGGCAATTAATTAGGTGCAAACAGTATCACACAAATACCAATTATGAGTAAGTCGCGAAATTAAGTGCTGGAGTACTTCCAAAACCCTGCGGATGGTCAAGAGTACTTCCTGTTTTCCAGTACCTGGCAGGCCCACCATGATGATTAGCACCACCAGCGGCAACACCGCCCTCATTCAGTGGCAGCCCCCGAAGGAAATGGTCGGGGAGCACGTCGGGTACCAGCTGAAGTACAAGAGGGTGGAGGAGCAGGCTTTTACCATCAAGGACTTCAGGAAGACAGACGATCATTTCACTGTCACCGGCCTCCACAAGGGGGCCACCTACATCATAAAACTCTGCGCCAAAAACCGCGCCGGCAATGGCGAAGAGTGCGTGAAGGAGATCAGCACGCCTGAGGACGTCCCCACCAGCTACCCTCTGAATCTTAGCGTGGTCGGTCTCACCGCCACCTCCACCAATCTGGCCTGGGACCCCCCTCCCCTAGCCGAGAGGAACGGCAAAATCGTCAAGTACGTTGTGGTCTACCGGGACATCAACAGCCAGAGCAACAGCACCAACAGCACCGCGGAAACGCAGATGACCATCCAGGGCCTGCAACCCGACACCACCTATGACATCCGGGTACAGGCTTTCACCAGCAAGGGGGGCGGCCCCATCAGCCCCAGCATTCAGAGCCGGACAATGTCCACCGGCATGCCAGGTTAGGCGTTTTTCACTTCCTGTTGGCTTGAGTCGCAACCGTCATTTGAACGTATGAAGCCGTTAACGCTAGCCACAACCCTGAGATAGTTGCTAAAACCAATAGTGCTAGGGTCTTCAAGCATTTCATAGCGAAATAGATAATCCGTGAAACTTTTTCCTAACATCGTGACGGGTAATAACGTATTTTACATCGATCACAGCGGGAGGTTGTAATCTTTGTGGAAAATAATCAACATTTTTTTTCATCAAACTATACCAGAATATGATTTTTTAGAAAAAAATAAGACAGGTTTGAGGAATTAAAACGCAGACGTGGCTGCACTGTTTTGATTCATTGATGAATAAACGCACTGGTTAAGCTCTTCAGGCTCCAGATAAAGCGATTCATTCTTTTCAAGCTGATGAGTGTGGCTTGCAATGTCTTCAACAAAGAGACAACCGTTTGAGTGTGAGTGTGTGTGTGTGTGTGTGTGTGTGGGTGTGTGTGTGTGTGTGTGTGTGTGTGCGCATGTATGTGATCGCAGCTTTGTCTGCTCCACACGCATGCGAGACCTCAACCCTCAAACATCCCACAGTATTTGTGCGTTCGCCAGTTGACCACAGAACTCAAACAGTATCCGTTTGTTTGGAGTAACGAGAAAAATAAAATAAGGATAAAATTAGATAAAAATGAAAGGAACGGCTCCATTGGAGTGCCTTCACATGAACTTCCCTTAAAAATGTGACGAAACCTCTCGTGATTCCACTCTTAATTTCGGGCGGCGCCAGGAACCGCATGAATCAAACGTCTGGGTGGGATGAAAGTCAAAGCTGCTGTTAATAAACAGCCAACAGATTGTCAGTGGACTACAAACGTGTGAAGGTTCTCTGACCTTAAAGGGGCTTCAAATGTCCCACGGAACCGAGAGGAACCGCAGTTGCTTCATCTCACATCCAGCCTTTGGCTAAAATGAAAACATTCGGCTTTCATTAGGTAAACCGCAGGTTTAAACCTATAATGATAGTATTGTTAAAGACATATTATGAGATATGATAAGATGAGTTAAGATAAGGGAAAAGGTGAGATAAAATAAAATAAGATATGTTTAGTGTAACGTAAGGTAATTTAAAGGTAAGTTAAGGAAAGAAGATAAGATCATTTCCCTGGGGGGGGGGATCGCAAGAGATCAAAAAAGTTCTATCCCATCCTATCCTAAGATAAGATAAGATAAGATTCAAGTAATTTAAGATAAGGGTAAGTTAAGGTGAGGTGAGGTGAGGCAGGATAAGGTAGAATGAGATGAGATGAGGTGAGGTGAGGTGAGATCAGCTAAGCTAAGCTAATATAAACTATCTCAGCTAAGAGAAGGCAAAACAAAATAAATAGAATTGTTGTCATTATTATTATTATTTGAAAATTGTTGTTATTGCTTTTTAGGCTTGATGAAAAATTACTTCCTCTTACTCCTTACTCTTTTCATGCAGGAAATGTTTTCTTTTATTTGTTTATTTATTTTATTTTACTCATGTATCTTTTCATACCGAAGAGTTCTGGAGCCCGAGGCGTAAAATGAAATACATATGAAATCTGTCTTTTTCCGACATTGTTAGCAGTTATTACGATTTCTTCCTCTTTTTCCCTGAATATCTGTATTGAGCATTTGTTTTATTGTGAGTTTTTTTGTCTAACTTTCACCTGCATCACATCCAAAGTTAAATTAACCACCTGATAATCATCCAGACCTTCCCTCAGTGTTCACCAAGAACTTTGGCGTCAAGGCGGTGATGAAAACCTCCGTCTTGCTGACGTGGGACGTGCCGGAAACCTACAAATCCCAAGTGCCTCTCAAGGTAAGCAAAACGCAAAGAACTGTTTGTTATTTTGTGTTTTCAGACTGAAAAAACAAATATGAAACAATAACAAAAAAAAAAAGTTTTGAGGGGCAGTATCATAAGTTATGACTATGAAATAGAAAAAAAGATGTTATTACGTTTTTCTGTTCTGTTTTTTTAATGGATTGCATAGTCTATTAAATAAATGTAAATATAAAAATATAAATGTTTATTTATCAATTTATAATTTAGTAATAATAATATAAAAATATTATTTTTATCCATCCATCCCTCCATCGTCTGCAGCTTATCCTGCACTCAGGGTTGCGGGACAGGCTGGAGCCTATCCCAGCTGTCATTGGGCGAGAGGGCGGGGTACACTCTGGACAGGTCACCAGTCAATCGTAGGGCCACATATACAGACAGAAAGGCCATTCACTCACTCACTCAGTCGGGGCGATTTTTCCCAGTTTTTTTCCAATTGACTTGCTGCATGATTTTGGACTGTGGGAGGAAAGCGGAGAACCCGGAGGAAACGCAACACAGACACGGGGAGAACATGCCAACTCCACACAGAAAGGTCCCCTTGTCGGAATCGAACAAGAGTCCTTCGTGCTGTGAGGCTGAAGCACGAACCACTGCGGCCCCGTGCTGCCCTAATGAACTTATTTCTTTATTTTCATTTATTTGTTCCTTCCTTCTTTCAAAAACACAAAGATACCATGTAATTAAAAAAATGCAAATAATGATATTTACACCCCTAACAGGTCAGGAAAGTACAGATTTTCAAAATATGAATTAATTTAGACTCTCAGCTCCACGCTGCCCCCGGTGGTTTTCAGTGGTACTGCTTCAATTGGTCCAACTCCAATAACCTACCAATTGACGGATCAAAATACACGGGAAGTCAATGTTGTTGTGCCCAGGATGCAAAAAGGCTAGGGGAGGTGAAGACCCCCACCTCCAGCTCCACCCTGCCCCCTCGCCCCTCCACCCTCCTCGTATTTCACAAACTCCAGGACACTTTTTGTTATTTTGGCCTCCTGGATAGAACAGCGGCTCCATACATCACTGTGAAAATCAATCGCCAGCGTATTAAATTATGCCCGTAGCTTTACTTTACGACCGACCCCGTTTGTTATGGGGTGGGGGGAGGTGAAGCGGGATGTGGGGTTAGAGGGGTGTCGGTCCTTCCTGTCACTCAGCCCTTGAGCCCACTGGGCCGGGATGAACCGACTAAATAAGTTGACCACCTTGTGTCCAAGGCCTTTTTTTTTTAACGCCGAGTCAGTCAAAAGCTCAAGATTTCTCCAAATGAGATATTGAAAAAAAATTGTCTAGTCATTTGAATTGCTATGTGAACATGTTTAAAAAACTGCTAGTTTGAATGCCAGGTGTTGCAAAAGCTGTTTCATTACATTTATTATATTTATATACTGTTGAAATTGATTATAAATAGTGTCCCCATAGCTTACTTTATTTTATATATATATATATACATATATATATATATGTATATAGTATTGAATCACTCACTTCATCATGTGGAGTGTTAGGATAATAAAATAAAATTAAAGGGTAGCAGACTTATTACAAGCGATGTATCATATTAAACAAGACTTGGGCTGACTGTACTGGTTTGTAATTTCAACAGAGGAGCCGTTGTTCTTTCTTTTTGTTCTTTATCTTTTTAAAAGTGAAATGAGACCCTCCCCAAATGTAAGAGTTTGGCCTCTACCTTTAGATTTATTGTTGCTAAACTCTTCAATTCTGCACTGTCATATGTGTGTAATTATCTTTCCTTTTTTTTTTTTTTTTTTTTTTTCCCTCTAATGTTGCTGTTTAAAA
>CAAKHD010013235.1:192497-208261 GCA_901007705.1 Fistularia tabacaria | reverse complement strand
GGTTGGTTGGTTGGTTGGTTGGTTGATAGATGGGCAGGTGGATGGATGGATGGATGGATGGATGGATGGATGGATGGATGGATGGATGGATGGATGGATGGATGGATGGATGGATGGATGGATGGATGGATGGATGGATGGATGGATTAATTCATTCATTCATTCATTCATTTGTTCATTCCTTCATTCACTGATGTGTCTTTAGTCCCCTTTACTGAACACGTAGCAAACAAGTAGTCCTTGCTGCGGTCATTAGTTTCTGTCTCAGGGATTTAGCTTAGCTACTCCATGACTGCACTGAGTCACGACCGCCGCTAAAATACCAGACTGATGTGGCTCGGAACCGAAGGGTTTCGCTTTCATCGTCAACACATTTTCATGACAGTGTGTCAACAACACAGAAAGGAGGCTGACCTTTCACTTGTTCTGCCACCACCTGTATTTTCCAGGCTTTTGGTAGTCCTCAGCTAGTACAAGGTGGAGTGCCCTATCCGGGTTGCGGATGGGATCCTGCCCCAAACGGAGGGGTTTTAGTGTCGCAAGGTCTTGTTGTTGTGTGACGCATACATACGGGAGGGGTTCAGAGTAGAGCTAGATGTGTTGGTTTGGGCATCTGGTTAGAGTACCACCTGGATGCCTCCCTGTGAGGTGTTCTGGGCACATCCCACAGGGAGAAGGCCCCAGACAAGACCCAGGACACACTGGGCAGGGAACGCCTTGGATCCCCTTGGAAGAGCTGGAAGACGTGGCTGTGGAGAGGGAATTCTGGGTCTTTCTGCTTAGGCTGCTGACCCTGAGACTTGCCGCTGGATAGAGCCGCAGAAAATGAATCGGATGATGGATGAATGGACTCTCAGACTCCAAAGTGTGCAAAATGTTCTAGGCTTTTGACTTGCTGTCAGATTTGTGTTTTTTTTTCTGCTGCACTGGTCCGAAAGCACTTCCTCCTCTGCAAAAATGTTAGTTTCTAGCCAACTTTGAAATTAAGCGTTCAAGCACTCACTTTGTAGTGATGTTGTGGAAATAGCAGAAAAACTCCCATCAGAGCAACACTGGCGTCATCTGCCACAAAGACAGATTGATGCTGTCTCCGCTTTCTCCGTGGCGGCTGCTTGATGAAAGAGATGGATGAAGTTCTGGGATATGTTTACGTGCTGCACTTACCATTTACATTGTTTTTGAAAGTAACTGAACAGCACCAAATGTACTTAAATGAAAACTCGAGGAGCCTCAGAAACAAATTACATTGAAATATTTCTGCTGCTGAGGGCGTCGTCGTTTGGCATTTGGTACCACAAGTGGAAAAATCTGATGAAATTCTGGCAGATTACTTGCTTTGTTTAGCATGACATGTTTTCTACATCTCCGTCACAGCTACAGCAAAGGCCGATGTGGAGCCCCTTTTGCACTGTTGTAACTTTTTGACATGGCCTAGAACCCTTTCAGGAACTGGAACATTTTTTTCAGGCATCCGGACACGATAGAAACTCAGGACCATGGACCTCAGTTCCTAGAACTATTTTAGCTCCTATTCTGAGGCAGGGTCTTTCTACTAAAAGATTCCGCTGGAGGAGGCTGGCTCCTCGAACGGACTTTGAGTTGGGTAGTTCTTAGAACCGAGTTCTCAGAACTTTTCCGTCGGGAAAAACCTCATTTGGGTCTTTTTAAGAAATTGGAACTTTCCCTTCAGCCTGCACAAGGCAGACCCTCTATCAACGTCTGAGACAACCTAGTTTTTCTCTAGTTTTTATTTGAAGGTGGAGGATGAAGTTGACCCTTAGCTAGTCAGGCTAAACTGCACTTCAAGATATGGTCCCTAATTATAACCAAGACCATCAGACCAGAACTAAAAACTCAATCTGAATTGAGTGTGAAACTGTCTGCTCTGAGGCCCTTCTGTCAAATGAAGGAAGAAGAAACCTCAGGAAAAGTCTCGGACAAGATGTTGATGTCACATGCCAGCAGTTACAGGAATCATCAAAAATGCTTTGATTAAGAAAGAGAAAGCATTTATGACCAAATCTGATTGACATGAGAGCTGGGATTGGCTCCAGCATCCCCCACGACCCTGAGTGCAGGATAAGCAGCAGACAATTGATGGATCTGATTGACATAATGCAGTGATCTATACAATCTCGTGTTTCATCTCCTGTGGAGCCACAGAGGCAAGGCTACAGCTTCACTTTAAATGAGCGTGTTTCTATAGTAGCTGGACTCCTGACCTCATGTGGCTTCCATTTGTGTTGGTAGCAACAACAGCGCAGATCCCGAGTGTCAGATATTCTGCACGTTTTCCCGCACTGTCAATTCCCGAGCTGGTTCTGGACCATCATTCTTCTTCGGACGCCTTTCCTCCTGCTGGCGGAGAAAGAGTCTCTGATTTAGTTGTGCTATACTATGAAAATACTCTTTGTTTGTTTTTGTCCCGGCTAGGGCACCCTCTAAGGATTTTGCCCGGAGGGTTTACGTTTCATTATAAGGGGTAGGCCTGTTTTTGCCCTCCTGTAGCTTCCTGGCTGTGTGGCAGAATAGATAATGGGCTCTCTCTGGGGTCTTCGTTATGGACTGTTTGGCTGGGATATTGTGATTACCATTGTCAACTCTTATCTTACTGGACTTGCTCTCTTTTCATGAAGATGTTTCACCTCTCGTTAGCCTTATGATTACCTATGCAACTCAGGTGAGTTCCCTGAATTCTCACATTTGTTTCCCAGACGGCACGCACGTCAACATAACTGACCCCATTCAACCTGGGCCAGCGCCAAACCGCCAACCCTGGCAGTTATATCCCTGGAGTTCCCCACAGTCTTTCACAATTGTAGAACCCTCTCAGATGGGAGGAAGAACATCTTCAAGGGAAGTCCGGTCGTTTCAATAAGATTTGACAAAGATCGACCAGGACTTTGTCAAATCTTGTCGCCGCAACTGGACTTGATTTCTCCTCTTGGAGACGTTTCACCTCTCATCTCAGAGGCTTCTTTGGTTATACCAGACCGCAGGGATTTTTTGCGGTACATAAAGAAGCCATCTCTGTCAAAACAGAAAAACCGTCTCTGAACAGACAGGGGGTCTTAGACATTTATCTTTTGCTCACGTACAATCCCGGGCTTAGATCTACCCCAAGATCGATCTATGCACTCTGACCAGATCCATCCGCACCCGGAGAGATCCGCAACCGAGACCAGGCCCCGGCAATCTCCCTCTGAGCTTCAGCCCAAGTGATCTAACGGGTTACATTTGTTTTGCACAGTCCAGACTTTAGCGGTACTCAAATTGTAACTCAAGAATTTGTACCTTCATTCCCCCCCTAACGACACCCACATTAACGGATTAACCCCATTCAACCTATTGTCTGCAAAACAAGTCACTCATTTTCATAATAAGCCATCTCAGCTTGGGCCAACCCCAGCAGTTCATACCAAAATCTCCCGCCAGTCAAGAACTGAAGAAGCCTTGGGATGAGAGGTGGAATGTCCTCAAGACAAGAAATCAAGTCCAGTTGCCAGGATGACATTTGAAAAGGATTAACTAGGAGCTGGATGACTGAGAGCCTTCACAGATGTAATATTGGATTTTTTTTTTTTTTTTTGCTGATAAACCTCAATACTGCGTTATAAAACAAAGCACACCATTATTTGCACAAGGTCAGGGTCCCTTTCAACGTTGTCCTCTCACCAGCTACCATCTCGCGCCGTGTTGTTCGTGGGCTCCGATGCCGCGGCCGGTTGAACGTGTGGTGCTTTTTAAGTGAAAGTGATTGTGTCAGCAAACAATGGCAGGCTGGAGATTTCCATTATCATCACCAGAGCGCCTCTGTCTATAGCATTCGTCCAAATTCAATACATGATTTGCTCATAATTTCTGATCGGCCGCTTTGTAGTCAGCGTTTTCTTTCTTTGTGTTCCCATCTGCAGAAAAGTGTCTCAATTAAAGTGAATCCAACATTTTCTTAATACAATAAAAGACAGATTATATTGATTTGATATACCTGAAAAGTAGCGGTTGCTTTTTTCAAAGAAAAAATAGAAACGTAAATCCCGAGTCTGTCTTTGGCTGATAAAATTACCCCCCCAAACCCGCCGCCCTCCGAACAAAAATGTCTGTGTTTGAGCTGTCAAGGCTCTGGAAGGAAGAAAAAAGAAGGGAAAAAGAAAGAAACGGTTGCAGATGGTGTGTGTGTGTGCGTGTGTGTATGTGCGAGGTTGGAGTGTAGTGACAGTTTTCTCTGCTTGTCAGTGTCACCTTGAACATTGATGGGTGGCAGGTAAGACTCGAAGATGATATAAAGTAGAGATAGGCAGGTGGTTAAAAAAAGGCGCGTGCACGCACATGCTCGTACACACACACACACACACACACACAGACTGACAATAGCAGGGGCAGCAGTGCTACTCTAACACAGCCATGGATTTTCATACATGCTCCCACTTAAGGTCACCCCAAGCCCCCGAATGCAACAAACTGAGTGGACGTGTCGTCAGACCTCTGATATCCTGCATCTTTCATAACGTGCACGGCCCATGAAGCCGAGTTCACCTGAGGCTGCGAAACAAACAAAACTCAGACTCGAAGTCTGAATGCTATTTAAAGCCTCCAAATTTCAAATTTCTTATTTTTATTTTTCTAACAACCACAACAACAGCGGCATGCAACGTCGGATGTGTGGACCAAGGTTCCTCGAAGGAGGCATTCGCAAATACCTATCCGAAATGTGTTTTTTTTTTTAAATTACACCACTATTAAATAGCTTAATTGCCAGGCAATAACCCTTTGAACGAAACATCTTGTGCCCAATTGGGAAGCCTTTATTGCGGCTAATAAAAACAGTCGCTTGGAAAATAAAGCAACGCGTGGGCCAAACTGGGCTGAAGCAACACACGTCTTGTTAAAATTTACAGATAACTCGATACATATATTTCGTATATGCAGACAAACACTAACACTAATGAGCGTCAATAAAGGAGCAGAGAAAACGTCTCATTTCAAAGCAGCGTTTTAACAACGATTGTGTTGACGAGAGCCCAATCAAATGCGGTCAATATGGCGGTCAGATAGCCCTGAAGCAGGAATTTACCACTCCGATGGCACTTGCGGTTGAAGTAGCGCGCGACAGAGATCGAAGTACTTCGTCTCGCGTAAGTATGTACAAATGGATGAGGAAAAAAACTCCGGTCCCACCTTTTAGCCGCAAGAAAAATCTCAAGGGGAGAACAACGGCTTTCGGCACTTGAGATGGTGAAGACAGTGTCCACCACCCTTGTAACTCCTTGTAAAGGGAGCAGAGACCTAACGGCGAAAAGCAGCTTTGCAAAATATTACGTCGTATCAGGATCGTCACACCTCAGCAAAATGATTTTACGATAAATTTAGAGAGAATCTAAAATCCAGAGCTCCGTCTGATATGAAAAAAAGCTGAGTCACGTCATCCATTAAAGATACTCCTGAATAAATCATCATCCGCGTTGCATTTTTTATACGAGAGCGTGTAGCACAAAATGCTTTGTGGAGTTGAAACAATGCGAACAGGGAAAAAAAAAGGTGCTCTCTTCAAGCAGTTTGTATAAAGTTGCGCTACAAAGCGCTTGATGGAGGAAAACAAACGCAACACAAACTGTACTCGACCCCGTCACCCCATCTTGGATCGCGCAGTGATTGAAAACAATGCAAATGTTCAAGAATAATAGAATTATACCAGCTGAGGAAAAGAAACTAAGGAAAGCAGACAGTCAGCTCGGGAAACAGCGGGGGAAGAGCATGAAAACACATCAGCACATCATGATGGTTCTCATCCAGGTCATGGTCAATTGCAGGCCTGTACTTTTTTCTCCTTGAAGACACATCTCGTCTCATCTGAGAGGCTTCTTTTGTTCAAACTGAAGAAATTGAAGACACAGTTGAGATCTTTATTGGCTGATTCCTGACTAGAGAACAGTGTAAGTTCTGCCTGGAGGGCAGTTCGGCACCTATGATTCTTTTTGCAGTCCTGATTGGACTGCCTTCCAGTCTGTTCCTGCCCTGTTTGGTCGTTGAACCAAACCATTGAGGTGCAGAGAACAGATTTGTATGATCAGCAGCTCCCGAGGCAGGTTGAACCTCCTGAGTTGGTGCAGAAAGTACATCCTCTGTTTGGCCTTCGCCATCAGTGTTGGACACTTTAGGTCCCGGAAGATGATGGATCCTCGAAAGCTGCGGTTTTCGTTGTGCAGTTTGGTGCAGAAGACTTCTGGAAGAAACATGTGGACCATTTGACTTGAAGTCCATGAACAGAGTCGTTGCATAAGTCCCCGGGGGGTCTAGGTGTTCGAGGATACGGTGCAGTCCCATGTTGTCTGCATCCTCTGCTGACCTGTTTGCTCAGTTGGCAACTGCAGGGGACCTGTGATGTACTTCAGGTGGGACAACACCAGCCTCTCAAATCCTCGTCAATTCTCATCGTGGCAACTCCACTTGATTTCATCTCTCGAAGATGGTTCGAGAGACTCGTTCAGTTCTTAACAGCAGTTCTCCGTAGCACCGTCTTGGAGAACAGCCATCCGACTTCTAATATTAAAACATTACTATAAATACCGGGTATGACAGTAAGTAAAACTAGATGCTACTTTGGTTTAACCAACAATGCAAATAAAGTCATAGATTTTGTTTGTGGCTGTCTTTGTGAACACAAGGCTGACAAAATAAAAGTTTACACTATTTGGAATCAAGATTAATAATAATAATAAGGTCAACTTCATGGGGAAATTCATTCTCTGCATTTAACCCATCATGGATGAACCATGAGCAGCTGGCTGCCGTCTCGCAGCGCCAGGGGAGCAGTAAGGGGTTCAGTGTCTTGCTCAACAACACTTCGACACACTAGGAGGAGCGGGGAATCGAACCACGAAGGTTCGTTCCAAAGACGATCGCTCTCCCTCCTGCGCTACCCCGCCCCTATTACACATAGAAAATGTGTCCGAACAGATGGCTTTTGTAACAGGTTTGGATTTTTGTGGGACCCAAATGCAGCACAACCACTACCTCTGAAATGTTATTGGTAAATGGTACAAGCATACACTAATTGGCAACAGGCAATGAGAGAGCTGATGATGGCAACAACAAAGATGACACTGACAGCGCTGATGCTGACAGAGTTGGCAGTCTGGCAGCTGCGTCAGTCCGGGACTACTGTCTTGAAACTGATTGTGATGGCTGCGAACTACTTTCGGCGAGTGTAGTTAGGTGATTTTGAGGAGTGAGCAAGGCTGACAGAGCAGCAGAAAAGCAGAGTCCTATTTGTAGAATCGGCAGAGTTTTAAATTTAATTGACTGCGAGAGTCAGCATTGCTGATGTCGGAGGGGGACTGAGCGCTCTGAGGCGGGCAGAGGGACCACCAAGTTGAGTCGTGTATGACCTGAGACCCGAGAGAGTCGAAGAGAGTGGGGATATGAAGCGGGATGGGTAGTTATGGAGGGGCAAGGTAGTGGATGCCTTTATAGGAGCAATATTTTGAGGTTAATCCTAGATTCTATGGGTGGCCAGTGGAGCCGCTGAAGGACTGAGGTGATTCATTCGGGTGACCGAAAAGAATTGAGTGGCAGTAATCTATCAAAGGCTATGGACAAGAATGGCTGTAAAATATGGAGCGGAGCGGGATAGTCGTAGGTAGAAATACGTGGTACAGGAGATATTTCTGATATGGGATTGGAAAGACTTAACCTGAGGGGAGGGAAGGATGAAGAGGTTGTCAATAGTGATGGCCAACGTATGATTTGTGAATGGGGGAGAAGAAAATTAGTTTTATTGCTGTTGAGTTTGAGAAAGTTGGAGGAGAACCATGACTTGATCTCCATGAGACAGTAAGAAATGTAGGAAATCTGAGTGAGGCATAGTGGAGATATAGAGCTGGTTATCATCAAAATAGCAACGAAAGTTGGCTTCATGTTTACGTTATCTACGGCCAAGAGAGAGCATGTTAATACAAATGTATTATTCAGGTTCAGGCTCCATTTAAAAAGGGAGGATGTCAGTTTTTCACCTTTTAAATGATCAACATGTTCAGACCCCTCAGGTCCTCAGGAAGGCAAGGCATGAGCTTTTGGAGTGAATTATCATTCTAATGCGTTTCTGTTTTTTTGACGAGTTTGTTTGTTTCGTAAACTTTTGCAATGATTAAATGGCCTCCAACAGAAGACCCGAAGGCTTTGGAGGGATCATAAGTTAATGGCAAAATCTGATAAATGAGGTAAACAGGGCCGAGACCATTAAGAGCATGAAAAGAATAAAAACAACAAAACAAAACAATAAAAGCCTTAAAATTGAATTTGAAGCAGACGGCAAGCCAATGCCGAAACTTTAAAATCGACGTTCATCATGCTCTCTTACTGGTCCCTGTCAGCACACGTGCAGCTGAGGTCTTGGAGCCGTTGAAGTAGCTATATATTTTTCTTTGAAAGACCAGAAAGAGGAGGATTACAATATTCAATCCGGCAAGTACTGACTCGTTTCCACGCTGAGGTTTTTTACTTTCACTTTCAGTTTCTCCCTACTAGCTTGAGAGCTAAACCCGGTGAATTTGTCATCGATCCCCCGTTTGTCCTGAAAAAAAGCAGTAGGCATCGAGTACAATATATAAGATAAAATCTGAAAAAGCTCCGCATATAGAGCCTTGTAGGACCCCACAGTTCATTTTACTCAATATTTCCAAGCACGGGATTTCATCCAATAAAAATCACAACTGTGTACATCAGTGGATTTTTAATGTCTGTTTAAAGGACCGCATGGTAAAAGCTGCAGCTGAGTCCAACAAAAGAAAAGGAGCAAAACTCGTCAGTTATCGGACTACGAATACCGAAAACTTTTACCACGGCAATTGGATTTGTTTCCTCCACTCAAGAAAGAAGCATCTTCCATACTACTGAGGAGTTCCTGGTTCATTCTAACTGAATCATGCGACCCCTCTGGTAACATGTGACTCCTGGACTCGCATTGTTCTCCGGCAGGAGGAATTGTTTACACCTCGCGGAGCAGGTGGGGTGTTATAAGGGTACTTTGAGGTCAGATGTGAATCAGATCCCTGTCGAGTAAAAGCAGCGACAGGTCTTAAAGCAATTCTGAGACTTTTTTGTTTTTAGCTCGACTGAGAATCTTTCCATTCTGTATTTTTTATCTCTGTAACGTGACCAGTCTACAAACTAGAAAATTATTTTTATTGACATCACAAAAAAGAAAACAGTTTATAGCCAAAAAATGGTAGTTCTAACACTGGCCTCCAGTTGTTCAGCATCGCGGTCTCTTCAGGTGAGGTTTTAGCACGGATTTCACGACAGCTTGAAGGAGAACACCTGTCTGAAGGGAAGAATTTACAGCGTTAAGTAAACCCTTCATTCAAAAAAAAAAAAAGCCCTGTCAAGGCCAGTCAGCATCATTCAGCTTGACAACTCCGACAGGAACAGAACTCCCCTTGTTGCCTTGTGCAAAAACAAAAAAGGGTTTCGGGGCCTTAAAAGTCGAGGTGACGAGGGGGTGTCTTTGACCAAAAGCACCCAGTTTGGCTTTTCTAAGAGAACCACATAGCCCTCGCTTTCAGAAGAAGAAATAGCGCTCAATTGAATAATGACACGCTTATAAATTAAACGGTAGGCAGTTGAAAACAGGATGCGGAGGTTGTTCCACTTATCTCTTGTCAGCTCTGAGATCTGTCTTTGCCTTGAATGAGCAATTATCCCGTCATAAGTCCCCATTTGTTCCTGGAAAATTTGGTTATTCTTTCTCCGTTCGTCTCTAATATTTGACAATCTTTTGTCAGTCGTTTGACCTCCCAATTCCTCCGTACAATATATAAAATAAAATGAATTTGAAAGACATCTGATGACCTAATTGAATTGTTTCTAAAGTAGCTGATGCTTTGAAGATTGGTTCTATACCTGACCTTTTAGATTTGATGAAATATGGGAATTTTGAGCCCAGGGGTTTTGTCAAGTCTCTAACCCCGAGTCCCAAGTAAGACTCGAAGCGGACATGGTTATTATGTTAAGCTTTTATAGACAGAATGCGAGAATATAAGCGGAAAATGTTGCGCAAGCACACAAACACAAACAAAGCAGACGGAGGTCTGAGAGTGGTTGAAGATGAGGGCGGGGAAGAGTCCAATTAGACACAAGCGACAGGAATAGGGCGAGCCGACGGGGGGCCGAGAAACTAATCCTGCCGAGCTACACTGGGACCGAGAAAGCCTTTGTGCCGGAGGGAAAGGTCGAACAAAACAAGGCAATGACGCGGAAAAACCCGAGTTCAAGAATTTTCTATAGGGCTTATGACAGGACCCAATCCCTGCTGTCATGCGGTGAAGGCAGAGTTTATCCACACATGTCACCTGTCAGTAAAATACTGCTAAGAACAGGATAAGTTTCTTCGAAAGTAAGTCGAGTAAATGGGAATTTTGGTAAAAATCTTTCAAGAGCCTGTCAAAATCTTCTTCTCGTAGCACCTGGACTTGATTTTCTTCCATTAATGACATTTCTCATTTGAGATGTGTCTTTAGTTTGAATGGACTGTGGGGAGTTTCCAAATATAACCACCAGTGTTGGGTGGCCAGTCTGGGTTACCATGGGTTGTTTTGCAAATGGCAGAGGTGTTATATAGAATCTCAGCAAAATCTTAGCAAAACATCTGGGAGTTGTTTTGCTGATGGGGTTGTTGTTGGGAACAAAGGTACACCTTCTGGGAACATGTCTGGATTAAAATTTGAAAAGGTGTCACCAAAAACCCGAAACCCGCTGGATTACATGGACTGAGGTGCAAGCGGTAGTTACCAGGGTCCGGTTTCAGTGTTTCCGTGTTTGGCTTGTGTAAGCTAATCTGTGGCCGAAAGGTTGCACCTCCTCCTCTGTTCAAAGATGTTTTTTTCTGTTTTGAAAAAGATGGCTTCTTTGACTCCTCTCCTGAACCATCTGTCTCTGGCCATAATGCAGACATCGCTGCTCTCAAAGGAGTGGCCCTTGTCCTTCAGGTGTAGGTGGACTGCGGAGTCCTGTCCTGAAGTGGTGGCTCTCCTGTGTTGGGCCATCCGTTTGTGAAGATGTTGTTTTGTCCACTCAGTATAGACATCATCACAATCCTCAGTGTAGCTGACAGCATACACCACATTTTCAATCCTGCGCCTGGGTGTTTTGTCCTTGGGGTGCACCCGTCTTTGCCTCAGGGTACTGCCGGGTTTGAAGTGTACTGGTATTTGGTGTTTATTGAGAAAGCTGTCGAAAAGCATTGGTGTGATAAAAAGAGTATCAGCTAGAATGTGACGATAGGTGTTGAAGACGGTGGTGACTCCAGCAATGTTGTCTGGTTTACAGGAAAACACAGGAGGGAGAGCTGGAGGCAGCAGAGATGAAGATGTTGAGGTTCTCTCTTGGGAGTGAGGAGGATGGATGGGATTAGGAATTAGTCCATCAGGGGGGGCAGCACATGTTCGACGTTCTGGAGATTAAGTCAGACTTGGATGGGTTGGACATGGACTGAGGAGGGATGATGAATCTTGGTGGACGGATCCTGAGGTGGGAACTGCCAGGCAGGAGGCTTAGAGGAAGACCAAAGAGGAGATTATCGATAAAGTGGAAAAGTTGGTTAGTTGGTATGAGAGAAGAGGATGCAGATGAGAGGGTCAGATGGAGGCAGATGATTTACTTTGCTGACCCCTGAGGGAACAGACAAAAGCAAATGAAAAAAGAATTTACTGGTTGATTGTTTTTGGAAGATAGAGAACCCAGACAGAGGCCTGTTGGCCACTGGAGTCGAATCAGGGACGTTTTTTCAACCGTTAGAAAAAGAATACTAATTAAAAGAACTCAAATTTCCCCAAAAAAGAGTAAATTGCCCATTTATCTAATAAACCCTGACAGCCCTTCATTACGAAACAGGTCAATCAATCTTCATGTCTAAATCATGAGTTCTGTCCAAATCTATTCCTGATTTCAGAATATTAAATAGATCGGCTCAAGGAAATGAAACTTGCAGCAGCGGCTAATCTGCATTAGCAGTCGGCGGCGGCATCCATCGAGCTGTGTTTCTGTCTCGTCCCAGCCACGTTATGGCTGACATGATGGAGTTTGGGGGGAATTTATGACATTTATGGATTTATAACGACCGTTCTTTCCAACTCAGCTGGTTTTTGTTGTTGTTATATATGTTTCCACACAATACCCTCAGGCTGATCACGGTTTGGGCTCCAGGAGGTCCAAGAAAACACTGTTATCATCATCTCTGATGTGTACTATCCTGTTATATCTCTGCCAGCTCCTGGGGGCTGGCTCCGACAGCAACCCGCAGAGGAAGAGGAGGCAGAGCCAGGACATCCCGCAGCCTTACATCGCCGCCAAGCTGCCCACCCTGCCCGACGTCTTCACTCTGGGTGACGAGAAGAAGTACAACGGCTTCTACAACAAAGCACTCCCCGGGCAGCAGCAGTACCGCTGCTTTGTGCTGGCCGACCTGACCGACCACGAGTCTGTGAGTGACACTTACCGAAATACAACCTACAAAGTTACAAACGCGCAACTTTAGGTCCGCCTTCGTGGAATAAAACCCCCAATATCAAGTCACAAGAACGGTGAACGCCGAATGCATCTCCAAAGCCCCTATTCTTTTAGTATGGCATTTGTTATTGCATTGTTATCATGCCTTTGCATCCTACGGACTCAAAGGTCAAGGTCATCTGGATCTTAAAAATGGTAAACAACGAATGGTCTCCGCTGATATTGCACTGTCGCACCTTGCAGTTTCAAGGTGGTAAATAGGCCCGTCGGGAGCGACTCCGGGTTTCGGTGTCTTGCCCGAGGACACTGCGACGCGCAGACAGGAGGAGCCTGGGAATCGAATCCGCCAACCTTTTGATTGGAGCGACACAACTGCTACCAACTGAGCCACAGCCACCCCTCCCAAAACCCTACATACGTGCACGCGTAAAAATCAAAACAGACCACATCTAAATGTGTACATAGAAAGTATCGATGCATGTATATTTCCATATATTTTTGTATGAGAATATACATATGGATACATGAGTATACATGGTTCTACATTTGGGACCGACTATTTGCAGGAAAGTTTGATTTCTAGCCCAGCGCTACTGAGGTACGTTCCGCTTGGCCGATATTAAAACCAGCTCGCTGCAATTTATTGCCCACACAGCAGTGTTCGCGTGGAAAATCTCGCACGCCAACTCTCCGGCCAGCTCCCCCTGTCAGATCGTGCCCCTCCGGCGCGCTGTCGGTTTGTACAATCGGCGGCGCTTTTCGCCGCACACGCCCGAAAACACAATCCAGTCTTAACAAGACCCCCATCTTCCGTCGGAGCGGTTCCATCGTGCGAAACGCCTCGGTGGACAAGATTTTTCATACGCGCACAGACGCTCTTGTTATTCCTCCATCCCGTAATGATTCGCTGCCTGTAATCAATAGTACCTAGGCAGAACCGTGCTCTGATGATAATAAAAACGGACCACCCTGCCAATCTCGCACAGTCATGCACTCCTGCACTTCTATAATGCGCGGATCGACAGCGCCCCGGCTAGCTGCTACAGCGTGAGAAAAATGACAAAGCCGGGCATCAGACTGGATTAAGCTGTAAGTTACGCTCGTCCTCGCATGCGGTGTTGCGGTGTCAGGAAAAGTTCACCAACACCAAGGCTGCGCTTGACACCTCTTGCCCTTTAATAAATCATAAAACTACACTGGAGGAAGAGAGAATGGCAGCAGGGAACGTGGACCGGTTTTTAATATGGGGATCTATCGCCTGCTTTCTCTGCATTGGTGGCCTTCTTAATGTCGTCCGGCCGACGGCTCCCGTGACATCTCGTAAAAACCTTCATTTCTGTGTCCCAGCCTTGTACCTACCATAGCAGTGCATTTCTAGTTCCTTTCCAAACTCCAGCCATTGAAGATTAATCGCGACGGGCCAGCACTATCCTCCATGCTCAGCACGTATCCCCAGGCCCTGGTGCAGATGCCGTTGCTGGAGCGATCCCCAGCTGTCACTCATAGACACCATGGCTTTGAGGAGCGTTGTGACGCCGCTCCTCTAATTTCAAGCGCCTTTGTTCCCGAGATCACTCGGCTTCTCCCGCGGCGCTGTCGCTTAAGTAGTTCTGAGGTAGAGGCAGTTCCCTCCAGAATAGCGGTATTAGCATCAGACCCGCTAACACTTTTAGGCTAAATGATGTCACGATGCTGCGCGAAAAGCCGTACACGAATTTCGGATGGATGTATAGCGTGTTCAGTGGGTGTAGTAGTCCAAGTAGTAGTCTTTAAAATGATTCAGAGACACCCAATATTTCCCCATGAGCAAGCACTTTGCAACAGCGGTGAGGAAGCGATACCTTTTACCGGTGCAGAGACCCCAGTCAGACTTGAGCCCAGTGTGGGCGGCCTTCTGCTTCGACTGGTTGGGGTAGAGAGAGAGAGAGATAGAATGGGGGGGCCAGGAACAAATGATTTCATACTAATAATCGCAGTAGCGCTTACAGTTCCATGCTAATAGCTTACATAATTCGATAATAGCTTCGATTTTCATGAATGAGATAACAATGGTGCGTCTGCAGATGTCCAGGCCGGGGTCTGAAATGAGATCTCTGATAAGGTTTGGCTCGTGTCTCTCCTCTCACAGCTAAAAGTGTTATTTTTGTTTATTTTCTTCGCTACTTTTTCGGGCGCAGAGGAGACCTCGCCCCTTCATTACTCCGCACGCCGCAGACATTTCCACAGGTGGCCTCGACATGTCCCAGATAGATCACTGCAACTCTAAACTCCAGACTCTTCGAAATAACCTGTTCTCTGTAATCTGGATTGCAAAAACTGTATTCCTTTTTTCACTTGTTGTATGGTAACCTTTGGCTTAGAAAGGATCTCAAAAATTAACTATGTTCTTATTATTTTTATTTTATTGAAATACATATTTTGGGGGGTTCAGCCCAAGCCGCGTCCACTTGCTAACATCCACGCTGGATGGGGATCATTTCACTTTCCCTCTGTTTTCCATGGGGTATTGCTCACCCTATTTCCCCAGCCCTGGTTGTAAATTGCACTTTTTTTTTTTCCAGTCCCCCGCCACTTCCTGCCCACTCGCTGCTTCCTCACAATGGCAGGTAATACAGTTCAGTTACTGTGTTATTAACTTCATCAGGCACCGTCTCTTGACGGTTAGATATCCGACCTGACCCCGCAGCCTCGAAACTCTTTGAATAAACGTGTGTACGACATTTTGTGGTTTTTTTTTGAAAAATCAGCAGTTTGGCGACCAGTGTCTCGGTTACCAATTTCCCGCTTCATTAGATTTGCTTCATAGAGATGTGGCTGCCTTTGTTGGAAAAAAAATATATAAATAAAAATACCTCGCCCGTGTATTTCAAGCAAAAAGTGGTTGTGGACAGAAACAGGACAGGCCACCGCGGCATCCACTCACAGCGAGCTGCCGATAGCGGGTCATACTGCCATGCTGCCCTTGTCCTTGCGCGCTCCGCTCCCTCCGAAAGATGCGTCTCGGAGCCGGGAGAAGGCGCGCTCGGAGCGAAGCGGGCTGAATGGCGCTCGGCTGGATGCGATTCCGTTACAAAAATAGAAACCCTAATCACATTTATTGAAAACATGGGAAGTGAGCTTAGCCTTTATTGCCGCCGCAAAGCTGCTGGCAGGGTGGAGGCGATCTCGGGGGTGGGGGGGGGGGGGCAGAAGGGGAGACGGGGCGCTGCAGCCGCAGGCCGGCCCGGGGGGGGGGGGGAGGGGGGGGGGGGGGAGGGGCG
>CAAKHD010013235.1:130329-192477 GCA_901007705.1 Fistularia tabacaria | reverse complement strand
AAAGAAGGAAAAAAAAAAAAGGGCATAAAGAAGCCAATGGGGGGGGGGGGGGGGGGGGGGGGGGGGGGGGGGGTAAGGGGTTGCCAGGCAGCTTCCTCTCAACGCTGAGCCCAGTGGGAGTGACAGAGAGGTGAGAAGAAGAGGCGGGAGATGGGAGGAAAAGAAAGGGAGCTTAATGCAGGGATAAGACTGGGGGAGTTTGTGTGTGTGTGTGTGTGTGTGTATATGTGTTTGTGTGTGCGTGTGTGTAGCATGCGTGGGGTGAGGGTTGGGGGGCACCCGAGGGAAACGCAAAGACGTTCTTGAGAGGACAAGAAATGCTGCGATGATTGGAAGGAGGGCGAGGCTGCAGCCCCGGATGTGGGAGTGAGCTTCTGCGGGGAGGGAGACGCTGAACTTTTTGAGGGAAAGTGACACACAAGGAAGTGAAGGTGTGTGTTGTGGAGAAATGGCCTGGACCTCTTCCAGTTTGTCACAGACAGATGAGCCGTTAGCGGAAGGTGTCTGCCGCGGTGGAAATCTTTCCGAGTTGTGGGAAATAACAGAGCTGTCAGAAGACATTAGGATCACACTCGCTCTCCGCTTATTTTATCAGCCGCCTCATATTTTACCGGGTATATTAGGGAGACAAAACAAAAAAGAGAAATGTTCATCCTCCCACTGCTATTAAAACCCGATTCCTTTCTTTCTGGTCTTTGCGCTGCGCCGTGCACACGCAGGAGCGGTGCATCACTCAACCTCCAGAGGATTGCTTTCTATCGGGTAGCGGCGCTTAGATTGATCACTCCCAAACTCCCCTCCTGAGATTATCTAAATACCCCTAGAATATGTGTCTGCCGCATCTAAGAAAAAAAAACTTTTCCGAGCCGGAGGCAGCACTTTGCCGCCGCTGAAAAGTGCTACGGAGACGAGAAAAGCCGCAAAAGCTGAGCAGGCAGATGAAGACGGAGGCTTTATCGAGCTCCGAGCCTCCTCAGCTCTTCAGGTTTCCTCTGTCGACTGTTTGCGGTGATAGCTCGGTCCTCCTCGGGAAACGCAGCGGTTTGTCTCATTCATCACTGTTATCCCCAGGAAGATTTTAAAGACTTGCTTGTAATGTATTCCGTTCTGATTTCCCAACTTTTAATACGCTGACCCAAACAAAATCTGGTGTGTGAAGGTTCTCAATCATCCAAGTCCACGTCAATCATTGCCAAAGCTAAACCGTAAGACGTTTGACCACCCATCTTAGAGAGCGCTCCGGTTCAGTGTTCTATTCATACAGTGGGGGCTTCAACGCCACCTTTCACCCACATTCAATACCATCCCAACACGGATCAATCCACACGTACCTGCAGATCCACCTCCAGAGGTCAACAAACCAAGGATTCAACTCAGCATTCATTGTCATAGGCACGGTAAGGAAGTAGCGTTTTCGCTGTACAGTGAAATTCGGACCAAGTCATTGATGTATCATTAGCTCGACCGTTAACCGTGTCCTGGATGACAGAGAACCCTCTTAGACGATGAAATTCTTACATTGCTTTCCACAGCGAGTGGCAGAAAGTGTGGCAGAGACAACGGTAGCGTAGTAAGCCTAGTGTGATACAAATAATTAAATAAGCACAATAAAGGGCTGTGGATAGGGGAACTTTGCAATTCGTCCTGTGGTCATTAGAAGACTGTGCGAATAGGTGGGTAAACAGTCAAGTGCAGATAGGCCATGTTCATGGCCGTTTGACCAGTTTGATGACTCTTGTACAAATACTGTTGGACAATGGCAACTGTACAATGAAAAAGACTACCGTGAAATTGCAGCCACTAATGGACAATGGCAGTGACTATTTTGCAATGGCAACATCTATTGGTCAATGGCAATAACAATTGCCCGATGGCAACATCGATTGTGCAGTGGCAAGAACTGTTGGACAATGGAATGACTATTGCGCAATGGCAACAACTGTTGGACAATGGCAATGATGATAGTGGAATGGCGACTACTATTGGTCAACGGCAATTGAATGTGTGCACAGGGAGAAGCAAACCCTCAAGTCCATCTGTTTTTCTTCTCCCATAAAATATCCCACTTTCCATGTCATTGTTAACAAATTGTGAGATTTGTTCTCCGCTCTCCTTCAGCGTCTCTGGAGTGTCATAGTCTCAGCATCTCTTCATCTCAGAACGCTAGACTATTAATTTTTGACTAATTTTTACCAACAGTGTCCTGACCTTTTCCCGACTAAGCCGTATGATGACAAGTAACCACTGTACACCCGCGGCTTTTTTCATTAAAGATGATAATGTGATCGCGACTCTGCGCGAACAATGTCAGAACCCCGGGGCCTGACTTGAATGAAACGCTCCAAAATTCTACATTTTGAACAAACAAATTATCAAATATTTTCCGTCTCTTTGAATATTTAACTTCAAAGCAGCAGTGCATTGAGTCAGTATTGGCCTGATAGGTGAAGCCTTTCTGGCTGCAACGTCCAGGTCCAAAAATAAAATAAAATAGATATTAAATTAAATTAAATTAAATTAAATTAAATTAAATCAAATTTAATCATGTCAGCTGAAGGCTGAAGTGATGAAGGTGGGATGACGCAGCGTAATGAATAGCATAATAATTAATAGAATATTAAGTTATTGGTGGCGCAGCTTGTCAGTTCCCTGCAAACCAGAGAGCAGGATAAGTGGTATAAATAACAAATGAATGAAAGAAAGTTATTTATTCCCAGTTCAATCCCGACTCATTTCTCTCTTCATAACGTGACGAGCATACCAATATGTGGCTCTTCACCTGAAATCCCGAAAAGGTAGATGTTCAAACAAGAGGTAAATCCCCAATAAAGGACGTTTGCAGTTTTAGTGTATGACTCGAAAAGCAGCGCCGGTCTGAAATCCTCCACATGAACCAAACCTCCAGAGCAACACCGCCACTGCCGCTGAAATATTTATACCTGTCTAAACCCTGTCTAGACCGTCCTGTCGCTACTGCCCCTCCCTCTACCTCTCTCCAACGCCCACTCCTAGAATTCCCACTACAAATACCTCACGACACTCCAGATCAGGCATGGGCAAAGTATGGCCCGTCGGCCATATATGACCGTAAACCTTTTCCCTGAAAGATGCCGCACACACAGACCTTTGTTGGGGTGTGCCGTCTCTTTTTCGCTTTGCCCTTTGAACCTTTCTGTACAAATGAGCAGGTCATGGAAAAAAAAAGGGACAGTGCTGAGTGTTTAATAAGGAGTGAACAACAAAATATTTTTTCACTGAAGTCTGATCAACGGCTGTGCCTAAAATGCCAAGAAACGGATGCTGTTTTCAAAGAATACAATATCAGCTGTCTCTTTGTCAAGAAGCATGCTAACTATGCTAGTCAGCAGGCATTGCAAGAACGGGCAGCAACGGTTTAGAGATTGATGGCTAGTTTACACACTCGCCAATTTTTTTCTACCGGCAACCACCGATTCAAGAGTTGAGTACCGATGTAACAGGAGGGGTACGGACCCATTTGTGACAATACCATTTCACACAAACAGTGAAAGAGTTCAAAAATGAAACTGAAGCTGTGGGAGACGGCAGGTGACAAGTTCGGGATAGCAGAAGGCAGATGAAGCAGGGGAATCGGAGATGGACAGGGTCGGTTCTGGGAGGTATCCCATGGCAAACAAGACAACTTGCCATGGGCAGCAGCTATGTGTCCAGGTGGACCAAATCAGCAGACGAGGTCAAAACCTACGGAAAAGGGCGCTGAGAACTGTGAAGTTTTATGTTGCCATTCAAATTACCGATTAGCCGTGTTTCCAAACTTCCAGAGGACGGCACATAAGATGCTGACGTTGTTTGGCTCGATCTACATACGAGAGCAGACATTCAGCGTCATGAGCACCAACAAAGCCCGTCACAGATCCAAGTTACCTGACCGACACCTCGGATCCATCTTGACATCCTTTTGTCAACAAAACAAAACTAACTAGACTTTGATGTACTGGCAACAAAAAGGGAGATCAACAACACTGCTCTCACTGAAACTGAATGTGAGTTTCCCTACTGTTTCGAAATCAATGCGTTTGGAAAACAATTTGTACAATGAGTCTTGCATATTCATGCTTTGCTAAAAGGCCTAAGCTTTTCATGTGAAAGCATTTGCATGTATTTCTACTCGATCTATTTCACTTATATTGGTTCACACAGAGACTTCATCCATCTGTTCCTTGCCCAGCTCCTCTGTCAAATTATTCGGGCCCCTTGTGGCCCACGAGTCAAAAGGTTGGCCCCCTTGTGCTTTAGATGATGGCAAGCATGAAGCATGAAATGTGTGACGCCACAATCAGGGGGGGCTTTGAAAGATCTCATGGTTCGAGCCACAAATTTCTCAGAAAAGGAAAAACAAGAACAAATTCAGAAAAATTAAATATTCTGCTTCCTGTTTAATTTTGATTACTTTTACCTTGTTTAAACATCACTGATGAAGCGATAATGCTGCAAAAAATCAATATGACCAATTAATAATGGGTGGAATTCCAATTTTGAGTTGTTTTTTTTTTTTTTTTCCAGCAAGTATCAGGTTAGTCATGTTTCAATAACCAGGATGGATTTCAGTAATTATGTTGTAATCATGCATCTATTTCTAAATATCATTATCACAGTACATAGAAATGTCATTATTGTAATCAGATGGGTGTTTTGTTCCCGCTGGAATCCATTAGTGTTGAATCTATAGTGAAAGTCGTCTAGAGAGATCCAGAATCGCAAACATGTCAGAATGGTTACAATTGTCCAAATCATGCTCCGCCAACCTGTCCTGGCGGTGCTGGTGGCGGCGGCGCCGCCCACATGTCACGCAGGCCTAGGTGTAGCAGGAAAGTCCACTAAATCAAAGGGAAAAGCCTCCCGTCTTCAGAGGCCATATTTAGAACCCCGTCAACAGTCTGATCTCCTGCACGGGCACAACGCGAATCGACGAACGGCGGGCGCCGCTGCCGCCACGCACAGCGAGCTCCAGTTTTTTAAATCGATCCCAGCGGCTGCTTTTTAATGTTATTACGTCGCCAATATCCAACGGATATTCTTTCTCTATTTCACTTTCTGACCCCTAACCCAGCTCAACTTCCCAGTGAGGGAAACACTTCAAATCTTTTTATCATTAAGCACTAAATTGCCATTAATGGAATTGAAAATACATCATTTGGACGTCTGATGACATTTAACTGTACAAGTGGAAGATGCCCACACCGCCAATATCTACTCAGGTATTTTGCTGTATACAGTTGTAATAGACTTCTGAATTAGGAAATATGTGCAAGTGCTTCGATGAAAATGCATGTGAAATATTCTGAGGATATTTCATAATCTGGTTGAACAGGGTGTTGCATAAAATACTCAATTATATCTCAGGATTAGATGATATTTAGGCTACATGATGGCTGTAACAATGGCCACTTGAATTCCAAGATGCAGATTCCACTGTAATAACCAGAAAATTGGTAAAATGGCAAGCAGACATTTTTGTCAGTCACCCAAATTGGTGAATGCATTTTCAAAAGTGCCGCCAATTTTTTTTAATTTTTTTATTGTTAAATCCAGGATGATTAACACGATAAGTACATAATTTGACACGATTTTCCCGCTGCAAAAAGGGAACTGAATAAGAATACTCGGCCCATAGGCTCATCTGTTCTCTCCCCCTTGTTGAGAAAAGTCCGAGTCAAGATTGGAACAGGAGGGTGACTGACTCAACGGCAGAACCGACGACTCCCCGACAGAAGAGAAAGAGCTCACAGACTCTGGCAGCGGGTGAACAGTTCGTAAAAGACACCTGGATATCTTTGTTGAATGTCGGGGAGTCGATGCCAAAAATCTCCTCTTTGTGGCCAAACACGGGAACCGCAAGTGACTGATTGTCCTCCTGCGTTTTCTAAAGCTTGGATTATTTAATCTCCATCCAATGGACTATTTAGACTCAACCCATGCTTTATGGTAATGTGATACTAAGGGGGTTCCCATGGATACAAACAAAGTCCCTGTATCCCTCCACGCCCACTCTTGTCTTGCCTCCTCATTCTAGTTGGATGAAGGTTCCACTTTTGTCCGGCAGCGCCGGATAACGAGCTTCAAATACTTCAGCAGGGGGTCAGACCTTCAGAGATTCTCCTCTCCGCGGCGGACGTACCTCGGGCCGACCACCGTTGTCTAGCCGCGTTCCTAAAGAGGGGGGACGCGCGGACAAATGAGGATGGCGCCCCCAAGCCCTCCGCCGTGTTGGAGGATAATGATTAATTACCCGTCGGGCCGATGCTTCCTGGAGTGGATTCCATCGCCTGGCAGCTGCGGTATCGCCCCCCCGTCGCCTAACGATGGCGGGGGAACAACAGGAGCAGCCCAGCAGAGCGATACGCCATTGGCTCCGAAAGGTCGTCATTGATGCGAACCCTTGGCTTTGCTCCTTCTCTGTCTCACCTTTGATTCATCGTCCACTAATGGTCCTTCCGCTCTGTAACCTCCAGCCCCCAAGGCGACTCTGGTTGCAGGGTTAGCAGGAAAAATATTGAATGAATGAATTCATTAATTAAATTAACCCTATCCTACCCTGTTACATTTTACATGAAGGAGAAAAAAGGTACTTTTTCCGCCCCAAAAACTTTTTGGTCGGTTTGGTCACCAAAAACGTTGAAAAGGAGGGAATTTTTAAAAATCACATTCTACCGGTGTAGCTGCCTCTGAATGTGATGTCCAATCAGCGAGCAGTGCCGCTCCGTGGGGAACTGCCCCTTTTTTGGGGCGATTTCCAGTCAAGGTGAGGTCACCCCAAAAAAGGGTCGCTCGATGAGAAGGAGTTCTCCCGTAGACTCTCATAGACCCGATAGATGCTTTCGTCATACGGACAACAGCCTCCTGCCTTCATATTCAGAGATAGCTGAAGGAAAAAAGACAATTCTTCTCTGACTGAACGTTCAATCCACTCTGGTCAATGGAGATCATTTCACTCGTGAACAATCGCTGATGTGTCGTCCGTGTAGCTTATGTGGCTAGAGGGATCATCTTTGTGTTTATCTCACCACCTATTTGTTACAAGTTGCATTGCTATGCTGCATGGCGCAGGAGGTAGAGCAATCGTCTTTGGAACTGAACCTTCCTCGATCGGTTCCCTGCTCTTCCAAGTGTGTCGAAGTTGTTGTTGTCGAGCAAGACACTGAACCCCTAACTGCTCCCCTGGCGCTGCTAGACGTCAGGGTTAATCCATGATGGGTTAAGAGAACGAATTTCCCCACGAGGGATTAATAAAGTATACATTATTATTATTAATTTTGACGAAACAAGCGTAAAGTGTGAAAATTGTCCAGTCACCTGTTAACTTACTCACCTAAGTCATCATGTTATCATAGCAAAAGTCCCCACCCCATGATAATTTTTGAATTTGGATCCCAACATGGCCGTTGGGAGCCCCCCCCCCCGATCAGAAGGTTGTCGGTTCGATTCCTGTCTGCGTGGCTATGTGTCGTCGGCCAAGGCACCGGTCGAGGGACGATGCTATCGAGTGTAAAGTGCTGTAGAAGCGGTGACCATTTACCAAAATCCTCATTTAAGGCAACATTCTTCCACCTTTAGCCATCAAATATAAATCACGCATTCGTTTTTGAAATTGTTTCGCATTTATGGGGCGGAGAGATTATAATCCAGAATTGAATCTCTCTCCGTGTCACGGTTCTTGCTAGTGATATTAAAAAGAATAGATAAATAAAATAAAGCAATAAAAGTATTTTCCTCCTGGAACTGCCGGATCAAAGAGATGAAACCTCGCTAATAAAACCTGTAAACCGTTGCTGGGGGAGAGGGTGGGGGTGGCGGCCATCTTTGATGTGGCTGTGATTTAAACCCAAGTGGCTTTTGTCAAACCTGCTTTATTCCGTGTGAAGTCATAAGAGCGTGGTTTTCTTGCCGTCTCTAACAAACAACTTTGTTTGTTTTTCACTTTCTTCTGAGATGATGTCGAGAAAATAGCTAATAACTATATTTAAACATGCATTTAAACGCCTGTTTTGCACATATCAATATATTTTAAATGTTTTATTTAGTTTATTTTCTTTGTTTTGAGAAGAGTGCAACTGGGTTTTTAACCGACTTTGGAAAAATGGCTTAAGTAGCGGGCAGCCATTTTTCTTTTGAGCTCATTAAAGTATCATTTGAACCTCGGGATCAATGGAGTGTAATTTGACTGCAGGGCGCAAATAAACTTCTCTTTCGCTTTTCTTTGTCTGACATTTAACTAAGAGTCCGGCTGTATTTACCTCGGAATTCAACCCGTGCCTATTATTTTCTGTGTTTGTACTCGCGAGCAATCAATGCCTTTTTTTTTCTTTATCACAAGCATCGACTTCAGGAGCTTTTCTCGGATACTTTTTGTTTTTCACCTCCCCGCTGCTGTCGGCGTGGAAGAACAGAGAGCAATCGTTGCCAGGTGGCATTAAACTCATCGCCACTGGTGCACAAATGGAGTATTAACAGATGGTGAAATGCAAAGATTAAGCGTCGGTGTCAGAGGTTATCGGCGTTGTGCGACGAACAGTGTGAGGACGCAAACGTTACAGCTTCCACTTGACTTATTTGCACTTTTTCCGTGTTATGTAACCACCACATCAACATTTGACGTTGTTATATCCTCGTTTTTGATGAACTATTTTGCTTTGGTTCTCTATGTTCTCCTGCCTGGGTTCTTCCCAGGTTCTCAGTCTTCCTCCTCCAAAGTCCAAAAACAGTCTGTTCGGTCGGTTGAAGACCCTTGACTGTCTGTAGCTGTGAATGAAAGGGTGAGTGGTTGGACATCTCTATGTGTGGACAAGTGATTGACAGGTCCATGTTTTACCCCACCTCTCAACCCAATGTCAGCTGGAGTTGGCTCAAGTCTGTGTCACACACCTGAGGTGTTACAGATGATGAATGAATGATTTTTTTTTTTGGTCACACTCCTGCTCTGAAGCAGATTCCTGGTTTGATTCAGTCTGGGTTCTCCACGTTCTCCTGTTTTGAGTTCATTGAAGACCCTAAGTTCCATAGGTGTGAACGAGAGGTTCAGTGGTTGGACGTCTCTAGGTGACTGACAGCTGACTCGCCTGGGCTAAACCCCGCCTCTCTCCCTGGTTTCAGCTGGGTTTGCCCTACCAACCTCCCCCTACTCTAACCCTGTAAGCAGGATAAATCACATAGGTTAAAATAATTCAATCCTCTTACTTGAATACTCCATCTCATCTCCAATACCTGTAATAAGCATGTAATTAGAAATTAATTACCTCGAAAACTGAGCAGTTGAGCTCTGTGTTGACCTCACATTTCTCAATTAGCGGTCAGGAATCAGAGACGGTCCCGTTGTTCCACAGTCCCACCGTCTGACAGATTTAGGCTACAACAACATTGTCCCCGGGCAGGTATGAGAGAGTGAATGGCTCGATGCCCCTTGTATGCGGACCTGTGATTGACAAGTGGTCTGCCCAGGTTCAACCCCCGCCTCTGGTCAATCCGAGGGAAGATATTAGCTAGAAATCCCTGCATGATTGTTACACTGGTCATATTTATGAATTAGTGAATTTTTAAGTACACATTTACTACAGCTTTGTGATGTAAACCGGACTGCCCTGTATTTTGATGCTATTAACATCTCCCACCCAAACATGGCGGTACACGTCGGACCCCCTGGTAATTCTCACGCCTCAAGTGGGAAAACAGCGGTTCTCTCAGCCTTCATTTTCACCTTTAGCTGCCTCAGTTAATCAGCGTCTCCACACCACAGCTGGATTTAGAAACCTGGGCGCGGGAAGAGAGCGGGCCTCGACGCTAATTTTCACAGCACCGCGGGTAGCCGGTCTTCTGTTTTGATATTTCTGGTTCCGTTCATGTGACAGAGCGTCTTTCATGAAGGGAAGCCCGGCCCTAACGCTGAAACCAGCTCCTTAATGCATTTGCACACTACGCGCCTTATTGCTTTAGCATGTTAGCTATCATGAGCTATGGCAAGCGCTTTAATAATCTGGTGAAAAAAGTAAATAGCTCTTTTTCAATGAAGTTTTGAGCTATTCTTTTTTTGGTGCTTTCAATCATTCTGGCTCATCTGTGCAAAGCGTTTTTTTTTTTGTTTTTTATTGCTCATGGCCAATGCCCTGGCGCCAGCCTCCCCTCTTCTGTTTCCTCCCCACCGGGGCTCCGAGCCAATAGTTAAAGGTGCAATAACAACAGTAAATGGCTCGACGGACTCGTCAATAGAATCATCAGAACGTGAAACGTGACGCAGCGCCACTCACCTCGCGATTCAAACAAAAGGTGACCGAAAAGGCCCCTCTGAATCCTGCAGGGATAAGCCACATCATTAGGAGCCTCAGAAAAATAAGACATCTAAAAAATATTTTTAAAAAGCGAAATTTCATTTTGGTCTCGATCGCGCTTGCCTTTTCCTTTTTTTTAATCCGCTCTGTTCGAGATGAATCGCAAGGCGAGGTTTGTTTACGTGTCTGGTTTAAGACAGAAGGCGGTTTGCTGGGGTGAATTAATACATCAAAAGAGCATTAAAATATCATTAAAAGCGCATTTGCACTCGAGATTCGAGAGACAAGGCAGAGATTCATCACCAAAAGCTAAACTCACCTGTTTGATTTATCTCAAGTAAAGTTGCCGACCCCGATTAGAGAAGCGGTTAAGCCCATCCCAGGCGTCTCGGCTTGACGCGCTGCTCGATTAAATCAGGAGAAGTTGCCATACTGTTCTATTTCTACTGAGCTTTAAACCCATGACCCAATGAGGTTGAGATAGCACATCCCTTGGTGCGTTCTTAAGGCAGCAGGATGTGTTTGAAGCCGTTGAAATTTACTTCTGGGTTCATTATTCCCCTCATTTTTGACTCAAGGTTGAGTTTCCTCTCTCGAGCCGATGTGCCGTCACGACATGATGACGCCATAGGACAAGGAAGAGAGCACTTTTCCAGAATTAGGACAACAGGGGGGGGGAAGAGCTTTTACCAATGTATTTCTTGGAACTGAAAAGTCCTGCTCCTTGAGGAACTTAAGATGCTACGTCCTATTTGTTTAGATTCGTCCCCGATTTGTAAGAACTATTTATACATTCACCTTAACGCTATGAAATTTAATATGACAATTGTTTAAAATATCTCCTCCACTGAATAGAGTCACCAAGATTGACTTCTTTTTTTTTTTTTTTTCTAGGAAGCTTTTTAAATAAATGATTTCACATGTCTCAGGTTGACAGACATTAGTAAGCACCTTCTGAAGGCAGCAGATCAGCTCCTGGCAATTCAAGTTTATTTTTAGGGCAGTGAAAATGTGCTAAATTTACCCGCTAAGTTTTTCGTGGAGGATTCCAATTTATCTGAGGTGTCTTGTTTCTTGCCCTGAAAAGAATAAAAAAAAATAAAATAGAAAAAAAAAATAGCGGCATGTCACCGCATGATTTGTCTGACAGCAGCTCAGGTGGGACCGAAGTTGAGGGGGTTCGTCAATCTGTCAACGACCACGGAAAAAAAAAAAAATCTATCGAGCCCTTTTTAGTCGCAGGTTGTAGACCTAGCAGCGTGACAACCAACCATGGCGCCTTTTATTTATTTATTTTAGTAAGTTTTTCTTTTTTTATTTTGATAATAGACTGAGATGGCTCTGAAAGTCCCAGTCAGAGATCTCATAAAATCATTCAGAACTGTCAAACTAAAGCTAGAGCGCACACACACACGCACACACATACACGCACACACATTTATATCCCCAACATTTACAACAATTAACTATAAATCTTAGGGTTTCCTGGATGTTTCCAGCAATGCGATGGGACATTGTTTGGGGTCAGATTTGATACATAAACATTGCTGGTTTGAGACTACCGTCGCAACTAGCATTTAAATGGTAGATGGAGAGTCGGGGGTGAAGAGGGGTTGGAAAAAACAAAATAATTAATAAAATTCCCAGATACATCGTTACAAGTGTGTTCTCAAGACTGTGGGACGTTGGCATGATTCTAAATGTGCAATGGTAATGGATTACCTGAGCCGAAAAGGCACGGTACATTATTAGTTTTGTCGACACTGATGCCTCTATTGGTAGACTCCTCAAAAATATCCTCACCGCTGTTAACACTTCATAGTTGTGTAATAAGTGTCAAGATTACTTTTTTTTTCTTATTTTTAAAGGACCTCTGGGCTGCATTTAAAAACAAAAGTTTTAATAAAGATAAAATTCAAATTTTTGCTGATCAGCTGTCAAGACAAAATCGGTAAATCATTGGGAAAGATGGGTCGATGGGTCAAACCCAGTTTCGGAGGATTTCCTGTTCTACCTTTTGTTTAGTTTTTTTTCAAGTATCTCGCTGTTTTGCCTCCATGCGAAGTCTAATCCCCGGTCCTCCTCGCCCACAGCAGAGGACGTATGCAGCCAGCCCCTTCTCCGAGCCGATCATGGTGAAGCTCCACAGCGGCGTGGCCCGGCACAGCGAGGACCCCGAGATGCTCTGGGTGATGGGGCCAGTTCTGGCCGTCATCCTCATCATCATCATCGTTATTGCCATCCTGCTCTTCAAGAGGTCAGTCGATATCACACAGTGTGTACTCGTTCCATTTAAGGTGAATCATTTGAAAGCCAATTCTGAAGAAAGTAATTGGGCGTTGGTTATTACCATTAGGTTTGTGTTGGAACGTGAAAAAGCTACGCAATTAACTTTGTCCGGTTCCCCGTTTCAAACTAAATCATCGCAATGATGGAGCCGTTGCCACGGCGCTGCTGTGTCATCTTGGTGTTAGTTACCGTCTTCAATCCAATCCAGAGAAGATGAGATGAATTGAGATGTGTTCGATATTTAGCAGCTTATTGCTAATCTGCTTTTAGCCGTGTTCTGCGACCATCTGCCTTATGCCGACATTTTAATTAAGTCTGCTTGTCTCGGTTGTCGGGGTCTTCTGCGAGCGTTCTCCAGGTTCTCCTTCCTGGGTTCTCCCCAGGTTCTACCTCTTCCTCCCACAGTCCAAAAGCAGTAGGTTCATTGGAGGTTCTCAGATGTCCGTTTGGTGTGAATGAGGGAGGGATTGGTCGTGGCCCTGTGACTGACAGGTCCAGGTTAAACGCCGTCTTTCTGGCACATTGCCATCCAGGTTTGGTTGGTTTATCCCTGTGAGCAGGATAAACCTTATCAATAATGAATAGATAAATCATTGGGTTTCCACTCGTCAGCAGCAGTTTTATATTTCCGTTGTCTGGGGGTGAATGTAGTTTTAAATTCTTGCCGGTACTATTACCAAAACCTTCATCTCTCTCCCTCTCGTACTTCATGCATTATAAAATAGCTAAGTCAAAACCCCCCAAAATAAAAACATTTCAACATTTTGCTGTAGGCTACCTGTAGGCCTGTGGAGTAAGCAACAATTAAAAACACCAAACAATAGCTATTTCTACAATGTGTGGAATTGCATTGGTGGACACCAGCAGCGTTTCTTGATCTCTGCAGAGCAGTTATGGAAAAACGTCGCTTTGCATTAAATCAAACATAGCTAACTGCTGTGTTTCGAAGGTAGACGCGCATCCTCATTCACATACTGCTGATTGAATTCTGCGACTCATAAGCGGTTTCTTTTCCGAGCTGTTTTGGTTGTTGTTTAAAATTGAACAAAACGACACGAAACACCACTGCTTACTCTCCGACTGATTTTAATTGGGGAATTTTGCAACAAACGTAAACGACATTGAACGTTCGGTACACGTTCAGTTTTTTTTTTTATGGTTTCTTTTAGTTTGTTGAAATCGGCCTCAGTTGGGTCTCACTGCTGCCCCCTACTGGCTGCACGGCGTAACGGTGTTTCGAAGCAGCAGTCAGTCAACCTTCCTTCCCCTTGCTCTGCGGGAAAGAAGTCCTGGCCTGCGGTAGACAGCAGACCAGAAGCAAGATGTCCACCTGTGTGAGAGAGAGCGAGAGACACGCACACACACACATACGCGCAAACACACAAACACACTCCCGTTTCAGATGGACGTCACCACGCCGGCTGTGGCACGGCGGATCCTCGGCGGCCGCCACGGCGATGTCTGAACATGACGCAGTGCTGAATCATTCACGGTCAGCTCAGGTCGCAAAGAGCACTTCTGATTGATGCGAACAAACACCCGCAAACATACACACACACACACACAAGTGCTTTATTCTCCCTATTAAGTGTAGACATGTCTGGTCTGTGGATGTGTAATTACACGTCAATAACACAAGTGATTTCAATCATGATGGTTGTAACCAGTTAAAAAACCATCATAATTCATATTCATATTTTGACTTTTAAAGTCAGTGTGGCAGCAGAACATCAAAGTTTTTATTTTTTTTATTTTTTTTTTTTTTCTATTTTCAGCACTTAAAATTCGCAAAGAAATCCTCTCTATTTTTCTGCTCATTATTTAAGAAAGAAAAGTTATTATATCAAGGACTGGAAAATCCCCCCCGGGAATCGTGAAAACCTTGAATGCAGGGCGCCCCCTGGAGTTTCCTTTAAAGAAATACAACCATGTGTATACGAATGTATAACATTGAATTGATAAATAAATAAGCAAGAGGTAATGTATTACATTGGCACGCATTATTCATTTATTTCATTTTGGGGGTGTTTATTTTTTGGAGAAAAAAAAATTGAGAAAGAGGAATGGTGTTTACCTGGGAATTGGGTTTCTGCAGTTTCCAGAAGGGGGACATCTTGGGCTGCCTCTTATCGTGGGCTTTCTCGGGTCAAAGGTTGAATTCGAGAAGCTGCATCAGGAGAAAGGAGACTTTTTATTTATGTTTTGTAGACTTTCATCAGGATTTCTCAAAAAAGTCATACCTCCACCAAAACTGAATTTTGAGTTATTATCAAGTTTTTAGTATTTGTAGGAGACAGTATTACTTAAGTCAAACTCATGTCATTGTTGGTAAAATAAATAATGATAATCAGTGATATATTATTTATATTTATATTCATATTATATTTTTTGTCATGCAGTAAATATATAGATAAATGAATATATATTTCTTTAAAATACAACATATACATTTAAACTAGCATCCAACTTTTATTCTGCTAAATTTTAATAACAGTATCAGAAATTATAATGAAAATGTAGCTGCTCGTTGTCGTCGTTCTTTTTTTCTCATTTTCTTTTTTTAGCGTATTCTGTACTGCGTATTTCATGGATCTCGGAACAGCGGTAACTCAGTTTTCAGATTGAATGTGTTCCTAAATGTTCATAAACCAAAACAAATGTTCCCATTAGAAACAATGGAAAATGAATGAATCTGTTCCTGACCTTCCAAAGTAAAAGCGTTAATTTAAGAGAGCTTATTTTTGAAGCCGTTCTTGGTTCAGGATAGCCTCAAAAACTCCCGATTTCCCTAGCGTCCTGTCCAAGAACATTATCTCTCTGCATTGCCTTTTTGTTCTTGATGATGGAACAGACCCATGATCTCTTTCAACTCCATCCTGGTTCTCAGAAAAAAAGCATCAGAACAATAACAATGGAAAAGGAAGAACTCAGAACCACAGCATTAGCACAAGGGATGGTGTAGCATGTCTGCTGCATCTTAGCTAGGAGTTAGCCGGCCGTCAGCAGCTACTTTGTACATCAATCACGACTTCATTTGTGTGCTTAGGATTTCATTAGTATTCTTCAAACCGATTTGTTCGGGAATCAGTCTGCTCGGGGACCGAGCAGTGGCTAGTGGAAAGATATATCAAAAACGACTAGAAATAATAAAAAAAAAAAAAAGGCGAAGTGTCCTTCAGCGCCAAAAAAAACAACAAAACATGATACAACTCCCCCATCATTGCCATTAGACTTTGGATCAACATATAACCACCTTAAAATACCACCCCTTTGACTCTTTGGGCATTTTAATTCTGAGTTTTAATCTTTCTGTTGTCGCGACCGTCGGCTCTAATTGCGCCGTGTAGCTTTTGTGTACCTTTAAGGCAGCGTGAGCTCGTCGGCCCCGTCCTCATGCCAGAGACAGACGGCCCTCTTAGCGGCAGAGGCCTGGGGGGGGGCGGCATGGGTGACAGATGGAAGGGGGGCGCCCCAGCCCCTCCCCTCCCGGGCTGACAGTTGGCCGGCTTCCTGCGCTCGGGTCAAACATCTGCAGCCGCCGACTCCGCTGGAAGGCGCCTCCATATGGCTTCTTCTTCTGCTCCGGTGGAATCCCCCATCCCTCTTGTTCTCATGTTTGTTCCTCCTTGTGGTTCTCGTTTCGCTTCGCAAGGAGAGATCGGGCCTTCATTAACCCCGGCAAATTGGCGTCCGCGGCGGCAATGTTTATTTACAAATACGCCTTTTCATTCCAGTTGGGGTTTTCCATGGTGATTGGAACCTTCTGTCAATCCGCCAGCTGATCAAATTGGTTATTTTTACCTTTAATTAAACAGTATTGTATTTCATGGATTTTTTTGTTTCAAAGTGTTCAATCCAACAGGAACAATTGAAAATTAATACACATAGGGGAAAATAACGAGGTCTTAAAGCGAACAACCAACTTTTTTTCAATAAAAATCACCATTAAAAGCGCCCATTGACTCCCATTCAAAAATCAATTTAATCTATTAGGATAAAGGTAAATAGTAATAACTGTCCAAGGCAGCATAATTGGCAATGTATTTATCTTTTCCCTTCACTTTCTATGACCTGGAAACACGTGCCCCATTTCCACATTTTTTTGTCCAAGATTCCCGGGGTGACCTTGACACGTCACATGAGAAATGGGAAGAGAAAGTCACCTGACTTTGTGAATGTGTTTGTCGCCGTGCACAAACGCAGGAAACGCAGGAAAAATCTAACAGGCGTCCCGGTGTGGCTCCAAGAGGCACTGCACCTGTAAAGCCATAGACGACCATTCGTAAAGTCCATACCTGAGTCTGAAACGTGATAGAAAATCAGGGTACATATCGTATCCTGTTCACGTGACGTGGGGATGGAGAGTCTGGGGTGGCGCTAATTCTGCTGTCACTCAGCAGGAAGCGTGATTTAACCTGTCAATCACAAGGCCGCAAACAGAGGCATCCAACCATTCACTCACCCGCTCATTTACAATTTCGAGTCTTCATTGACAACTTTTCTTCCAAAAATGGACAGAAAGTTGTACAAGATGATGGTCAAGAACAAAAACCCAGACAGGAGAACCTGGACAACCCAGACCAGAGAACATACATGAAAAAAACTTGTAATTTAATCCAAATAACATACTTGGAAAACACGGGTCGAAGTGAGACGGTAGGACAGCCCCCTTCACAACAAGCCGCTTCCTTGCAATTTGGATTTACCGATATTTTGTGGGCAACATTGCAGACTGTCCCAACTCTTCCTCAGGCCTGGATTTGAGAGCAGGAAGTTTTCTTCCTTCTCGTCACAGATCAGGAGCAGAAGCAGAATCTTGGTCGAAGCGTCCTCTGGGAAAGAAACCCAGAGCTCATTTATGAATTTTAACGCGTCCCACGGATATTACGAAAACAAAGTGAAACACGGGAAACAGTGCGGTAACTCGAAGGATGGGATGCAGAGCGGCGTTCTTGTCACTCGTGGCACAGGAGCTTTTAGACTCTCCTCGAAAAGGCCAACCGCTGAATAATTCTCGGCGTTTATTCCCCGCCGGCGCCTCTCGTCAGAAATACTGACAGGTTCCCTTGCAAGCTTGTTGTGGCACCAATTACAGGCTGGCAATCACCGAAGCCCCTCGCTCAAACCCACGCAGCTCCATCTCGCTCATATGAAAATGTCATTTATTTACATTTTTGGGAAGAGAAGGCGCCGTAGTTCTTTGCCTGGGAATTATGCGAGCTGGTGGCTGTCCAGAAATGGAGTGCGGAGAGGTAAAAGAAAGAGACGCGATGCACTCAGCTGGGCAAAAGAAACAGATGCTAGTGCTAGATTTCAACAATAAGGGAAGAAAAAGAGGTTAGATGCTGGAGGAACACGTCTGCGCAATGGCGATAAACGAAAACTGTCATGTTGTTGGATGTTTCTAGGTTGATATGAGGCTACCGGCAGTTTGATTGACGTGGGTTTCACGTGCACTGAGGACCGGTGTGTTTCAAAAAATGGGATGAAAGGCAAGAAAAGAAAAAAAATTGAAATATGACTGGGTTGATTCGCGGTAGCACTTCCAATACTGCGTTTCAATGCTATTGTGCAAGCTCTTCTTCTATGGTGCTAAAGACGGCAGCTGTCTCGGATGTCAGAGCCAAACCTGCGCCGGCCCGCCACGCCGTCCACGTCTCCTTGTGCGTCGGACGGGCAGCCAAGAGGAATCAATCGAGCGCCAGGTGTCTTGTAGCTTTTAGCGTGGCTCGAATGCTAATCTAAGTGACGGGCTACAATGAGCTCGGGTGACGGCGAGGCAAGCTGCTCGCGCTAAAGCACGCCGCTCCTCACCAGGTGTCGCTTAGCAGGTCGGCGGGAACCCGCAGAGAGGCCGTCCAATCAAAACTGTCACACGCCGAGAGGAGATGTCAAGAGTTGCGCACGTGAGAGGCAAACCAACAATCAAAGACAAGGGCGCCAAACCATTTTTATGCTACAGGATAGCGTGCTAATCACACTGAATGGAGGGGGGGCGCCGCCGCAACTCGGGCCCTCTTGCTTTGGGTCAGTACGATTTTTAGGTCTGATTTATTCCTGAACAGGAAGAAGCAGCTGGCGATTCAGCCAAGAGTGCGGAACTGCTAATTTAACACTTACCCCCACGCCATATGTTACAATCACTGTCATTACCGAAGTGGTATTCAATTTAATTTTTCTATTATTATTTTCATATTTATTAAATCATTCATACTGCTCGTGGCGCCGTGGTTAACGATTCCAACTCACAGCAAGACGATCCCAGGTTCAATTCCAACAGGGAGCCTTAACGTGTGGAGTTCATGTATTCGCCCAGTGTCAGGGTTCTCTGGTTTCCTCCCACGGTCGCAAAACATGGGGTTGGTTCATCGGAGAACTGAAATTGCCCTGATATGTGAATGAGTGAGTGAATGGCTGTTTGTCCCTGTATGACATGCGGTGATAGACTCCAGCTACCCTGACCCTGGCAATAAATTACCATATCATATGTTCTTATTATATACTTATTTATCGCCCAACTCAGTGATTCCCCCACCCATTATTTCTGTGTTTAGTTTGTCATTATGTGAGACCGAACAAAGAAATTGGGTTGTGTGTCTTTTCTTTGTTGTCCACTGTAAGAGGAGCCATTTTTAATAGACGGCGACTGTTGCTGTTTATCACAGGGATACAACCGCAACCCCCGCGGCGAACAGGGTCTATGTAGAGAAAAAAAAAAATTCAAATAATTAAAAAAAACACACACATAATGTAGATTAGGGCTGCTTGGGGTGACGTGCTCTTTGTTCCATTTATACATCCGTGGAGCCAAACCGAGACACCGCAGCAGGGCGCAGACGACTGCGTTGGCGGGAAGATAACGCGAACCGTACCGGTTATAAATGCTATTAATTGGTAAAACAAATAAAAAAACTATTTAATTTTCTGCTAGATAACAGTTGAATTACTCCCCTTTTTTTAAATGTTCTTTTCTGGGACTGGGTACAATAATTCAAGGTTTTTGCTATAAAAGAAAAGGACCTGAAGCTCTGAGGGTTTTATACTTTTAGTTTTTTTGTCCGTTCGCCATAAACCACCCATTGAACATCTCCACTCATCCAAAAGCTGAGGGGTGGGGGAAGGATCTTTTTTTTTTTTCTATTTCTTTTTTTTTTTATGACGTAGAACGCCCGCATCGGAGGCATGTGATGTAAACAAATACGAGCGGATTAATATCTACGTGTTGCGGTTGGTCGCGACGTAATTGGAGGGCCGTATCACAATCCATTAGTCTCCCCACCCCCCCGTTAGACGTGGCACTTTATACAATGATAGAAAACATAAAAGGTTCTGATGGAGTTGGGGGGGGGGGCTGAGAATTGAAGCGGGTGGGGTAAATAAGGTTGTGTAATTTGCTCTGTCAGGTGCACTTTCTGTTGACTGGGACTCTGCGGCTGCTGACAACTTGTAAATGAATCCTTTTTTCTCTCCCTGCCACCTTGTTCTTCTGTCTCCCTGCTTTCTGTGGATGCAGCAAACAAGAAAGGTTAGTGTCTGTGTCTGTTTTTCTCGCCACTTCACTTCATCCACCCCCATCCCCTTTACCTCCCTGCGGCCGCGGGGCCCGCCACCACCACGACGCATCCCCCCCACCCCCTAACCCCCTTCGCCGCGCGGGAACACGCCTCTGGGTCAGACGTGTCGGTGTTTTCTGACGGCCGTGATTTGAAGCGACAGATAGTCTTTGCTTCTGTTACATTGTCAGGATCACACTGCCCTGTCAGCTTCTCTGAACTGCCCTGCCAACACGCACAGACACACACAATCATGAGCTTTGATTTACAGCCAGCATTCGCCACTTGTGTTATGGCCTCTCGAGTGCGTGTTTGTTTCTGTTGCTTTTTTTTTTACTTCTCCGTTGTTCGGCTCCGAGTGCCGAGTTCACCAATCCTGTCGATCTTCCCCTCAACATAATCCTCCCTCAGCGCCGTCTTCACCCCTCAACCCCTCACACACCTGCGGCTTCGCCGGCAAAACAAATGCCAGACTTGAAAAACCTGACGCCGATATCCCCTCGGAGCAACAACTCGACATCGCAACAACCTTTTCACGGTTTTCTTTTTGTTACCTTCCCGACCTGACACACACCTGACCCAACTGCTGATGGTCTTCATCACTAATACATACACACTCATTCCCTTGTACTTTTTTGAGAGGAAGGGGAAAAAAAATCCCTGAAATAAATCCCCGCTGTCCGAAATGCAGGCCTTTCTGCTTCCTGGGGCCTTGATGGATTGATTGAGTTGAACATAATGTTGATCAAATAAAGTCGCGCAAATGTAGATTTCCGTGGAGTGTGGAAAGCGTTGTGTTGTCAAAAGACAAAGTTGTTATCTTGAACCCCAAAATGAAAACTTGGGCACTGGGTGAGACCTAGGATTTGGAACCACCTTCAGGCGGTAGATTCAGGATATTCTGCCCAACAATAGCAAATCCAGGACCCTGCTCGTGCTTAGAATCGCAGTTTTTGTGCTGCCTAATTCTTGCGATGTTTTGTTGGACAATATTTTTAACATGAATATTCCAGGATAACGCGTTTGCTAGCTTTGCCATGGTTGAAAATGCAAGGACAAATTTAGCTGAACTTAGCATGAAAGCTAATCAGGTTAGCCATTCCTAACTCAATTTAGATCCGTTGTCTTACAAAGTAAAGGAGACAAGACATCCAGCCCAATCTAACCGCTCCGGTTGGTTAATGTTAGAGACGAGTCGAATCAATGGTTTTTCCTCAATTAGTTGTTTTGAAATAGAATGAGAAATAGACTTCGAAGCAAAGAGATTGGTTTGTCAAAATCTAAATCTCATGAGGCGGTTTCCTGGCAAGACAAATTTTTTAAAACTTGAATTTCCACTCGACCGGCAGCGTCTGGAGTGGCCAGGCGGGTCGATTGGTACCGTCCGCGAGGAGATCTTGCAACAAAGAGCCAACTTAAACCCGCACTCCCGAGTTCACAATTTGGTTTCGCTTCACATTTCCCCATAAGGAAACTCCTTCTTGACCCTCGAGTTCCACTCCAGCACGCATGGAAGGGTTGGTTGTGAGAAAAAAAAATCTAATAAATTTGCCATTTAAACACAGCGATTGAAAACAGGTCAGACACTGACCTGACTGACTGACATTGTGTGAAGCAAATACTCGACTCTTTTTTAAGAGCACGAAATGATTGCGTGTGTGTCAGATTGTCCTTATTTGGAGTCTTTGCTTAAAAACATTCAATTCAGATGGTACGGTCTCGTTTTTCGCCGGTAAGGCGACGATAAAAAAGGCTGGTGTGAATGCCCGTCGTCCCTTTGTCGGGGCGGAATGATGATGCAAGGCACGAGCGGCGTAAATCGAGCAGCTCATGTCATCGTAGTGCTTCATTATCGTAATTACCTGAGTCTTTTAGACGCCGGGCTGCTGCGCTGATTCCTCCAGTTTTCACGTTGTCATACAAGCTCAATTAAGCATTTTAAATAATCGGAATCTCAAGCATCTACAGCTGGAAGCACTCATGTGGGCACTCAAAGCCATAGTGGAGTGGCAGCCTGATGTAGCATGCGGTGAAATTCACCGCCATCCATGACCTGCACTGATTTCACTCAGATGGCAGGCTCCCCACTAGGGGGAGGGACGGGGGGGCTGAGAGCCTCTTTTAACATCAACTTCAGTACACTGGCCCTCATTTCAAAGTCACATGGCTCATGCCCATCTTCTTTGGTGTGCTTTCAGAGAAACACACTCAAAATTGCACAGAAACGCATGAGCAGTGACATAGTTTACAGCTGCGTAAAAGTTTATGGACTGATGAAATTACAAACATGTCAAGAATCGTGAATTAATTGTCGTGGATCATCCGATATAACAGTCTATCCCTGACCCAGACGCCTGGCAGAGCATACAAGAGAGGCGAGCATAGCTCAGATGCTATCCAATGACCAATTAGCATCATGTCGTAACAGGACGGGATGTCAGAAATCTGTCGCAGGAAAGTGCTACAGACAATCAAATTCTATTGCTGAAAGCAGCTAATCAGTTTGAAAATTCCAGGAAATTACAGGGAAAAAATTGTTAGCAAAGAGATATTTTTTGGGTTGTATCGTCGACTGACGTTTTATGGTTAAAACTTCATTACAACTTGAAAAAATATCAAAAAACATGAAACAAATGACTACTAATTGGCTGTGCTTTATTCAATTATTTCTGACATAAATTGATTTGAATTATTATTGAAGGAATGCAGGAACTCATGATTGTAATGAGCGATGTCCCACAGGGATCCTGTCTTGGACCACTTCCAATCACCATTCATTTTAATGATCTTACATTACTTCTTCCATTTTTAAAATGGTTCTGCTCTACATTCTCATTGTGAATCCTCGAGAAGTTAGCCGTCATAATCTCCTGAAATGATGGGATTTTTACTGTTTGTTTACTGTTTACTACTTCCTGTCGTGACGCCAATCCTCTTTCCCCAGGAAACGAACGTCTCCTTCAACCAAGGACGAACACATGGCAGGGGTTAAGGACTCACTGCTGGCCCACTCCTCGGACCCTGTGGAGATGAGGAGACTCAACTATCAAACACAAGGCATGGGCGCACGTACACACACACACATACAATGGTCTCAGCTCAAATGAGCTCATATATATTCATCATGAAATGTCATGAAAATAAAGACATGCATGCACACACATAGACGGGGAGACACCCGCACACGCACACACACACACACACACACACACACACACACACACACACACACACACATACATAACCATCCGTGCAAGAAAGCTCTGCGATCCAAATGAGCTCACCGTCATGCTGTATATATGTTGTACGTGCACAGATTCAGTTTTATTAGCCGTATACAAGGATGTAACCTCAGATCCCGTTAGTACATCAGATACTTCTGCAAAGTGTTTTACGACCCAATATAGACGCACACGTGGCTAAAGAAAAGTATCCCACCTGATAGCCATCAAAGGTTATATATAAATCTATAAAGGGAAGAGTATCTACTGTATGTGCGAGGTCATGGCTCCTCCATAATGGAATTCTGGACTGCATGATGGGATGTGCCAACTTTTTGGTTCACCAGTTTTTAATGATCCCCGTAGCGAGAAGGGGAAGTAGATGGATGCGCTGTATAACTGAGCCACAGTTCACCCGCAAGCTTAGCGCAAGGAGTGGTCGGCAGCAGAGGGCATCCGCATGCTTCAATCGAAAGTCTTCTCATACACGTTCCGACATTAATTAAAACATTTTTGGTTCACTTTGGGAGTCTATTTTGCACCATGTTATGAAATGATGATGTGAAAAGAGTGTTGGGGGAGAGGAGGAACTATTTTCCTGCGTGTATTGAATGTGCGCAGACCTCAGGGAGGGGGTTTCTGAAAAGCAACCGCTTTACAACAGAAGTTGTTTTTTTATTTCAAGACTGCGTGCGAGACGATGCGCAAGCTACTTTGATCGAAGCATTTCTCATCTGAATGGAATTGAGGTACAATCGGCCGAACGACCAGGCAGAGGGTGCGCTGAGCAATGGTGGCAAAGTTGTTAAATTTTTCGAAAAATATGAATGTCACCCCCGCCACCGTGAGTCGGACATTTTTGAATTTTGACATGTTACTGCATTTAGAGAAAGTAAAGGAGATGGACAGAGCCGGTTCGCCATCAGGCAAATGCCTGGTGCCTTGGCTGCCAGGGGTCGCCACAAAATCGGGAAAAATTCACCTTATCCGTAATCTCACTCGGATTCAAATGAAAAGCAATGCCCTGATATTACTACAAATGATAATACCACATATGTCTATTTATTATAATATAATACCCCTCTAATCCTCCTCCTCATCCCCCCATGCTTGATTACTGTGGGGGGGTGGGGGGCGTATTTATTGATGTGATCCCTTATTCCCATTATTATTATTTATTCACTTATTTACAGGATTTTAAAATTTGCGGCAAGTGTATTTATATTGTCTTTCAGTTTTTTGGATATTTATTTGTAATTTGTTAAACAAAAAAATATGATGTTATGTTATATAGATTGAAGACAATGGAAAAAAGAATGCAATTCGATTTATTTTTAAGAGCATGAAAATCGCCAATGGAGAGGGGATCCGAATGAAATCTCGGCAAAAAGGGCAGCATTGGGTAGGGCCGGCTCTGGGGATGGAATTCTGCAGTGAGTTGTCCGGTTGTGTGTGATGGATGCACCACTCCCTCCAAGTGAGCACAAAAGACCGCGTCCTTCTTATTCTGCAAGACAGTGACTGATCTTTGACATGCACATCAAAAAAACCCAGACAGCGTATTGTTAAGTGCGTTGAGTGGAGCAGTATCATAAATAAAACAGCTTTCATAGAATACAATGCTTTATTTCAAATAGGGCCACTATTTCCCAAGGATGTATGTGTATATTAGATGGACATTTAGCAAAATAAAAGCCTCTTGCTTTGTCTGGATTCAGCCCTCACCCCCGCGTCGTAGATCCAGTGCGAAGCCTGTTTCCTCGTGAGTGTTTTAATACATAATAGTTATATATAATATTGATCCTTTTTTTAAAATCCTCTATTCAGACTTCAGACAGTTATTCAACTCGGAAGCTGAAAAGGAAAATCTGATGGGAAATTTAAATAAAAAAAATGTCAACAGGAAGATGCAGTGATGGGTGGGTCACTCCAGCCTCTATAAACGAACTTGGGGTCTACTTATATATCGTGCAATCTTATTTTGAAGTTCATCAACAGTGCAGAAGCAAAGGGAAATCCTTTTTCTTTCATATGTTGAAAGCACTCCAGCCAAGTCTTTCCCTGAAAAGCTGTCCCACAATAGTCTCCTACAGAAGCGCAGCCCAGTCGTGGTTTCAGGACCCGTCGTACAATACAGATGGCTCCCATTAGCCAGGTATTACTATGCCGGCTACTGAACGCCAAGACATTGATAATAGTTTATAAAAGTATTTGGAGTATTGTATTGTAAGAATAGGAGTATACGAAAGCGTGATATCGTGATCTTCTTTTAACTGCTGGACTTTGGAAATAAATGATCCCGTTGTGTTGTCCCGTGTCCCCACTGTTGTCTCGTGACAGTTAGCATGTCGAGCGGGTCTGGATTGCTAGTGACATCGGCGGGGAAAAAAACTGCCTTAACCAGGCAGGAACCTCGGACTGGTCGAAGCTGAAAGCGGGCGGCCTTCTGTCTTCTGCTAATAGCTTACAGGATACAATAACAGCTTTAACATTCAGAAAAGAAATAATAACAGTGGGGTGCCTTGATGCCACGGCCCCTGGGAACCTGCAAAACGAGAAAGCCCAGGGACTTGTGAGGAGTGTCCAAATGTATTGCATTACTCACACTCCTACCAAGAAGTAGCTATTTTTTCTGATCGGTTGAGCTCACTGTTACCGTGCAAACATCGTTTTTTAACGATAAAGATGCTGGTAGGTCAATACACTGCCTTTGCTTTGGAAATGCCGTTAAGTCTGCGGTGAATTGTGGGATTGTAGTTCTTTCAGCCGGTTTCACCGCCGCCCGTCGTATCACTCACACATACTGGAATATGAAACGGATCAAAAGTGAGTGCTCGCGCAAAAGCGACGGCAGATGTAAGCTCGGCAATACCTTCTCATCCTCCCACGTTACTCAAGTGAATCACAGCGAGAAGGTGTTTACTGTAAACGGATACAGGGTGCCATTCAGAGCACGGCTCGGAGTAAATAATGGAGTATTTCTTCGCCGGCTGTGTTGCAGCTGTGTTAGAAAAGCAGGCGTGATAAAAAAAAAAAAAAAAAAAGGCAACGTGGACTCATCCTGCCCTCGGCATCAAAACATGACTGGCATTTGTGTGTGTTGTCACGGCGATCCAACTGTTGTTATTTTGTGTGACACAAAGTATTGATCAAACTTTCCATAACTTTCTGTTCTACTTTCCCTTTGTGTCCACTCTGTCTCTTCTCAGCTTGCTGATTATTGCTTCCCTCCTCTTTCTTTCCCTCCTCCAGCTACTCCTCTTATCTCTCTCTCCCACCTGTCTTTCAGTGGGAGGTTTTAAACTCGCTGTTTGTCATTGTTTCTTTTTTTCTTTTTCTTTCTTTTATTTATTTATTTATTTATATCTTTTTTTTTTTTTTTGGGTCCGTGTTCTTTGCTCAATCAGATGGGTGGCATTTACCCCCGGCAGCAGTAGGAGGGAAACTGGCAGATGTTGTTTACGCCGAGGAAAAAGAGAAGAAAAAAAAAAGCGTCGGCTCATTTTTAGCCGCTTTTTTTTTTCCCAGGCCTGCCTTTGTCGCAGCGGAAGCTCGGCGTGTGGCCGCGCCGCCTTGAGAGCCGCCAGCTCACAGCGTTCACGCCGACAGAGACCAGAAATAAGAGCCACTATTAAGCATACTAGTGGTTGTTATGTTAACCTGCCAGACGTGCCATGATTTAGCATGTTAACAACCGCTTTTCTTTGCAGACTAGCCCGGGAATGTTTGGCTCTTTGGGGCCATCTAACAGGGCAGCAATTTTAAATATGTTTATATCAGTCTTTGACAGTCACATGAGCAGCGTTTGCTTAGGAGACTTATTTGTGTGCGAGATCCAATTGGCTTGCAGTATCTAAATTGACTGGTTGTTGCGGAATGGTTGAGGTTGCGAGAGCACTATAAGGACACCTAACACCCTGATGCCATATAGAGTTAATTGTGAACCAATATCCGCCATCTTTTTAATGTCAACATCCAAAACAAACAGCCTGGCGAATATTTTCGGATGTTTTTTGGCAGAAATGTGGGTTTTAGAGTGTTTGTTTTCAGTCTTCCTCTTTCTGAATTACAATTTATATCTTGCTAGTACATCTCAGATATGACCCCACTCAAGACATTACGTGATTGATAAAACACTAACTGTGACTTGAAATACTTCACTAAAAACATATATATATAAAAAATACTCAACATTTTCAGTCCTAAGTATAGCGATTTCCAGAAAAATCCAGTATCAGTTTGTGCTCAAGCAAAAGGACCCAAGTTCCTGTCAACTGCATCAGGATTAAGGAGGCTGCATTAAGCTTGGGGGCCTTTCATAGGATAAAAAAAAGAAGGAAAAAACAAACCATCCAGCGCTTTCCCCAGTTCTTCCCTCTCATTTCTGTTGTTCTCTTTCCTCCCTCGTCTCCTCTTAACTGACCCCTGTCTTGTATGTTTTGCCTGGTTTTCTCCCCACAGGTTCCAGTGCCCTCAGTTGCCCGAGCACTCCAAGTTAGTTTCCGTTCCTCTTGTGTGTGACTAATGTTTCCTCCCATCCCCGCCTGACCCCCCCATTCCCCCCCCCCATTCCCCCCGAACCTCAAACCCAACCCCACCCCCACCCATCAACCCCGCTTCGTTTGACACCGCAGTCATTTGGAATTGAGCTCTCACCACCTCGACAGTGGCGCCAGGGGTTCAAACACAACAGCGTTTTTTTTTTTTTTGTTGTTGTCATTTTTTTTTTTTTTGTTTGTTTGAAAAGCGGAGCGTCGCTCACGGAACACAATGAAAAAAATAAGAAATAAAAAAATCTCACAAAAAAACAGCAGCTGCCTAAAGGAACATGGTGTCTTTCCAGATTTGACAGAAAAAAAACAAATGAAGAAAGACAAACCTTGAAAAAAAAAAAAAGGTAAAAAAAAGGACAATTTTATTGGAGACCGTTGCTCGGTGGGTCAAGACAAACACGAGGGTGCCGGGGCAGCATATTGAGACACACAGTTGCTCAAATCATCATTCACCACAAACATCTTTTTGCGCTTTTCCACGACAAAGTTCCAGCCCAACTCAATTCTATTGAACATGCTTTGGCCGCTTTTCCATTGTATCGTAGAACCTCATTGTGGACGGGGCTGTTACAGCAAGTTGTCGGCAAAGTGCAGAGATGTCGTTTTGTGCATGACAACCAAAACACAACCAATGGAGGCGATTGTGGCCTTGCTATCGTCTGTGGCTACTGGTCAACCAAAGTAAGAGATCAGCCTCTGGCCAATCAGTGGCCAGCAGTCTGTTGACATCACCTCACCAGAGCAGGTACATAAAAATGTACCGGCCACCAGGTACAATCGCCAATAGATACACATTCAGAACCCAGTCAAGTCTTGCTGAAACTGTGCAGTGGAAAAGCGCCATTACTCTGAACATCGTGACAGCATTGGGTTTGTGTTGTTTGAGGTGTTTCATCAAAATCTCTTCAGTCAGTCAGCGAGTTACTATCACAATCTATCTGTAGCGTCTTGTTGGTTAGAACGGTTCCATCGATTCTGAGATTGAGTGCTCAGCTGTCGAGAAGACTGGTTACCATTTTTTAAGGAACTGTGTGCACGCAAGTAAGTCCATTCATTCCATCTAAGTTTCATTTATATGTCCCCTGTAATTTGCCCAGAGTTACATAACTCCAAGTGTTTGCGATGGATCAACCAGACTGTATGAATGCGCTAGTAAAGAATAATTAGCTAAAGTAAGCAATAACGGTACTTTCCACGGATCAGTCCACCAACCTTGAGCTAATTTAAGCACCACAAAGCGACATACAGCTTAGCTTTTTTTTTTACTGCAACTATTTCTAAATCACTATGCATAAATATTAGTATTACAACAACATGAATTCAACAAACAGAGACAACATATATATATATACATATATATATATATATATATATATACACATACATATTATATTGTATTTTTATCGTTTGTTTGTCTTGTAAAGTGTTGTTGTGTTTTGGCCTCCGTCACAACAGTTGACCCCCAAAACACCGTCCCCCATCAGTCAGTGACACGAAAGCATAACAAAGTATAGAATGCACAGGTTCCCATGATGCAACTCTTCACTCTGCGGCGCGTCTCTAATTATTCAGCATGCGGGTGGACAAACACGTCACCGGTGGCTTCAGCTCATCCCCGCCGCTCACCATCGCTACACGCCGCTGAGCCTTTCAACATGCATTTGCACTCTGCTTATATTGTCCTGTCTTTGTGTGTGTGAGCGTGCCTGCGTGTGTGTGTGTGGGCGCACAAGCAGTGACCGAACTCACCACCCTGCTTCTCTGCGCAGGGATGAGGGAACATCCGCCCATCGCAACATGTGACCTGGCAGACCACATCGACAGGCTCAAGGCCAACGACGGCCTGCGATTCTCCCAGGAATATGAGGTACGTGCCCCTTCTCTGTGATGCAACCCAATCTGAGTGTTGATAACTGTGACATTAACGGGAAAAGCCGTGCCAAGGGATGTATAAGTTCTTTGTATTGGTCCAAATTGCTTCATATGTACCCGAGTCCTCAAATCAGGACATCGCAGTCTGTCCCCCTTGTGTTTCATTCCACTCAACTTTGACTTGAGGTGGATTTGGCGCCCCCCGGTGGCAGGCAACATCAGTACAATAATGGTGAGGCAGATCCCCAAAGCGAATTGTGCCAGGTCTCCTGGTGCACGTCCGTTCTCCGAATTGTTCGTCGAATTTCTCGTTTCAATTTGCGACCAAATGAGCGAATCTAACAAGCTAAGATTATGCTAATTAGGAGGTGTTGATTTGATTGCATTGGCTCTCAATCAGCGGGAAACCTTATAACTGTTATGTTTTATTTTGCTTTTTGTTTAACTTCCTGTGTTTTTTATCCTTTTTATATCATATATATCTCAGTAAACAACGGCTGGGATAGGCTCTCGCCACCCCCACACTGTGACTGCAGGACAAGCGGTAGCGTTCATGAATAAATGAATGAATGAATAGTCCTGTCAATGCGGCAAAATGTACGCTAGCAACATCCAACCCCAGAATCACAATTGGAACCACTCTGCCGATGCTAACTTTAGCGGCATCTCTCCGTCAGTTAACGTTAGTTGGTAACATTAGTTTGGGTTTCCTCTTCAAGGCATGAGGGTAAGTATCCGATGTTAGCTAAATACTCAAGGGCCGCTTTGCTCCCGTGGACAAGTCGTTCTTTGTTTCATCAAAGTCAAAGTTAAAAGTAGGTCTCGGCACCGACTAAGTGAAGCCAAAAGTGTTAAATGCATACTGTTGAACAGTTCCCAATGATAAAGCAACCTTTTCTTTGTCTTTGTTACATAACATGACTTGTTCCAACTAAGACTGGTTCCTATTAAGGAGCTGACCGCCTGTGGAAAATGAATTATTCAGTCGTTCAATTATCTTTTCACGGGCGTAAATACATCGAAATGAGGCCTTTTCAAATCAAGAGAAGCTTCGTAACGCCGTTCTCCAGTGGTTTTTGTGAAGATCCCGAGAAATACTGTATTTAAAAATCACATTTTGATCGATACCCTGATGATTTTTCAGGCGACTGGTGGCTTTGAGGAAGGGTAAGCGCAAGTAGGCTGTCCGGCTACTCCGAAACTACGTGAAATCTGTTTCCTCGGAGCTCATTTGTAGAGAAATGACCGATGGCACGCTCAGGTTGGCCGAGTTGTCTGTCCGGGGGGTCGCGAGAGGAGCGAACCAGCAGTCAGGAACCACATGAGCAGTCACAAAGGAATTAATTTACGTGACTGGATCGCAGGCGAACGCCAAGCGGCCGGTGAGGAGAAACGTTGAAAGCCACAAACTGGAAATTCAAACAGTTGAGATATAACTAGCATGTGTAATAGAGCGGTAATTACTCTCTCTCTTCTGAGAAGCTTGTGTTTTTTGTTTTTCTTTGTTATCAAGTGCTCTTATAAACCCGCCATTTATTCATTGCAAGCCGGAGGAGGAATATGTTTACCTGTGCGTGTCTGTAAAAAATTATATGAATAAAATAGAATTGAAAAAAAAAAAAAAACAACACACTTACTCCAGTTGACAGCGAAGTTCAGCGACGGTTAAAAACAAAAAAGTGAAAAAGAAAAGAAAAGGAGGCTGCTAAGTATGCATGAATTATCTCCCTCCTTTCCACAAATAATATCACACTGCTTTTACCTACTGTAAACGCCAGCGAGGGATTATGGCTTCTTGATGTCCTACAAAGGAAGGTAATTTGCATTTAAAGTGGTGAATTTGCAGGCAGATAAACCAGGACAGATGGGTGCACTGTTTATGCGCTGCAGAAGGAAGAGGGCATGTAAATTATGGGAACAGCCACTGAATCAACTTTTCTCCCGTTTTTTCTTACCCCCCCCCCCCCAGCCGAACGTAATGGGAGACAGAGATGTACAGGTGTCCACATTGGACAAACTAGATAACATTGTATTCCGATGGGAATCTTGATGATGAGCACTGACCTCATTCCGGGAAGCCGTGGGTTTCTCTCTGAATGAATGGATGAATCTCAATGATGAGCGCCGACCTTGTTTTGAGAAACCGTGGGTTTGCGACGTCTTCAGTTATGTGTGTTTAGGATAAACCGTCTGACTGTAATAACTGGTTCCTCAAGAACGGGGGGTACTTTTGTCACTTATATTTGGACGAAAATGAGCGGGATACGCTTCGGCTCCTTCGTTGAGAATGAGGGCCGCTTGTCGAGGATCTTGAAAATCAGTTTGTGAAATGTTTTGTTTTTCTTTACTATGTTCTGACTTCGGCTCCAGCATCCCTGCGACCCAGAGTGCAGGATAAGCAATAGATAATGAATGAATGGATGAATAATTCATACTTGTAGCTACCATTGTAAAGGCACTCTGGATACCACATGGACCATCATCTGGATACGTCTATTTTCTTGCGTGGTATCCAAATCCCATCCAAGCTCAGTGCAGGTGGCCTTCTGTCTTGACCAGTTGCGGCATAAAGAGAGAGAGCAAGATAGAAGGACATAACAACAGCAGCTAACACTCTTACGCAAGTGTCCATGGGCATGACGCTGAACATGCTCCAGATGGACCATAGAAAGACATGCAAATGGCTACTAATTCTTGGAAAGATGTAGCTCAAACATTGTGCAAAGAGGAGAGCATCAGATGGCGATTCCTTTGCACAAAGGCCGACTGAACATCTTGTTGAAGTGGCTCAACTTAACCCACATTGGTTGAAACATAAGCAGCACCCTAGGGGAGCAGTTAGGGGGTTCGTTTTCTTGCTCAGTGACACTTACAAAGGCTAGGAGGAGCTCAGAATTCCAACCACGAACGTCAGGACCCAAGATGATCGCTCTTACCAACTGAACTGGGCCTTTACCTAGAGGGTCAAAGTCAGGGGACATAAATGTATATTCATATCATTTCAACATGACCACCGTGGTTGAATTCAAGCACATTTTCTAATGTATGAATTCTGTACCTATCAGAGCGACCAGCCTACTGGTGTTGTAGTGAGCTATAAGTCAAAAGTATTTTAGCATCCTTGCTAAAATACTTGATCAGCAAACATTGCTTGATTGAATATTCTTCTTCATGCACGTCGGCATTTGGTCGATAAATGTGCGCAGCGGAGACAAGTGAACCGGCCGAGGGTGGAGCATTAGAGAAACTGTCCAAAGGAAACAATAAAGCGGCGGGGCTACCTGGCGTGAAGAAATTACCAAGAGGTGCTAGACCAATAAGAGCCTGTTCAGGTCCACTCATCAATGGAGTTCTCCCTGTGTGGGATCTTCTGTTTTGGTTCTCTACGGGCTCTCCATCTTCTTCAAAAACCACTACACAGGTCAACTTAGGGCTCTGAATTGTCCGGGGGTTGTGAATAAGAGTGAGCATGGCCATGTGACTGACAGATGACTTCAACTCTAGTGTATGAAAAAGCCAAATTTCAGTTTGAAAATCCCAGCCTCGAAGCTCCCCGATTGAAAAAGTGAGACAATGCAGATATGCCCAGACCTCCTTCAGGCCCTCCTGTGAGCTAAATCAACCCGAACCCGCCGCCACTTCCATGTTAAGTCCCGCCCACCCCACTGTGAGATATATCCGCAATCATCCCTCACCCTTTCATATCCATTTACAAAGCAAATGCCGGGACCTGTCTGTGTCGTTTTTAGTGAACGTCTTGGTTTCTTGGAATGTAATACTGACCCGTTTAATGGTAGTAATGACACCAATGGTCAACACGGCAAGATTTTTTTAAAAGAAGAGAAAGCTCCCCTTTTGTGCACTCTGATCACTTCACTTGTCTCCGCTGTCACTTTATAGCCACGTCTTAAGAATGAATAAAAAAACTGTTATTTATATGGAAATGAGATCATTAAGGCTACGTCAGCCTCCATTTATGGATGTTTGTGGAAGAGGGCGCGCGAGTAATTACACAGTAACTGAGATTTATAAAGCAGACCCACAACACACAAACACAGCTGTATCGCTTTGACGGATTTTGTTTTCTTTTTTTTCAGCTTCGTTGGGCACTGTAACTGTTAGTTATAACCTTAGCCGTTGCCAGCCTAGCCGTCTTATGGCTGGTCCCTACAATTCTACAAAATATATGTCTATGTATAAATAACATGTATAAACAACATCTAATTATTCTATTGGTACTACTATTTGTTGTTGTCATTGTGTCATTATCATTATTATATTATACCACTATTATCCTCATCATCATCATCAGGAGCAGCAGCATCATCATAAGTATTACTTGCCACAGTTGTAATAGTAGATGTATCTTTATCGTCTCTATTATCATTATTGATATTGCTGTTCTTGTTGTTGTTGATGTTATATTAGTACTAGTAGTAGTTGTTGTCAAAGTGTCATCATCATCATTATTACTATTATTATATCATTGTTATCCTCCTCCTCATCATCAGGAGCAGCAACATCATCATTATTATTATCACTAGCGGTCGTAGTAGTTGTATCTTTATCATCCTTATTATTATTATTATTATTGTTGTTGTTGTTGTTGTTGTTGTGTTAGTACTAGTAGTTGTTGTCGTAGTGTCATCATCATCATCATCACTGTCATTATGTCATTATTATCCTCATTCCTCATCATCATCATCAGTAGCAGACCCATCATGATTTTAAATATTACTGGCAGTTGCAGTAGTAGCAGTTGTTGTTGTTGTTGTTGTTGTTGTTGTATCTTTATCATCTTCATCATCATTATTATCATTATTATTATTATTATTATTATTATTATTATTATTGCTATTATTATCCTCCTCTTCATCAGTAGCAGAACAATCATCTTCATTATTATTACAAGTTGTAATTATTGTTACTGTTGATTCTTTATTATCTCATTATAATTATTATTGCTATTATTATATTCTAGTTTTAGTAGTTAGAGTAGCAGGAGGACTAAGAGGAGTTGCAGTAGTAGTAGTAGTAGTAGTAGTAGTAGTAGTAGTAATATGTGTGTAATTGTATGTTCATGTGCGTCAAAGTCGGGTTTTGTTGTTGTGACTGTGTGTGCATGCTTGCAGCTCTTACATTAGCTGTTGCTAGCGTAGCCATGTTATGGCTGTTTCCTACATTTTTGCAAAGCATACATCTACGTATAATGAAAGTGTTTTACAAATTAAACCACCATATTAGAATTCTTTGCATGCGGTACTATGCATCCCACTCCCCTTCCTACATTTATGCAAAATGTACATCTACGTATAATTAAAGTGTTTTTACAAATTAAACCACCATATTAGAATTCTTTGCATGCAATGCTGTGTATCCGACCCCTCGCCTTCTCCTTCAGGCCCGAAAGCAGCCGGCCGTGCCCCCCACGTCCCCGAAGCGGCGGGGCCAGCGGCCATTAGCCCGCAGTGTAAGCAGCAGGCCTTGAAATGAAAAGTTGATAATGGGCACGTTGAAAATGAGTCCCCCCAGCAGATCTCACAGCTTGTTACGTCTGATGAATGAGCCTGCCTCTCTGCACTATCGGAGATCACTTCATATAACGCATATGGTCTCCGCAACGCCAGATCCCTCCATTACACAATAATGGATACTTATATATATATTTTTTGAGGCCCGGTTGTACTTTTAAAGCAGATTCCGGGCGGTTAACTGGCCCTCCAGACTCCTCCTCATCTCTAGACCCCTTTAAATGGCTCTCACTCGGCGCCGGCGAGGAAGTCTGCAGCCGCCGCCGCGGTAAATGCATTTTTCACGACGGCTGCGAGTGAATTCGCCGGCTGTATCCACCCGAAGCCCTTCAAAAGGATATCCTCACTTTGTAGTTGGTTGAGAAGTCTTACAAAAAAATACATGATGTTGTCCTGTCGACGCCGCGGCAGCGTTTGAGTTTGTGTTCTGATTGAAAACTTCTGGGGGAGTCCTGATAGGCCCCTCCCACAAGTCACACACGCTGAGCATTGATGGAATCTGCAAAATCGGCAAATTGGCAAACATATCGTCATCATTTGCGGCAGACTCTCCCCTATGTGCACAGCGTTCAGGCTACCTCTTTCCAAGAACTGCGAGCCATTTGCGCGTCTCTATCAGCCTTACGAGATGTGTCACACTGTCTCCACCCTTTCGTACTGTCATCCTCAAAAACTCTACACTTTTCTGCACCTGGGGAAAAGCGGAAACGACAACATTTTGGCTTTTCCGCATGAACACCACCTGCTTCAGATTACTGACCAATCACACAATGGTTCTCGGCCTCTGAAGGGTTCTCTCTTTGTGGAGCCTGCTTCAGTTCTCTGCAGGTAATCCATCTTCCTTCCGCGGTCCAAATACTGTCAGTAGGTTCATGGAAAAAAAACTCCAAATTGGATGTTTTGATTTGTGGCCCTGTGAGTGACAGGTGACCGGTTTAGGTCAAGACCCACCTCTCATGAGCTTCGATTGGCTACGACCCTCCTCACCCTCCCCCATATTTGTTTGTACATTGCTGTGCAATGGGCGCCGATGCAAAACCACTTTTTTAATATTTTCATTTAGAAAAGGCATTTTTTTATTGTTGTTTTTTGATGCTGCGCTTTCTGGGATGTCATGGTTCTGCGGCTATTTTCAGAATTTTTTTTTTCCTCTTTATTTTCTTGACAGACACAAAATATCATCCCTGAATTCAACATGGTGACATGTGCTATAACTATAGCAGATTTCATTTTTGGATATTTTTTTAGCATTAGCATTAGCATTAGTGTGTTTTGCATTGTTGTTTTTGTTTGGGTAAAAGTTAGTCAGGGCTACAGGAAGGACCCGCTGCAATTTCCTCAGATCTGTTTGCATGAAAAGAAATAGGGGGGCGGGGGGGGTTATTTTATTCTGTATGACAAGTAATCGCCCTTCAGGGGAAGCTTTTCTGCAAAGCTAGCTCCATAGACAGGGCAAACTTTTCTGCAAAGCTAGCCCCACAGACACCGAGCCCTTCGCCTGTACATCGAACTCTGACCCACCACGCGGGACGCTTAGCTTATATTTCATTCACCCGCAGAGGCGCCAGAATCCCGAATGGAACACCGTACGTCGTTTCCTCCAACATGCTGATACAATAAATGTGATATATGAAATAATAAATACGGGAATTATACTGCACAATTGGGCCCTTGCAATTTCCAGGAAATATCCCGCGGTGATTATTCTGACTGTTACTGCGCTGCGGCGTGATTTGTAATTTTAGAAGGAGATATCATTTTTGCCTCATAATTCTATCTTTACTGGAAACCATAGTATCATGAAAGTGGCATGATATTTTGGAGGAGCTGAAGGAAACAAAAAAACAGGGTAACATGGCGTATTGATTGATTTCAATTTGAAGAGATACGATACCATGGAGTGATTGATTTTTTATTTTGTTTTAATTCCAACAAGTCCGATGTGAATAGGCAGATGGATTTTGGTAATTCCAACTCTACACAGCCCAGGAAAGCTTCTTCTCTTCCTGCACACTTATTTTGAAAGGGGGCTTTTAGAAAAGGCACACAGAAAATAGGCAGGGTGTCAGCCATTGTAAAGCTGTGTTTCAACAAAAAGAAAATAACCCTCTGCGGTATTTCACTGTCATGATACGACAGCGGCTGTGTAAATTTTAACGTAAAGTGAAGGAGGAATCAATGGGCCAAAGAAAAGAAAAAGAAGATCTTGCGCAAAGGGACAAAAATAAAAGTACAAAATAAATACTCTTATAATAGCAGTACATCACAACGTACCTTCCAATGGGTAGAACAGGAACCAACATGGAATACTGAATAAAATTCACAATACTGAAGATGATAAAAATGATGATTGTTATTATTATTATACTAAAAATAATGCTGGTGCTGTTGTTACTTAATATATAAAATTATTAATATTACATTTTTTATTTTATTTATTAACTAAATATTTGTTATAAGCTTTGTCATCATCACCATCATCAGCAGCAGCAGCAATATTTTCTTTATTCTTATTAAAAGTGGGGGCGGCGCAGTGGCTTGCGCTTCAGCCTCACGGTAGGAAGGACCCTGTTTCAATTCCGACAGGGAACTTTTCTGTGTGGCGTTTGCATGCTCTCCCCGTGTCTGTGTGGGTTTCCTCCAGGTTCTCTGGTTTCCTTACAGTCCAAACAAATGCAGCAGGTTAATCGGAAAATCGGGAAAATTGCCCCGAATGAGAGAGTGAATGGTTGTCTGTCTGTATGTGTGGCCCTACGATTGGCAACCAGTCCAGGGTGTGCCCCACCTCTCGCCCAATGGCAGCGGGGATGGATTATTAATAGTAGTAGTAGTTATAGGAGTGAGGTAAAGAAACAGGCTCAAGCAGGTTGGAATGGGTGGAAAAAAGTGTCAGGGGTTCTGTGTGATGGAAGAATATCAGCCAGAATGAAAGATAAGGCGTTCAAGACAGCGGTGAGACCAGCGATGCTGTGCGGTTCAGAGACAGTGACAATGACAAAAAGAGGAGACAGAGCTGGAGGTCGCAGAGATGAAGATGTTGAGATTCTCTTTGGGAGTGAGGAGGATGGATAGGATCAGGAATGAGTCCATCAGGGGGACAGCAGATGTTAGATGTTTTGGAGAGAAGGTCAGAGAAGCCAGACTGAGATGGCTTGGTCACATACAGAGGAGAGATAGTGAATATATAGGTAGGAGCTGGAGCTGCCAGGCAGGAGGTCTAGAAGAAACCAAAGAGAAGATTTATGGACGTAGTGAGAGAGCATATGAAGGTAGTTGGCATGAGAGAGGAGGATACAGTGAATAGGGTTAGATGGAGAAGGTTGATTCGCTGTGGCGACCCCTGAAGGGAAATGCCGAGAGAAAGAGAAGATTATTATTATTTTTATTATTATTATCATTCTCATTAGTATTGGTAGAATGAATAAAAGCGTTATCGTCATCATCATCATCATTATTATTTTTATAATTATTATTAGTCATAGAAGTTGTAGTAAAGTAGTAGTAGTGTGTGTGTGTGTGTGTGTGTGTGTGTGTGTGTGTGTGTGTGTGTGTGTGTTCAAGTGAGCAAGTATGTGTAGTGTGTGTGAGCATGTTTGTTTGTTTATGAATACAGGTGTGTGTCTGTGTATGTGTGTACATACGCGCGTTGTGAGTGTTTGTTGCTGTTCTTTTGCGTGTGTACATGTATTTTTGTTTGTAAGCATGTGTATGAGTTGTTGTGTATGAGTGTCTGTGTGCACGTGTACGTGTATTTGTGATTTGTGTATTAGTCGCTGCCTGCACACATATGTGTAAGCGTCCCCACGCGCTTGTGTGAGCAAGTGTGTGTGTGTGTGTGTGTGTGTGTGTGTGTGTGCTCTTTCAATAAATACTGGCCCCGTCTGAGGACTTCCTGCGGATTACCTGAGTGTTCCATTGATCCATAAGATACCAGAATTTGATTAGAAAACAGTGCGACACGATGATCGTTGCCTTGTACTGACAAACCTGTCCTTATTGAAAACCCATTATTCCCAGCCTGCTTGAACGCCTCACGTCACGTTCACGTCACTTTAGAACTTATTAAACTCGCGTTAAAGCCCAGTGAATTGTGATAGCTGTGCCATAGCTAGTGGCAGGTGCTCCCTCCGACACATGCACACAGACACACACACACACACGCACACACAGACACACACACACACACACACACACACACACTGTCACAACCGCCGCGTTTCACACATGGTTGTTGCTCTGTGTGTTTTCACTTGTTTGCTACAGTGTGTGTGCATCATGCGTGTTTGTGTGTCTGTGTGTGTGATTATGCCTACATGCCCCGTAACTGATTTACACACCGGCCAAGCGCATTAGCGATAATGGGAGTGGTTTGTCAGCGCAGCCTAGTGGAAGCCTTACCTAACAGGCTGTTAAATAAGATGTGCATTCAACCTCTCTCCCCGTTGTCAGTATCATCAGCCGTTCTGGAAGAACAGTGGCAGGATATTAAGGTTCATTCTGTCTGCACATGTGTGTGTGCGTGTGTGTGTTTGTGTGTGTGTGTTTGTTTTTCATTTGATGTAAGATAAGTAGCGGGAGCGTGAAAGGTCAATCACGAATAACAATCTTCGGCATGTCGTCGCTCGGCAAAATCCCGCTCCCATACAGCCAGGCGCCGCTCGGTGGACGCATGACCATGAGACGACATTTTAAAAAAACGGCAGCTGTCACACGTGAACACACAGAAGCAAATCACGCACGCCGCTCTCCGTCTCACACACCGCCACTGCAAGTGGAAATCGCTATTTCTAGAAGCTTTCGGCCTTTTAATGAGGTCTCCCAACAGTGTTTCTTCGAACGTCAAACGAGATTCCAGCAAATATATCAATCATCAGTCATTACAACGATTAGATTTTTACAGCTGTTGACGTTTTGATTGAATGGCGGTTGTCACAACGTTAAGGGCGTCAGCTACGATACTGTGTTGTTGTCACTGGTTATGTCCATTTTGACATACGCAAGAAAAAAAGTTGTTTTTATAAATGGCGGTGAAAGACTGGCTGGAAATGGCCATGGCTTATGAGTTCCACCAATCATCAACTACCTACATCACATGAGTTCCGATAGAGCTCCGTGTGGCGTTTTGCATGTTGGATTTCCACCCATCGTCCAAAAAACATGCAGGAGGTTCACCGGAGACCCTAAATTGCACGGACGTGTGAACGGTTGGACGTCTCTGAATGTGTGAGTGAATGCGACTGATACTATCCATCACGTCTGAATATAACCCACACCCACTGCATTTGAAAAGAATAAAACATTTTTATATATATTAAGGCCACGGTTGTCTATCAGCCGCAAATGTCCATTTGTGACATGAGATATTTAAACAGAAATTTTTTAACTTTTATTTAAATACCCTCCGTAAATGATTTTTTCCAAACAGTGCCTATAACACACCTGGTTAAAAAAATGTAAAATCCAGTAGCCTACCAAGAAAAAACATTGATCACTATCTTTATCTTTATCTTGCGCATTAAAACCACTAAAGTTGTCTTCTTCAGTGTCGACAGCCTCAGAATTCCTCAGTCACGCACAACCTTTGTCTCTCTTTCCTTTGTCCCTCTCAATGTCACCCACACACGTGTCCGGCGGTGTCTATGTGTAATTTCATCGGTGCCGTGTAAGAAGGCTAAATATTTTGGCGGCATGAGGCTCGTTGTATGGTTGTATCTATATGTTGTGTGGCCCTGTGATCGACAGGCGACCGGTCCAAGGCGAGCCTCTCCTTTCACCCGATGACAGCTGGGATAGGCTCCATCCCCAACCCTGAGTGCAGGATAAGCGGTTGTTGATAATGAATGAAAGGATGAAGAAGCGCGTTTCTCCGGATTGCGTCCTCGCCGTCGCGTGTTGTTGGTCTCATTTGGACCCAGCGGACTGGGAGGGGGCTTCAGTCCACCTTTTTGTTCGAAAAGAAACTTGTATGGATAGAATGTGCTTTAAAAGGCAATATGTTTTTGAGTTTCTTGCACACGCACTGGACTGTATCACCATATCCCGGGGCGACGCGCCGTGCATCTGCGCCGGCGACGGCCTCTCCAATCATGACAGAGTCTGCTCTTTGTCCGGGCTGTGAGGCGGTAAGTGGAGGGCCGGCGGGGATGATAGCGGCGTCCAGACTCTGTCAACATCACCCGGGGCTTTTCAGATGACTGATTTAGTGTCCGTGTAGCATTGATTGAAGCGGCCACCGCTCCGGACTGAAAAACAGCAACAAAAAAAGAAAAAAGAAAAAGCACGCAGGGTTTTTTAATCAAGCTCTTCTCTCTCCCGCCGCCGTTCGCAAAACCCGCCTCCACATGTCAGTCCATCGATCCGGGGCAGCAGTTCACATGGGAGCACTCCAACCTGGAAGTCAACAAGCCAAAGAACCGCTATGCAAATGTCATCGCCTACGACCACTCCAGAGTCATCCTCACGCCCGTCGACGGTAAGGTCGCTTTTTTTGTCCATTTTCCAGGATGGCGATTCCAGGCGTCTCCTCATTCTCCACCCCGCCGCTCTCCTACCCAGGGGTTCCTGGCAGCGACTACATCAACGCCAACTACATCGACGGCTACAGGAAGCAAAATGCTTACATCGCCACCCAGGGACCGCTGCCTGAGACGTTGAGCGACTTCTGGAGGCTGGTGTGGGAGCAGAGGACCTGCACTGTCATCATGATGACCCGCCTGGAGGAGAAGTCCAGGGTGAGGGTTTACATCGTCACACACACACACACACACACACACACACACACACACACACACCGATCCTGTGGCACTGCGTGGAAAACCTAAAAGCACGGAGGAGGGGGCGTGGAATTTCAAAATAGGCGGGTACGTGGTGTCGCCTTGGGCTTGGATATTCTCTCCATGACACGCAACAAAGTACAGAGGTCGCACGTTGGCTCCGGCCGCGCCCTCATGTGAGATGAGAAGAGGGCAGAAGCGGGAGGAGGTGGCGGTCCCAGTTTGTTTTTATCTTTTTGAGAGTGTTTTGATGAAATATCTGTAGCGTGCAGCCATGTTGGAGTGATGACATACACACACACGGTCTAATCTCAGCTCCTCCATGGGGTCTTGCTGCAGTGACGGCAGCAGGAGTGGGAGCCCGCTGCTCCCTCCCAGGGATCGGACTGCTGGAGACCCGGGTCTCAGCTTCTCCTGCACCGCCGCCAGATAGGCAGGCACTCCCGTCCTGATCCGGCGCTATAAGATCATCGATTTTCATCAGGAGGGCCCGGATCGCGTTCGAACCTCTCGTAGAGTCCGCAGGAGGAGGGGGGGATGTGTGGCTGAACTCCTCGCTGCGAGATTCTGTGATAAATGGCTGCTTTTAATCACCGAAACTTCAGCCGAAGCAGAGAAACCAGGGGAAAGCCGGGATTTATTGAACAGTACGATACAGGCGGCTGTGTGGGGCGAGCTCAAAAATTGGATATCAATAAATTTAATGGGTAAATATCAAACAAAATCAGAGATCCTCGCAAATAGAAGAGACAGTCCTGGTCACTCCCTTTTGGTCATTTCACGGTTTCAATGCAGGCGACCGAAATCCAGCGTCAGGAAAAAAACAGGGATTTTGATTTTTGTTCACTATCCAAAATCTGGCGGCGCGGTGGAGCAGTGGTCGGCACCTCTGCCTGCTTGCATGTTCTCTTCATGTCCATGTGGGTTCCCTCCGGGTTCTTCAATTTCCTCCCGCGGTCCAGAAACACGCGGGAGGTGTTTCGGAGACCGATGGGGGTGCCCAATACGTGGATCGTGATCTACCGGTGGATCAAAAAGGCAGCGTAGGTTGATCTCAGAGCTCTGCCTTTCAAAATGAAGAACACACTACATTACAGGTAGTGTTGGTAGATGGCATAAAATGTCATAAAAAAATAGCCGTTAGCCTAACATCCATTCCCACTGTGGCATTCGTTGCCTGACTGACATCCAGGACAACCAATCTGAGATCTTAATCATACTATTTCACCATGAGTGATGATCATGTGGAAGTGTGACCATACAAACCTGGATGATTAAATTCAGTGCAAGACCTTGTCAGATTAAGGTAAAGGGGTATCTACAGACTGGTATTGTGCCAAACATATTCATGCTGGTATGCAAGGTAAACAATGTTCATATATATATATATATAATATCTTTTTATATATATAAATGAATATATGTTAAGTGTTTTTAGTTGATGGTCAATCATTTTGATTTGGTCATTTTAAAAGTAGCTCACAAGCCAAAAGTGTGGGCACCCCTGCTCTATATGATGGTGAATGAAGGGGTGAATGGTTGAATGTCTCTGAAACATGTGAATGAGGGAGTGAAAGGTTGTATGTCTCTATATGGCTTGGCGTGGTCCAGGGTGAACGCTGCCTCCCACTCAATGACACCTGAGATAGGCTCTGTAGGATTAGCACTATAGTTAATGAATGAATAAATGAATGAATGAATGAATACTCAAATCAAATATGGCGGCTCATTTGGTTTCCATTTCTGAATTCCAGCATGACACTATTGCATCAGGTGTCTCGGAAGAATTTTGTCGTCATACGAGCAAAGGGCCTCTTTTGCACTTCCCCTTGTGTCCTCAAGAGTCGCCTCACATCGGGACGTACCAGCCGAGTCGCCCTCTGAAGTTCCGCGCCCGGTCCTGTTTTAATCGCTACGACTGTTGCGTGCTTATAGCTGTGTAACAAGGGGAGGCACGGGAACGGGACCAGCTGGCCAATGGGAGTGTTTGTGCTACAGCGATCCCGTTTTCTTGGTCAACGACCAAAGCTGTCGAGATGCACGATACGGTGCCTGTGTGTGTATGTGTTCGTGCGCTCGACTATGAAGGGTGATGTCATCATAACAATCCGTGGCTGACAAAAAATAAACTGACAAACATAGATAGATAAATAGCGCAATTGATGGATAGATAGATAGATACAGAATATATATATATAGATAGATAGATTCAAGATAAATAGATAGATAGGCAGAACTTTCCTAGTTGTCTTACTCTGAGCCATTTTACAGCTCTGTCACATTCATCCATTCACACACACCGCTGGCGGACAGATAAGGTGAAAACTCGCTAACACAGTCTCTCTCTCACACACACACACACACACACACACACTCACACACACACACACACACACACACACACACACACACACACACAAACACGGATGGCGCAGCATCAGGAGCAATTAGGGGCCTGCTCTCCTGCTCAAGGACACTTCAGCAAGACTATCAGTCAATCCCTTTTTTTTTTTTTTTTTTTTTTTCAAACTTCCCCCTCGCAAATAATCCTCTGAGCTCTTCGGCGCGGCCAGCGAGGAATTATGTGCGCCCGAGGCCGGGGCGGCTCGGACGGGGCCGCTTCGCAAAGGCTCCGGCTTTAATCGGCGGCCCCCGAGGTGGAGGTCAACACCCGAGCGAGAGGTAGATTAGAAAAGCGCTGTGTAAACACACCCCCTTCACACACACACACACACACACACACTCATCAAAACATTGCCACGCTTTCTGACTGGTCGTAAAGGGGACACACACACACCCACACACACACACACAAGCAACAGGATGAGACTCCATGGCTTCATCACACGAGGCACGCGGCCGCCAGGTGTTGGCGGGAGTGATGATGCCGTCCCCTCTGGTGGCACTCTTAAGAACCCGGCGACCAAAGGGCAGGACTGACCGTGCTCTGATCCGTCCTGACAGATACCATCAGCCACCATGGCAAGCAATATCTGTCTGCACTTCAAGCGGAGGTGTGGGAATAATTTGCTGCCCTTTCACCTGGGAGCCGGGTCGCGGCGTGAACACCAGAAAGAGAGGTTTTTCATTAGAAATACAAGAAGCCACCCATCAACTTTACCTGTCTGTGGGTTACTTCCTGGCTGGCTCTTGATTGGCTGATTGTCACTTAAGGGCCAGGAAGTATAATCCGGTAACACAAATCTGCCCTTTGAATATTTTGTTTCTTTTTCAATCGTAATTTAATTATAATTTATTTGTTATTTGATATATTATATTTAAAATAATAATACTAATAATACTAATACGAATACTAATACTGCTACTACTTAGAAAAATAATATTAATAATAATAATAATAACTATTATTATTATCATCTTTTTTTATTGAATTATTATAATTTCTGCTGCTGCTCGTAGTAGTACTTCTTCTTTACAGCGATGATTTCTTGATTGCAAGGTCGTCCGTTTCTTAGAAATGATGGGTAAGTGTAATTGGCTGGATATTCGTCAAAAATAAGAATGATGACTGTCGACAGAATTGAGAACTCTGTTTTCAGTTTTCTCCTTCATTCAAAGAAAATAAAGTCGCCCGTCAAGCGCGAGTGAGTCTCCTGGCAAGCAGCTCCTCGCAATCGGTGCCGGATCCTGTCTTCCTCCGTGGTTACGTAACATCTCCTTAACGGTCGGTTGCAGTAATTAGATGGGACCGAAGCATCAGAGAGGACCCACTCATAGTGGACCGATAATATGTCTCATGTTGGTCACAAGAGGCACCGCTAGGTCATCCATTCTTGTAGCAAAGATAAAAAAAAGTTAAAAATAACCATAATGACAATGATTCTCATGCTTTTGAGGCTGTCATTTTCGTGTGTTATTACAACATAATTATTGCATTATTACCATTGTATGTTCTATGCTTGTACAAAGCAGCAATAACAGTAAATGTACATCTAATAGAATATTACACTTATTAAATAAAGACATATTTCTTGTTCTTCCAGCCGGGAAAGTAAAGGTAGGGTTCACATTTTGACACTCCAGTGAATTGTGTGGAGTTTTCCTGAGCTCACATAGATTTTATTTTGATAGGCAGCTAAAAAGAAACTTTCAGAAGCCTATCCTGGTGCTATATTTAGCAACCACCACATGCATTTTAAGTTCCAATCCAGATTTTCACAGAGGTTCTATTTTTGTATTTTATTTTTTTGTATTTTATTCTTTGTTTTGTATTTTCTATCATCTGTTGAACAAAAAAGGGGGTCACGAGGAAAAAAATCTGTAACCGAAAGAAACCCGAAAATATGATGCTCTCACACCAATAACTATGCATATATTTTCTATATTAATCTCGCTTTCTGTTATTTTACCAGAGACCTTTTGGGTATGAAAGCTGTAAAAATTTCACATATTCATGCTTTTTATTATTTTTATGTTCATTATTAAATGCAGCGTTCACGCACCATGTAAAAGTTTGAGGGGTCTGGGGGGGAAAATATCGAAGTTCAAGACATTTGTGGGCGGGATATGTCAGTACACAGTCGCACAAAAACAAAATACTTCACTGATACATGATTTAAATATCAGTATTTGTACGGGAGCGCATTATTTAAAACACGGGGGTTATTTAATTGCCTAAACTGCACCATCAGGAAACAAATCGGCTATTTACAGTTGGCCATTTGCATTTCAGCGAGATCAGCGTTTCGCGAGGTTAGTTTATTAATTTACATTCTAAGCAGGTCGGAATGTTGCGTTTTGAAAGTAGAGCTGGCGTGTTCTGATTTATTATCACGGCGTTAAATAATTGCAGAGGAGGGCGACCGCGGCGCCAGGGGGGCCGAGTTGAGGGGGCGGGAGCAGGGATGGTTTGTGGGGTACGACAGTTTGTCATAGAAAAAGTGGGTCACAAGTTTCCAAGTTTTCAATTCAATTGCCTCTGTCTGCAAATGGCATTCTTCTTCATTTTGCTTGAATTAATTTTGTGATGAATTTGTTGCGTAGTGTGTGTCCGTAGGACATGTTAATGAAAGTGAATGGGTGAATCTCTCAGCTTACGAATTTAAATCATTCTTTGACTCTGTTCGCGAACCAAAATGTTTGTGAACCAAATACATTTTTCCCCTAGAAATCAATGTAAATCCTCCAAAATATACTGTACTCTTTAGAAACTTTTTTATGGGTTTATTTGTGGCAAAAAAACAGAAAGGAATTAAAGATCACCATAATTATTTGTGTTTCAGGTGTTCTTTCTCTTCTTGCCGGCATTTGTACTCGGTGTTTCTTTTGTTAAATCGGCATGTTAAAGTAAAGCCTTCTCGCAAATAAGACGCTCGCTATTGCTAACACTAACGCCATCTCCAGCAAGCTGTCTTTCATTCATTCAAATTAACAATCATTTTTCTACTTCTTCTAAAACTTAGGATCTTTGCTTCGTTAATGTGGTCACCCCTTTAGCCACAGTAGCCATCTGTACACAACTGTTCTTCGAGATTGTACAGACATTTGACTTAGCCATGTTGACGTGCTTGGCGAGATCTGTAACACGAACACAACGCTCGCGTTAAGCCATTACATCCTTCCTCAGATCAATTGTAATTCTTAACTACACTGGCACAAGCACTCTTTTTGGGAGCCATAATGAGGGCTAACTTACTGAAAAAAAAGCGTTATAACAGAAGGACACAACAATGAGCGATGTAAACAATGCAGAGTAGCACGCACAACTGCCGCAATGCTACAACAGCATGTGTTGAAAAGCCCTCGAGTTTGTCTGTTTGTGTGTTCGTGCACTGATGCTTGTTCGCAGCTTGATTCAAAATCGATTCGAAAACTCTGTTGGTTGGCCGATTTTTTTGTGATTAAGGGCGTTCATTAGCCAAGGTTTTACCGGTGACTGATAGACTGGCAACCAGTTCAGGATGAACCCCACCCTCTTGCCCAATGACAGCAGGGATAGGATCCAGCAGCCCAGTGAACCTGAATTCAGGATAGCTGGTACAGACAGTGAATGAATCAAATAATCAGTGAATGAGTCAGTCCCCGCTGGTGTCTCTGCAGGCGTCGCCGACGACAACCAGGACCACTAGAAGACATTATTAACTCTTAAACATGTCACTCGATTGCCCCACAGCCAGGACGAGGCGTTCATTCGCTCACAGGTCTCATTTGATGTGCAAGGGCTCTGGGAAGATGACCACGGGTCGCTGTCGGTCTGACGGATGGCGTTGTTTTCGCAGCGAGGAGAGACCCTCTGATTTTGAATTAAAAGTTGTGCTTGCCTGCGAGACTCAATGGGCTGTGTGAGAATCATCCAGGTGGCGAAAAAGCTTTTTGTCCTCGGCGATCGGCCTCACGTACCCCAACCCCCCTACCCCCAGCTCTAAAAACCCGCTCTGTGAAGCGTAATTCTCCCATCTGTTATGCCAACCCTCCCGCAGCCTGGCAATCTGAGGCCACCAGTCCCCTTAAGTCAGCACGGATGTCCAAATGTATGTTCCTGTCCCCAAACACACACACACACAAATCCTCTGCCGACCCTCCCACGGCGGTGACTGGAAAGATTCAAAGCGGAATTGCTGAAATTGTCATAATAGCAAATGACTTTAGTAGCGGTAAAGACAGATGAAATAACAATAAGAGTGAGTGAAGAGGAGGGGATGGAGCGATGGTGGAGTTGAAGGGGTTTTTTCGGTTTCTTTTTGAAGATGAGGGTTGGTAGAAGCAAGGACAGGGCCGGGGGTCCCATAGAGAAAACAACCCCGAGGGCCTAGGTCATATAGCTAGCCCCAAAACTTGATTAGCACCTACAGGAACTGGTGGAGCAGGACATTTCAAAATAAATTCCGTATCTGATTGTGGACAGGGTTGGAGGTTAGCATGTAGACACAGTACTCATGACTGAGAATGTCTTATGAGATGTTTTCACGAAAACCCATCTGGGATGTAAAGAGAGAAGAGCTGAGGTGGTGTCAAGCATTCATTGGGTGGGAAAAAAGGCTATTTGGTGACCTTGTTTACTTGCAGGTGAAAAGACAGGTGGGGTCAAGGAAGGTACAGAGTCTGCATATGTGAGCTGAGGTGTGAAACCTCAGTCCTGTTAATATTGATTTTTATTTTCAGTTTTTTTTCCGAGACTTTCATGTTTGTGAGCGAGGCGAGGTTGGGGGCTGGGGGAGCGAATTTATGGTCCCGGTGGGGAGTTCAGTGCCGTCCCCCGAGCGTGGAAACAGCCCAGCCGTGATGCTGGAGAATCTGTCCGAGAGGAAGAAATCGAAAGATGAAGAAAAGAGGACCCAGTCATGACCCCTGGTCGACCCCTGTTGAACATAGCAACCGTTCACGGCATTGAATGGCTGGCGTTCCTATTTGGATCCTGGATTTGCACGTCCATGGGAAGGACGATGAAATGGGATTGTTGTATTTTTTGTTTGTTTCACATTTTACATGACACATTCACATTTGGCCATATTTCACATTTCCTTACAAAACATTCACAGAAATTTCCTTTTCAGGAGCGTCCAAGGCTTGTTACAGGTGATGGCCATGTTCGCATAACATTATATGTGGCAATGTTGAAGTACTACTGTCTGTGTATTTGCATATAATATCTCTATATAATATATCTACATGCATATATTGAAATTGTACATCAGGTACAGTATGTTTTATGAATTTGTTTTATCTACATTGGTCTAGTTCAGTTCAGAATGGTTTTATAACTTCACATTACATGATATAATTCATTCATTCATTCATTCATTCATTCATTCATTCATTCATTCATTCATTCATTCATTATGTATACTGCTTATTCTGCACCCAGCGGTGCGGGGGGGCCAGGAAGGCGGCGGAGCTTATCCCAGCCTGTCCCAGCCGGACGGCTCGCCAGCCAATCACAGAGCCCAAATATAGGGACATACAACCATTCAATCTCTCATTCACACGACATTTAGAGACAGACAGACAATTCACTCCCGCATTCACATCTGCTTGATTTCATTATTAATGTTGCATTGTATTATCAATCCATCCATAATGTACTGCTTATCCTACACTTTGCGGGGGGATGCTAGAGCCTAGTTGTCATTGGGTGAGAAGCAGGACAACACCCTGGACAAGCCACCAGCCAATCACAACATATTTTATAAGATTACATTATATATACCGTGTATGAAAATATATGTATCAATGTATGAAATGTATGAATGGCTTTTTTTCCTCTTTTAACAAAACACCCGTCCTTTTTCTGTCTCGCCTCTCTCAAAGAGCTTCAATCTACCTATCACTTGTGTGTGTGTGTGTGTGTGTGTGGGGGGGGGGGTGCCCTCTGTGACTTTGATCAACCCAATCGGTACAATCAAACTTAAAAAAAAAAAAAAAATCACCAGTTTATAACCAAAGTCATCGCTCAGAGAGCCAAGAGGGAAAATAAGGAAAATAAAATCTCTGATAACTCTAAAGAGAGAGGGGTGATAACACCGGTATCTTATCACCTTTATGTTTGGCCGCGAGCCTGGGGTTTATTTTGTAGCTTGTTCAACAGGAAAACAACATAAAATCCATTTATCTGAATGTTTTCGGTGCACTTTGTGTTGTCATTTGCTTCACTGGATAACTGCGCTGTTATTTGATAGGGGAAATATGTGTGTGTGTGTGTGTGTGTGTGTGTGTGTGTGTGTGTGCGTGCCCAGGTGAAGTGCGACCAGTACTGGCCGAGCCGCGGCACAGAGACCTACGGGATGATCCAGGTGACCATGCTGGACACGGTGGAGCTCGCCACCTATAGCGTACGAACTTTTGCCCTCTATAAGGTGAGAGTTTTTCAATTTCTCCATTTGGAATAGGCACAAAGTGAGACAGCGAATCTCGCTGGGGGGGACAAAATGCAACTATCGCCGTGGTTACCGAAGTTGAATATGCTTGGAGTTCACGCTGGTTTCAGCAGTTTTTTTAATGAAGGTTGAAAAACTAGAGATCAGTTATCAACTGTTTCATGATTGGTCAAACCAAATGAAGACAACTCACCGTGTCACCAAAGCCACCATGTCAACAAGACAGTAAATAAGCATGGAGGACAGACTATCAGTTATCTGCCCTTCCCTCCATTGGTGCGGTCCACTTTGACTTCATCGGCCCTCACCATCCACTCCTGTTCACCATTGCTGTTTAGCCATCGCTAATTCTTTTGTCGTCCGGCGCTATATCCTTAGCCGTTGGCGACAAGTGTTTGCAGTTGAAACGGTTCTCAAGTTCGAGCCTGGAACTGGCTCAAAAATTCAAAACACGTTTGGTCGACTGCGATTGGAGTCAAACGCTATCAGATTTCGGTGCCACCTGGCCATGCCGACTGATGCTGACTGATGCACTCACGTGTGAATTGTGGGTAAAATTGGGCGAAAAAAATCTTGCAACGTGTCCCCCGGACTTTTTTTTAAAGACGAAAGTTTGCAGGTTAAAATGTTTTGGGGATTGTGTTTTCGCACCACTGCATAAAATGTCAAAAGAGGAGGACTTCCTCCCTGCGAGGCACCGAGCTTTTGTTGACCCCCTCTAACATCCCCTGCGTGTTTTGGCCATCAGAACGGCTCGAGCGAGAAGAGGGAGGTCAGACAGTTCCAGTTCATGGCCTGGCCCGACCACGGAGTGCCCGAGTACCCGACCCCGACGCTGGCCTTCCTACGCAGAGTCAAGGCCTGCAACCCCCCAGACGCTGGACCCATGGTGGTCCACTGCAGGTACACTGTCTGAGGACACGCCACATGCAAGGTCAGACGTTTGCAAGATCGAGGGGAAAGCATATCTTGTCGTGCAGCCCCATTGACTTGAGGAATCAAGCTTAAAAACCTGAGGGCAAATATATCCCTTTAAAACCTTCAGGTGGAAAAGTGGTGATTCCTTTCTTCAAATTAAATCAGCTGCTTAAAATGAAGGCTTTTATTCTAGAAAAATGTTGTCAGGCCTAAAACTAAACACTTTGTCTTAAACCGGGTTCTTGTTTTCTGAAAAAGCAGAAGAATATGAAGACATCTCTGGCAAATTCTAAAAACAGTCAGAAATTGTGGAATATTAATGAAGTTCAGAAGCTTTACGTGGCGAGAAAATAAAACAAGACAATAAAATTTGCATTTTACCTCAGCTGATCAGTATTCCCTACATGTGTGTGTTTAGACTGTGTATGTGCAGAGTCAAGGTATTTGTGCGTTGGTTCGACTTTACTGGGTTCTCCCTGTGTGGGTTTTCTCCACTTTCATCCTGCCTGGGTTCTCTCCAGGTTCTCCATCTTCCTCCAACAGTCCCAAACCAGTCAGTAGGTTCATTGAAGAGAAAGAGAAGGTGAATGGTTGGATGTGTCCATATGTGGCCCTGTGATTGACAGGTTTGGGTCAAGCCCCGCCTCTTTCCTAACATCAACTGGGCAACTGTGTGCTGGATTAGCTGTGTAAATGATGGATGGACAGATGGATGGATGGATGGATGGATGGATGGATGGATGGATGGATGGATGGATGGATGGATGGATGGACAAAAGGATGGATGGATGGACAGATGAATAGATGAATTACACTGCCAGCAATGTCCTTTATTTTCCAATTAATCAGGTCCAGGTGTCACCCTGCTTTTTTTCCGGTAGACTTCATGTTATGGATGGATGGATTACTTTGCCCAAAAAGTCCCATTGTTTCCCCCCAAAACAGGTCCAGGCGTAACCTCACTTCTTTCCCAGTCAATTTTGTGTTATAATGGATAGGGGGAATGGTTGGATTGATGGATGGCAGACAAAAGGATGGATGGGTGGGTGGACCGATGAATAGATTAATGACACTGCCAAAAATGTCCTTCATTTGTTCAAAAATCAGGTCCAGGTGTCACCCTACCTCTTTCCTGGTAGACTTCATGTTATGGACGGGTGGTTGGATGGATGGATGGATGGATGGATGGATGGATGGATGGATGGATAGGCTGATGGATGTATTACACTCCCAAAAAGTGTCCATTATTTGCCCCATAAACGGTTTTATCACACATTATCAATAAATCAGATTTAGTTTAGTTTGGATTTTTTTGTTAAGACTTTGTTCAACCAAGCCTAGGCCAAATTGTTTACTTCCTATTTCCCTATTTTCAAATCAAAATTTGTATTTTCAAGGGAACATCTCAACCCCAGACCTTCTAAGTAACAGTGCTGTTGATTTGTAAGCCCTGATCAGTTTCAGTAAAAAGGTGAAAGGTCATGTGTATCGATGGCCATTTTTATCCCCCCCCCCAGCGCCGGAGTGGGTCGAACGGGCTGCTTCATTGTGATCGAGGCCATGCTGGAGAGGATGAAGCACGAGAAGTCGGTGGACATTTACGGCCATGTGACGTGCATGCGCGCCCAGAGGAACTACATGGTCCAGACAGAGGATCAGTACATTTTCATCCACGAGGCGCTGCTGGAAGCCGCCGCCTGCGGCAACACGGAGGTCCCCGCCCGGAACCTGTACGCCCACATCCAGAAGCTCACCCAGGTTCCTCTGGGAGAGGCCATCACCGCCATGGAACTGGAGTTTAAGGTGGGTTCCTTGGACTTTTACTTTGACATAGGTATGAGAAAAACTCAAATTTCTAAAATTTTCAAAAATTTTAGAATAGTTAGTTATTATAAAGATTGTTATTATGAATATTGTAATTATTATTATTGTTATCATTATTATTGTAGTTGTTGTTGTTACTATTTTCATTATTATCAGTAGTAGTAGTGGGACTGTGTTCCTTTTGGCTGCTCCCTTCAGGGTCGACACAGCAAATCAACTTCCTCCATCTAACGCTATTCTAGTATTATTATTATTATGATAATTATTATTTTTATAATTACTCGATCCACAATGTGAAGCAGAGTTTTTCTTTGAATAAAGGCCTTTCCATAAATTATACATTTGTGACATCATCAGGAATAACAAAAGAAACAAGAACAACAAGCCGTGAGAAAAAGAGCCATTGCTTTGGGGAAAATACATTCCATTATTACTTTAAACTCATGAAAATAAAAAAGGGCCATTTTGAGTCCTTAAAGTAAGATGGAAAAAAAAAAAACTTTTTCACCTGTTTTCCAGAAAGAGAATGTAGTAAATATGGATTAAAATCCTGACACAGCTTTTTCGAATTTCCCTTCAGGGCCACAGATTCCACTTATCAATTTCTGAAGGAGTTTATTATGTGAAATGTAGTTGTATGATATCTCCCCCTTCTTCTAGAGAGGATTAAAAAGAAATTTAAACTTTTATGTTGTGATTCTACGAGCCGCGGCCGTGGCGTGCTCAGTGGCTATGTTTCATCCGGGGCGCCCGTAGACAGCGAAATCAAAGGAAAAGATGGATGAATTACTGATAAAGGGCCTAAAACCACTGCGCAGACCCTGAGGTGCAGTTTGAACATTGCGGCGTGCATGCGTGTGTGTGCGTGCGCGCCTAGGGGTGCGGTTGTGACTCCAACCCTTCGCAGGAAACATCACAAACTGATAAAAGTTTCAGAATGCTCTGGAATGAAATAGAATATTTTGATTTCACTTTATTTATGATTTTTATCACTCCAAATCCTCTCAAATACAGTATAATTACAAGCCTGAAGTGTATTTGAAGATATAGAATCATAGTTTATTTTGTATTTTTAGCCATCATATGTTAGTTTACAATCTTGGCTCCGGCCACAAGGGGTCACAGTGAGCCACCGACGATGGAATACCTGCTTTATCGCATCTTTTTGGTAACTTGTGTTTTTCTAAAAATATTCCATCAAGGATAACTAAACGGAGTTGAATTTATTTTTATTTGGTTTTGTTTATCTGTGTTGTTACATCTTTGACCTTTGACCTAGACCAGGGGTCGACACCCACGGCTCTAGAGCAGCATGCGACTCTTTAGCCCCCTCTAACAGCTCCCAGGAGCCTCTTCAAAAATGTATGAAAATGGATGGGGGGGGGATATATTTTTTGTTTTAATATGGTTTCTGTAGGAGGACAAACATTGAAATTTTCCAATGCTGTAAAAATGTTCATAATAAATATAAAATTGTACATTCATATTGTAATGGTAGTTAAACTCATAACACCAAATGTCGTACAGCACAGTAGTCACGTGGTACGTCATTCTCTCCAGGATGCACTGCAGGGAAAATAAACATTTAATCGTGAATGCTCATTATGTATTTGTAGCCCACTTAGTCATTCTGATAGTAGGCCAATATGGCTAATATACACTTACAGCCTGTGTTGACTTCATATGAGGCTTATATAAGGCTTTTGATTTTTTGCGTCTCGAGACAGATTTTTTTTGTTGTTTTTTTGGTCCAATATAGCTCTTTGAACATTTTGGGTTGCCAAGCCCTGACCTAGACCTTTGACTCGATGCCGTACGTTACCATGTCAACCCAGTGTCATTAGATATCAGAGGCTTAAGATTGTTTTATAACTATTAACTGAGATGTTAAAGGTTAGCTTAGCTAAGCTTCCCCATGAGATAGCAGCTTTACCTCATAGCAGCAGAGACACAGTTACCACAAACAGTGACCATCTTTTGAATGTCGTTAAAACAAAACAAAAATACAAAAGCAGGAATAATTATCACAAATGTGTGCTGGAGTATTTAGCTTTTGGCGTTTGCGGTTGGCTACATCCCGAATTGAATTCAAGCAGAACAAGGCTGGGCTTGATCAACACATCTGTAATAACAGGGTGTGACAAGACAGTTGGAACATCGAGGCGTGTTTTAGTCGCTTTCCAAACTGTGTGTGGGGGGTTTAAATTAGCATTCTGACTACTTGCCGCATATTCATTTATGCATATATGCATCCCCGTGTGTCCCCGTTGAATAAACAAACCAACGCCAGGGGGTGGCGATATGCGCAGACGTACACGACTGTACGCATATGATGTACTCCGAACTTCCTACTTGCAGTTGGCTATATTTCCATCTTTGAGTGAGCTGCCCCTCTCAGTCACCAGCGAAAGGAGAGAACAGGATTTTGAGTCAGCCGCCGCTGAGCGCCGCCTCGGACGAGGAGTGTTAGGCTGCTGGAGCTTAACATCTGAGGTTGCGCTGACAGGCAGCGGCGGCGGAAAGAGATGAGTGAAGGGGAAGCCAAGGAGGGTCTGACAGGCCCCAGATAAGGTCCCACCTAATCTGACCTGAACCCTTGCGATTTAACGTGGCTGGTGGCTGGGGGGAGGGCGGCGGTCGTTGCACGAGCCGCACTACAACCGGAATTACGCTACTTGAAGGCTGTAAATCTGGACCGGGCATTATTAGGTTCTGATCCTCGCCATGAAAAAATCTTAAGCGCTCCACAAATTGACACTTGTGGAGGGAAATCACATTAGGGGCTGTCAAAAAAAAAAAAACTGCAGTTTGGAATGTTAGTTGTAAAAGTTTTATACTCTTCGGCCTCGGGATGAGTTTCCACGCGGCGTCAGACCTTTTATTTGAAGTCGGAGAACAAAGGGGATCTGCTCAGGGTGTATCACCCTCATGCATCTGCCGGAGTGCGGCGCCCTCTAATAACCTTCCCCACACACCTAACTCCGCATCCACTGGCCGCATTAGCACTTGAAAGGGGGGCCGCTGGGTAGATGGCGGTGGGCGTAGCTGCAAAAAAATCCACCTCCGGCCTGAGACGTGTCCTCCGCCTTGTCTCCGCAGAAGCTGGCCAACTCCAAAGCACATACCTCAAGATTCATCAGTGCCAACCTGCCGTGCAACAAGTTCAAGAACCGCCTGGTGAACATCATGCCTTTCGAGTCCAGCCGCGTGTGTCTGCAGCCCATCAGAGGGGTGGAGGGCTCTGACTACATCAACGCCAGCTTCATTGACGGATACAGGCGAGTCCAGGCGCTTTCGGCGGACACGCGATGCAATGGGGAAGTGGTGGTTGAGGGATGGAGATCCCGTGTGGAGAGGCTGCAGCTCTAATGAGCGCTGAGGTAGACCTTTCCCCCCCGGCTGTAAATTACAGGCTCGCACAAACACACACATACTCTTTTGTTGTGTCGGTTGTCAAAACAAATTGGGCTCATTGACAGGCCTGTTAATTCTCTCCTTTTCCTGCCTTCGTTTGAATGGATGGTGTTTTTGAAGAAAAAAAAGGGCAGATCCTTCCAGTTCGCTTGAAGAGGCAGGCCTCAAGAATAGAAATAGACACAAATTAATTTGCTGTTTTTTAAATTTATTTATTCATTTGTTATTTTCTTTGTGATTGTATGATAGTTCTCTAATTCAAAAAAATACCTTAAGAAGTATTACAATTGACTTTGTGGATATATTTTTATTTATATAATAATTTTATTTCATTTTTTTTATTATTCAAGATGATTATATTATTATTATTATTATTATTATTGTTATTATTATTATTATTATTATTGTCATTTATATTAGTAGTAATAGTACTACTAATGATCATCATCATTATCCTCTTTCACATCATGTTTCATCCAGATCAGTTTTCCTTTCATACTTAATTTTCTGGAAATTATTTCTATCATTATTATTGTTATTATTATATCAACTATAATCTGAAAATAACCATTATAACAATATTAACAATAATCATAACGATGATGATGATATGAACTTGTAATCAGTTTTTTTTTCTTCGACATGATTATTAATCAGGGAAGATTATGTGATTTTCACCCATATATATTATTGAATTTAACTATTATCATTAAACTTGAATTAGAATGCAATAAATTAAAGTAATATCTAGGTTTACTTATCACTCAGTAATATGTAATATCATGTAAAAATGATGATAATATTAATAATCATCTGCTGTATACTGGCAGGGCAGTCCACATTTTTGGAGACACACACATACACACACAGAATATGTCCATGAGTCAGTTTGGACATGACTGAAGGAATTTCCAGAGCAGACAGGAAGTGCACCATGTCTTGCTCAAACACGGAGCAGGAGGTAGGACGCGGCAAGGCACACTCATTACATCTCAGTTGGGGGTCCAAAAACCTAATTAGGGGAAATGCTGGCGGCACACTGGAGTTTTTAAAGTATTAATATCAACTTTTTTTTTTTGGGCCAAGGTGTTAGAGCTGCAGTTTCCTTCCTCTATGACAAGGAGTGTTAGTGAGGCTCGTGCTGCTCGGGAAGAAACCCCACAAACAAACCAACTTCACTGAAACAGCAATCGATGCATGTTGACAAAGAGTTATTTCCGTATGTTTTGTGAAATTTGGAATGGGGAATCAAAAAAATACAACAACTTTTTAGGGGCAAATTCACCTGGTTGCCATGATTCCAACATAAGCACGAGAAGAGGCACACCTGAGCATGCTGTATGGAGTGAGAGTGCAAAACGGGTTTTATGTCCACTTTGTAACTCATTCCTCCATTAAGTGACAAGGATAGAATGTGAAATTGTAAAAGTCATTTTGGACGCGAAAATAGCCAGAAATACTTGCCGTCTCCCCATGATATACCGTATTTTCCGGACCATAAGTCTGGAGCTCTGGAGTCTAAATCTCACCGGCCAAAAAATGAATAATGAAGAAGAAAAAAAACATATCTAAGTTGCACTGCTCTATGAGTCGCATTTTGGGGGGGAAATTTATTTGACTAAAACAGAGACCAAGGACAGACATTTCATCTTGAAAGGCAAGTTATAGTAATAATAGAATAGAGAACAACAGGCTGAATAGGTGTCTGGTCTGTTAACATAACAAATTAACAGTTATTCAGATAACTATAGCATAAACAACGTAGCGTAACAAGTTTACCAAACTCTCAAGCTCATTCCGGATCTCAAAATCCATTGAATTCTTCCTCCTCAGTGTACGTTCTGAGGAACTCCGCCTACTCCGGAAGTAGACGGCGCTGCTTCCTCTTCTGTGTGGCTGTCGTCAGACTCAGCATCAGTTCCTAGCTCCACCTATCTTTTAGCCCGCGATTAGCTGTTTTTGTTTTCTTCATTGCAGTTAAGAGTATCCTCCGCTTTTCGCCAATGTCTCACAAGTTTCTCGTTCACTCCAAACTTTCTCTCTGCTGCTCAATTACCATTTTTGGCTGCATATTTCACGACTTGCAGCTTGTTGTCTGCAGAATACGATTTTCTTTTTCGGGGCGTGTGTGTTTAGTCTTTCTCAGTTGTCTTTGTAAGTTGATGTTTAAATTTTAAATTTCCAGTGGTGTAGGAGTAATAGGAGTAGCAGATACTGGCGCACGAGCTTAGAGCGCACTCTCGCAGCTGTCAATGAAAGAATAATGAAATTGTGAAATTACCATATATGTTTTTAATATATAAGTCGTACATGAGTATAAGTCGCAGCACCAGCCAAACCATGAAAAAAGTGCGATTTATTGTCCGAAAAATACGGTATATATATTTGCACAGTGATGTCATGGCTGGTTGCAAAGTATTACCATGATGTGTTATCACAGAGTGATGTCACACGATGATGTCACTATGCATTGTCATGGTGATGTTACACAATGATGTCACGATGTTTGTCGCGGTGATTTCACACACTATGTTTTGTCATGATGATGTCACACGATGATATCACTACTCTTTGACACAAGGGTGTCGCACAAATGTTGCAGTAATCTCACAAGGTGCCGCACAGTGATGTCACTATGTTTGTCATGGTGATGTCACACAATGATTCCACTATGTTTTGTCACGTTGATGTCACTATGTCTGTCACAGTTGACATCACACAGTGGCGGTGCAGAGAGATGTCACACAGTGATGTCATACTGCGATGTCAAGCAGGCACCATATGAATTCCCATCCAAATGTGACACCAAGCAAACTAAGACCTGAAGGCACCTTTGTTCTTTTCATCAAGATTTCCAGTTTTCGGTTATATTTTCTAAAACACCCTCAGGTAATTTGATTTGTCGCTTCTCGATTCTTCATCCGCCGCCCCATTTTCTGAATTTTCTTTTCCCGCCCGCCTCGCCAGTTCTGTGATTTGCTTTCGCGCCTCTCCCATTTGTCATGTCCCGTCGTCCGCGGCGACGCAGCGAGCAGTCTTTTCACCTGGCAGCTGATGCAACTAAACTGCGCTTTGTATATGTTTGTCGGTCAGGAGTCTGTTTTCAGCAGCACATTAATCACAGCGCGATGGTCACAGGTTTCCTCGGCAGCAGGATGAAGACCAACTAATTTCAGCGTGTGTGTGTGTGTGTGTGTGTGTGTGTGTGTGTGTGTGTGTGTGTGTGTGTGTATATGTGCTCAGGATATTAAAAGGAAGAAAGCTACAGGGATAAAACAAACAGGGTGTGCCAATATAACCAATGCATTCATCTACTTCATTACTATAACTGGAATAATTTAAGTACGCAGACAAGGATCCACACGAGGAATCAATTGTTTTTGTTTATTTATAAATGTCCTGGATATTTATTATTATTCAAGTGTATCTTCATAACCCTAAGACCGCTCCCTTCAGGGATCACCACAGCAAATCCTCCATCTAGCCCTCTCTTCTGCATCCACTTCTCTCACACCAACTAATTTGATGTTTTCTCCCTCCAACCATAAACCTCTTCAGTCTTCCTCTAGGACTCCAACCTCAGCATCCTTCCACCAAGATCTTCTCCATCCCTCCCATATGCACCTGTCAGTCTGACTTTAACTCCAAGATATCTAGCATGTGCCGTCCCTCTGACTCCTTACTGATTCTATCCGTCCTTCTCAGTTCACAAAGAAAACCTCAACAGCCTCACCTCTGCCGCCACCTCAGTTTGCCTCAGTTTCTCAAACGGACCGCGGGTGGTCTCACGACCATCTTCCACACCTCGTCTCTCATTCTCCACTTTTCTCCACCAGGTTTCAACCTGCTTGTACATCTCTTCACCTCATTTCCACACTCTCCATTGCACTTGACTGTTGACTCTAAGTAGTTTAAAATCCTCCACCTTCTTCATCTCCACTCCCAGTAGCATCACCGCTCCACCTGGGTCCCTCCCGTTCACGCACAAATCTTGTTGCGGCTAACCTTCATTCCTCCCCTTTCTAGAACATACTTACAACCTCTTTAGATTTTACCCGACCTGCTCCCTGGGTGCAATTATTTAGTGATCACAGCCTAAAAGAAGAAAATCCCTGCATTATTCAGTCCCAGTAATTTATATCAGCACGGCGGGAAATAACCCACTTTGTTGACGCGTATCTTTCAGTGGCTTCAGCCTCGGTGAGAAACTGCCCGCTGGATAGAAAGGGATTACAATAGCGATTTTCTATCGAAACTTGAGTGAAGGCTTTCGGCTGGACATCGCATTTTTCTGCACCATAAAAATGTAAAATGATGTAATCAACTGGTAATCATCTAGTAATGTCACAAAATGATGATAAAGTCCAAAATCTGGAGATATGTGACTTACTGTCAATAACAGATGGAGAAACCAGACAGTTATCCCAGTTTGCGGTGCTGGATCAATATTGATCTTCGGACTCACTGAAAAGCCAACAAAGTCGCGGTTTGTTTATTTTAGGCTTTTTAGGCTTAAATTTGCTCGCGGTGCAGTTTTTTTTTTTTCCCCTCTCGCCCCATACCTCGCCATATCCCTTGGCGGCAGCTAAATTAAGACGCGAAAGTCTATTAGACGTCGACTTTTTGCGGCGGCCCGCGTCGAGGGCAGCAGGCCGGCGTCCTCCTTATTAAAAATTAAAGGCTAATTGAAAGATTTTTCACACGACTATCAGAGTACGGCGGCGGCTAATGAAGAGAGACCGCTCTCTTTCGGCGAGGGCGGGTTCGCATCTGGCTCCTAATGAAGTCCCCCGGGCCCCCACCCACCTTGGGGAGGACACTGGGGGGAGGGGGGGGGGCAGGGTTGTCCTATAATTCCCTTCTAATTCCTCCTGCAGTAATTAGGAGTGAATGGAGCGCCGGAGGCTCGGGCTCCGAGCGCGGCCTTTAAAGTGCACAAGGTGGATTAGGACAGGTTCAGGTGTGTGTGTTTGGGGGGGGGGGGGGCGGGGTGGGGTTTTGGGGAGGGGTGTAAGGGGGGCCCCCCACCCCCGCGCCTTGAAAAATACCCTGGGGGGGGGGCGGGGGG
>CAAKHD010013235.1:92908-130309 GCA_901007705.1 Fistularia tabacaria | reverse complement strand
GGGTGGAGTGGGGGGGGGGGGGGGGGGGGGGGGGGGGGTGGGGGGGGGGGGGGGGGGGGGGGGGGGCATGATTGTGATGATGAGTTAAGGCGGCGTCCCAACCGCCGCGCCATGAGAAATTACCATGTGCGATGGCCGGCGTCGATAATAGCGCTATTATCTGTTTCCAGCGCGTGATTGGCTATTGTTTCTACGGGTCGAGGTTTGATTGCGGCAATTAAGGGTCAAAGTGACCCCCCCCCCGTCTCTCCGTACCCCTTCCCGAGCCCCCCAGCCCGACCGGCGCGGATTTGCGACGGCGCGAAAGGTCAGAGACGGAACAAGAAGAGGGCCCTGCGGGGTCCTGAGCGTTCCCACGACGATTATTTCAATATCTTATTTCCCTTCTGATTAGTTCATCGGAGTCCGCAGCACTTGAACATCCTTTATTTTACTCTGTATTTCCTCTTTTTCTCCCGTTTCGGGATCCTTTTCCCTGGTTCTGCCGGCAATCAGGAGGACCGGTCCGAATGATAAATTATTCATGACGATGGGATTCAAATATCTCGGTGATCGCAGCGTCGGCGGCGAAGCGAATAAGCGATTCGCGCTCACATCCGGGCTGGGTTGCGAGCGCGAATGTCGAACCCAGGCTTGTCTGCTCGGCTTCTCCGTGTTCTCCTGGTTCCTGCCTGGGTTCTCCAGGTTCTCCGTCTCTCTCAGGCTCATTGATGACTCTAAATTGATTGATTGACAGGTGCCCCATCTAGGTTAGACCCCGCCTCTCGCCCACCGTCCACCTCAGTCTCCCCCTGAGCCTCAACGATTACGATAAGTACTATATAAAAAATGGACTAATGCAAAAGTCTGGACTTAGAAAGGGATTTTAACGAATAAATAAAATTGTATAAGAGCTTTCCCTAGTTTCGATGCAGGGGCCAATCTGATGCATTTCTCCATGTTACTAACCAACCGGCTCGCTTATAATATGGTAATAAGCGCTTCTCACACCTCCCCTATCCCCTTCCTGTAAAACGACCCTCCGATTCAGAGTGGCTGAATTGTCCGTTGATGTGATTGAGAGAGTAAACGGTGCGATTTGGGGATCGGGTTAGACCCCGCCTCTTGGCCCGATGTCAGCTGTGCAGCGTAGACAAATTAATGTTTAATTTTTTTTTTTTAACGTTCAGCGCTTAATTATCAAAAAGTGCAATAAAAAAAATAAATTCATCACCATTATTACAGTTATTACCTTCAGTGTCATTAACTGAACGAGCAGCAGGACCCTCCTGAGAATAAACACGGAATATCAATTCATTTACGAGCATTTTTTTTTTGTTGTTTTTTTGCCCCTTTCATAAAAACCGCTTGCTAATGCAGTCGGACGGGAAAAAAAAAACTGACCAGGGATTTCATAAATCATTAAATGTCCCAAATAATGACTGTTAAATATTTCTTTGGTACGTGTGTTAATTAAGTCTGTATTATATCAAGCGCAGTGAGTAAATTGAGATAAATACTTTTTAGTGCCGTCCGGAACATTGAACGAAGGTCCGGCATATTTCGACACACAAAAAAAAAAATTGTTTTGATTTCTAGGTGCTAAATGGAGGTGGAGGGTTCGGGGGTGGGGGGGGCTCTGCATATCGGAGCTGTTCTGGAGGGGGGTCAGAATGAAAATGTTGCCCGCTGACAGAGCCGCCTCGAGCACTTTGGAGATCTCAGTACCTTATTATTAAATCATGACTTTCAGCCAATGAGCCAACAACAGGGTTGGCTATGGAATCCAAGCGATTCTTAAAACTCTCGAAAATAAGCCGTTAGACGGGCTGCTAATTTTTGGGGGGAGTGAATCCGCTCCTTTGGTAGGAAGTAGTGGAGCTCGGAGGCCAAATACGGCCAGGGGTTGAGAAACAGGTCTACATCGAAAAACCCTGACGTTGGAAAATCTCACTTTGACGCGGGGAGGCGGACATGACATGCAGCACGGCCCCGAGCCGCAGGTGAAGCCAACATAATTTGAGTGACAAAGTGCAGCCGTACATCCAGTGAGTGTGCGTGTGTGCGCGTGTGCCGTGCCGCTCTTGCAGGGAGGTAAAGGGAGCTGGAGCAAGAGGAGCCCGCAGCCCAGCACACACCGATGTGGGCAGATGACGTCCTCGGTGCTGTTGCGCTGGTGCGCTTCACAAATACACACACAAAAAAAAAAAAAAAAAAACGCTGCTGTGCTGCCCCCTGGTGGCCAGGCTTGCAAAAGCAACCCTTTAGGCAGCTGAGGGAATAAAAGGGGGGGGGGGGCGCATCTGTCATGGCTCTGATGCAAAGGCGTTTAAATAGCACAACATAAATTATGAATTAACACTGAACAGGAGACACGGTCCAAACCCTCTGATGTCCAGTTAGGAGCAATGTGATGTTGACATAGTTGTCCCCACTATGACAAAATACACTTACCCCATATAGTATAAACGATCAGCAAGATTAAGAATAAGATTTCATTTAGATTTGAGATTGCATTTTTTTTCGTATACACACATAAACCTATACGCACGCACACACACACCGAGACAGACAATGTAAAAATAGAGTAATTACAAGCAAGAGGTTCAAAATGTTCCACCTCAGCACACATTCTTTCCTCAGGGCTTAGGAAACATTTTAATGTTATTATTTTTAATTTACTATGCGATTATGTTTTTATAATATATGCAAATAGAACATCCTCAAATGAATCAGGAATTTTTTTTTTCATTTAAAAGTGTGATTCTTATTCAAAAACATGTCTGACATTTCCTTGATTTATTCATGTGTGAATAATTATGGAAATACATATTTATATATATATATATATATATATATATATATATATATATATAAACATGAATATATAGTATCACAAATATTATACAATATTCATTCGAGAAATCCACATGGCCCAAAATTGCTCGGTGGGAAAAACGTCGACAGCGGTTAAAAATCGGGGGAGTGAAATGATAAGGACCACTGCTGTTTAAATATTTAGAGAAATAGGAAAATAATGGCATTTTTTGGTGGGGTCAGCATGTGTCTAATGGAAAATTGGGATTTTTCCAATTGTGATATTATTGTTGTTACAGTGTTATTATACAAAGAAACTAACATATAAACAGTTTGAATTCGGGAAATGAATGAATATTTAGTCGCAAGGGGTAGGAGTAGTCCTCCAGGGACATTAGATATTATTAAACGCCGCCATGTCGCTCTCCCACCCCCCACCCTCTAGGCAGCAGAAGGCGTACATGGCGACCCAGGGCCCGCTTGCCGAGACCACCGAGGACTTCTGGAGGATGCTGTGGGAGCACAACTCCACCATCGTGGTCATGCTCACCAAGCTCCGCGAGATGGGACGGGTAACTGCCTCCGTCACATGACGCGTCCCGTCATGTCTTCGTACAACCCAACCCCTCCCCCTTTCACAGCATCGGCCCTGATGCTTTTATTTTGGCGAGGTCTAAGAGTGACTTCCTGGAGATGGACGATCCTGATAAAGGAGCGATACTTCAGATTTTCTCTCGAGATTAATGTACGTGATTTGGCTGTGAATACTGGAGGCTTAATGTAGTGACAATATATCATTAGTACCACTTCATGTACTCGACTGCACTCCTGGAAAATGCACTCGGTTTGGCGTTTTTGACACCATTAAATTGCAATTATATAACTTCTTTAAAAACATTTTTCCGCTAATGTAATTTTAATTGTCCACACTGTAAGAAAATTAAGTCCATCCTTGTACCAGTAGTGGTGGAACACCCCCCCTAACCCCACCCCCACCCCAATCACAATGACTACGACTTTTCACTTTTAAAAGAATTTCACTTCCACTATATTTCTTAATCAATAGAATTTCTTCCCTAATTTATCTGGTCATTTTTTTTATCTTTTCCTAAAATCTTTTTTTGATTTTTTTTTTTTTTTTCCCATTGGTATGCTGATGCAAAACCGACCTGCTCAGTTTTCTCAACTTTGGTTTAATAATTACCGAAAGGAATATGTACATTCAATTAAGATGAAGGACCTTAAATGGTATGAATAGTGAGTTTCAAATGCTAAATAATGTAGATTTAAACTGAGTGCACAAAAGTGGGACGCCTCTGCATGTATTAGCGTAACTTACCTAATATTGTGTGAGTTCTAAATGCTTGTGTAAAGAGAAACACAGCTGGCTTCGACCCAGCGCTGACCCACCGCTGTTTTGTTTTTTTCCAAGAGAGCGGTTTCCGAACCCGCCTTATTTTCATTTAGATTGAGCTCAACCTCAACCTCAACCTCATCGCCGCGGAAACAGTTGACCCCCGTTTCCCTCGGTTTGTGTGCCAGCGACGGATCCCTGGTTATCTGTTGGGAAAACTAATGAAGCCGCCGTGTTTGTTCGCCGCGTGAAATGAGCTTCGTTTGTTTTCCCGACAGAGCAGGATGCACGTGGGCACATGACCAGAATTTTGCTTCGATCCTTTCTAACAGGCTAATCCAGCCTTTTGAAAAAAGCGCTAATTTTGTCACCATAAATGATCTATTTTTATAGTCAATATGGATTATAAATGCAGCTTCAGAAAAAAAAAGTCTGAGGCGGATCCCACAAACAAAGCGTTCTTGACGCCTCTCTCCTCTCATCCTCCAGGAGAAGTGCCATCAATACTGGCCCGCCGAGCGCTCAGCGCGGTACCAGTACTTTGTGGTGGACCCCATGGCCGAGTACAACATGCCACAGTACATCCTGAGGGAGTTCAAAGTGACAGACGCCCGGGTAGGTTCTCCTCGCCGTTTCCGTTGCGTGACGCAGCAGCGGGGAAATGGTGTCCGCTCATCTTGCATTAATTGGAAAGTACACCGGCGCCACTTAAGGGTCTATTTTTGAAACCAAGAGGGCAAAGAAGCATTTCTCTTGCATGCAGAGGTTTCCCCATGCTCTGCATGTTTGCCACCGAACTGTAAAAGCTGGCAGGATGATGCTCGGACGGCACAGAAAAAACACTGGACAAACACCAGGTTTTGTTCAAATACATGTATTTATTCATGTTCTTTAGTAAATCTAGTGAATTGAAAATGCTACATATAGCATTTATATGAAGTGTTTTTAGCAGTTAGATGTTCTGAAAGCTAAAAGAAAAAGAAAGAATAGTCCAAAATAAATGTCCTAAAATTGCTTAACTTCAAGCAATGGTTGGCTATTGCTATTAACAGAAATCACATTGAGTAAAAATAAACAAAAGCAAAAATACTTCTATTCATTAAGTTTGTTTCAGAGAAAATAAACACTGGAATTTCCCTGAACTTTAGACACCTCACAATTGTTCCTGGCCTTCAGACAGTTTTTTGTTTTAGATATAATGACATTAACCACTTTCCAACATTACCAGGTGTTGCGCTAGCATGCTAACATAGCCTGAAACCCCCTTCTCCCCCATGTATTTTGATAAAGGACAATGATGTGACCCTGCAGTGCCATCTAATGACCAACTGGTCAACAACTTGGGGAGCAAAGTTGACCAGCAGTGAAAAATAAATTATGAATGATTTCACCACTTGGCACTATTATAATATATGTTTTATGCAATTTCCACTTTCTCATGTATGATTTTTTTCTTTCTAAAATCGAGTTCCACATGAAGATGCCTGTACTATTAAGTCTTTCCCTGCAAATGTGTGCGTGTATTTTTAGTTCGCAGGGGCAGTGTTGTGAGTCAGCAGGTAAAATGGGTCACTAAAATGCTGACGCAAGGGAGGTTGCTCATGAACACCAACCCCCTCCAACCACCAACCACCCCCGTGCCTGCAGAGGGAGCCACTGCAGACGGGAGAGCTTGGTTTAACCAGATTGCAGGGGTAATGGAGGGGGGGGGCAGTCCCCTGCAGCCATGTGACGAATCACCTCGTCTTGTTGTGGGCAGCTTATGAGAAAATTAGGGTCATAATTGATTTTATCAATCACCCAACTAATTACTGGCTTGTTCTGTTCTGCGTCGTGGACATTCAATTTTTAGCCGATATGCACCATGCAAGATCTGAACCCCTATAAAAAAAAAAAAAAAAAGAAATGGCCGCTGTAATTTATGTAAGTAATTACGCCTGTGTTTATCCTGCAATCCGTGTTGCGTCCGACTTCTCCAGCGCATCAAAGATTGTTTATTTCTTTTGGGGGTTGGAGATATCGAACGGATCCACGGGACGGACAAGAGTATTCTCCTCCTTTGATTCGACAGCTTTAAATTTACATGAATAGATGGGGGGGGGATCATGTGCTGAAGAGAGCCCTTTCAAAATAAAAGAGTGAGCCAAACAGAAAAAAAGGAAGCCCGGCGGCCTGGAATTCGACGGAGCATGAGGATCAAAGTTACGCCTCGCCGCTCCATCAAACAGCGAGCAGCCCGGCGTGAAGCGCTAACGGTATCTTCTGCCCCCCACAGGACGGTCAGTCAAGGACCATCAGGCAGTTCCAGTTCACGGACTGGCCGGAGCAGGGAGTGCCAAAAACCGGGGAGGGATTCATCGACTTCATTGGCCAAGTCCATAAAACTAAGGAGCAGTTCGGGCAGGACGGACCAATCACTGTGCACTGCAGGTGCGCGCGGTAACTTGAGACGTTTAATCGGCGTTGACCAAGAAATGGGGAAGTCGACATTTTACCGAAGATCCTCTTACAACAGAGGAACGCAAACGATAACGCGGAGCTGAGCTGTCCTTGGGTGACGCTATCTTCCGGGGTTCTGGCCCAGACGTCAGCACAGGCTCGCAAACCGGTTTTCTGCCCCGGAGGGCGGGTGGTTCAGATCTCGACATATTAAAAAAATAAAAGATGAAAGGGTAAAGGCAGGAGCCGATTGTTCCTTATCTGGACGACACAGTCGTATTCAGCTTGCAAATCTAGAGGGTCAGGGATAACAATTGTTCTCGATGATCCGATTATTTGACTGGGTAAGATTAGCATCTGCAGGTGTTTCCATTCTCAGAAAGAGCAGGGATTTGCTGGTTAGCAACATTCAATATCCTCCATCTGCTATCCAACGTGTTTTTTTTAGTGATAGATATTAGTTTAATCTTTTCTTTTCTATTCCAATGGCGCTCCTAACTTCGGTTGTTTTCAGAATCGGTAAGTACATCAGTCACGCACCATGGTTCCGGTATGTTTGACTGACGTGACACTAGCGCTAACCGTACACCGACAGAGAGCAACACTGACCCAGCTGATAATAAGGCAACAACATTTGATAAATGTATATTTTGGATTTGGATAAAAACGCATAAACACTCAAATTGTTTGACAGCTTCACTGTTTAGCTGATATTAATAGTACAAGTAAATATCTTCGGCTTTGGCTCAGAGAAATAGTTTGAATTTAAATGCTGCAAAGCTAGCTAATGTTTCAGTTTGCAGGTTGCAGCCGGAAACACCTCAGATAATTGCGCATGTGTTGACATTAGCTGCTTTCAGACAAAACAGAACTATCAAGCTAGAATTTGGTTCCAGGAACTAGCCTCCTCCTTTTGCATTCGCACGGTCACTATAGGACCACGGGAGCATCAGTGACAAGCGGCACAAAATCAAAATCCAAACTACCAAAAACAAGAGGAATACAACAAAGACAACATAGAGAGTGAATTTATATTTAAATGTCATGTTCTGCACAGCGGGAATAATAACCAGGAACTATCAAATGGGCTAAGTCTTTTTATTCTCTCCCTGCGCTACTTCACCATGTGGAAAATACCGCCGTTAGCTAACGTTGAACTTATTTTGGCCAAAATGTTTATATTCCATCAGAAGAGCTTGGACCTCTTTGTCGGTCCATTTCCCGCCGACTGTGTCAATTTCTTTGCAAGCCGTAAGGAAACAACTGACCAGAGAACACAATAGTTTTTCTTAGAATGCCACTCTGCAGTCCGCATGATGTATTAGCAATAGGGCGTGGCTAATGAGTTCCACCAACCACAAACGATGTATGAGTTCCTAAGAAACTTTAAAAAGACCTAGCCTCGGAGTCAGAGCTAGAAAGGTCCAGGTTCCCTGGTTCCCATGCCTTCCGAATAGACAGAGAAATGGCCTAGCGCCTGAACAGGTTTCAAGGAACCACAAAAAGTTCGAACAGTGCAAAAACGGCGATTGATGATATCGCTAAACTTATATCTGTGTCTGCGTTTGTGCCCGCCAGTGCTGGTGTCGGTCGGACCGGCGTGTTCATAACCCTGAGCATTGTCCTGGAGAGGATGAGGTACGAAGGCGTGGTCGACCTCTTTCAGACCGTGAAGATGCTCCGAACTCAGAGGCCAGCCATGGTGCAGACAGAGGTAACGGCCCAGCACGTCACTGTTCTACACACAACTTCACACACTTGCCTTGTCCACTGTCCCGCACGTGCTTTTACTCAACTAACTACCCAAACAACATCTACGTCTAGTTAGTCTTTAGCTGGTACGCTATTTGCAAATTAATTTCCTGCGGGTAAAGTCTCACCTCAGTGTTATTTTTTATTCAAATTTTCCAGAGCTACTGAACATCATCAGTGTTATTTTAGGCGTATTTATTATGACTGACCAAACTTCCTGTTATCGTTGCCGTGTCACCAGGACCAGTACCAGCTGTGCTACAGGGCCGCCCTGGAGTACCTGGGGAGCTTCGATCACTATGCAACATAACCCCCCTGCCCCTCACACGCCCCCCTGCAGACACCCTCCGAAGTGTTTTGGCGTCTCCTCTGAGCCATATCCACTCAGCACCGCCGGGTCCCACGAGCTGATGCCGAGGCTGCGGCCGGGGGCCCAGGGGTCGGGGGGGCACCGATGAGGAGGTGACTGAGGAGAGGGGGAAGCCGGACCACCCTCTACCCACCTGCCACCCCCTGCCCTGTCGCCCCCCCCCTGGTCTCCTCCTCTTCCTCCTCCTCCTCCTCCTTGAGCGGGTCCCGGAATCTGCCAGTGACGCTGAAACTTCCCCCCTAACCCTTGATAATAGAAAAGAAGAAAAAAAGCCACCCACCCTGACAGACTCATCCCCGATGCATAACCCGTCACTCCCTCCTCTGCCTCCATCCCATAGCAAAAACTATTTTTCTGCTATATTCATTTATATCCAGCATTGCTACGTTGTTATGGATACTTAGAATTTATTTTGTAATCACTTACACTGGTTATTATGCGTCTTAATGGGTCTTTTATTATTTGCTTCTCACATTTGTTCGTTTCTTTATTTTTTATTTTTATTAGCATTAAGGACATGTATTTTCCACATGCTCCGGAATATTAACATTGGAGAGCATATACTCACAGCTGCTAATGATTTTTATTTTGTACCATAGATATATACTGAAGCTGTCATTACTCTTTTTTTATTTAGCTGGGCGGGGGGTCTGGGGGGTTGGGGGGGGTGGGGGGGGGGCAACGTGGGTTTGAACGTCCTCCACATCCAGCAGAACGGTGACAAAATCTACCAAACAGATTGAAAATAAACCATGTGATCTCCAGTGCGACATGAACCTGTGGCTATAAATGTGCAAAGACTCTTAGCATCTGAACATGTACAGTTTCTTGTCCATAACTGTTGACACTATTTTTTTTCTTTCTTTCTTTTTTTTAATTTCAAACTGTCAGTGATCTGGAGAATTTTAAGTAAAGAAATGTGACGCTGTTGGCAACGGCTGTGTTTCTCCTCCCGTCTCTACGCCGACTCGGGTGGTTGCCTGAGAAACTCAGCAGAATAGCCAAGTGAGCTTCGGGGCAACAACAAAACGGACTCACAGATAACACTTTTAAAATAGACTGGCAGGATAAAATGCACAAACAAATACTTCTGTGATATATTTCAAATTTCAGACATGCTCAGAAATTAGTTGTAGTTAGAAAATGGCTTCAAGAAAAGTCTGAAAATTGCCAAAGGAAATTGGATAACCTAAGCCAAAATACTCTTTGGGGCGAGTTATTGGACATAAGACCTTAAAAAAACCTTATGTATTTTAGTGTCAAAATAGTGATGTTTAGATGTGTTGTAGTCGAGGGGATGGGGGGGTGGAGCAAATTAAGGGAAGAAAATCAAGTCCAGTTGCTATGAGAAGATTTTGGAATAAAAAGAAGTGGAAAAAAAATGTTTTTTTTAAATTCCCATCAACCTCATGTGAAGTAGTAAGGTAAAAAGGGCATTCTGATTATTTCTAAAAATTGGAATTCTTCCGGGAAAAAAAGGCCACAGCCACTTTTGTTTTTTCATGTCACAATTCAACAAAAAAAAAACCCTGACAAAAAAGTAATCAAAGAAAGAGTGAAATCAGAAAAAGATTAAAAATGATTTCTTTTAAATCAAACAACGCGAATCGATAAACTTTAAAAATGATTGAAGAGGTCACCGGATGTTACTGGAAGGGCAGATTGCATGGAATCTCCCCCCATCAAATTCTGAGAAAGTATTTAAACAGGCATAAGAAAACTTCCTTTATTTTTTTTCCTTCTACAGTTTCAAGGGATGGTCAAATCACATCCATGGGACTGTGTGAGTGTGAGTGCTTGTATGTGTGTGTGTGTGTGTGTGTGTGTGTGTGTGTGTGTGTGTGTGTGTGTGTGTGTGTGTGTGTGTGTGAGCGCGCGCGCATGCGTGTTCACCTGCTTTAAATAAAAAGAATACATTTTATTTTATACTTGTTTATACCATTGAACTCGTTTTCACGAGGTCAACCTCTGACATTTTGTCACCCGTAGAAACCAACATGACAAAAATGACCCATAAATATATGTATATGAAATATATGAATTAAAATGTGAATTGATTTCATTCATCATTCATTCATTATCTATACCGCGTGTATTGCAGTTCGGGTCGCGGAGGGGTGGGCTTTCCCAGCTCGTGTTGGGCGAGACGCAGGGTTCATCATGGACCAATCACAGGTCCACACATGGAGACAAACAACCATTCACAGTCTCATTCACACATTTACACATCCGGGCAAGTCAGGGTTTCCAGTGCATGTTTTTGGGCTGCGGGAGGAAACTGGAGAACCCGGGAGGAATCATGCAAACTCCACGCAGAAAGGCCCCCTGGAGGAACCTTCTTGCCGTGAGGTGGAAGCGCTCGCTACTGTGCCGCCCTGCAAATTGATATTTGGATATTAAATGTTTGTGGACATTGTACATTTCAAAAATAATTCCAGTGGTGCCGTATTAGAATTCTTTCTTTTTTCAGATATGCTGGTGAAATTTCCTCTCATTGTACTTTTTTCCGACCCAAATGGTTTACATTACTTTAATACAAAAATTACAATAAGTACAATCGCACGACGCCATGAGTTTTGAGGGCTGGAGTTAGTAGTTTTTCCTTGTCACTGTTGTCTACACCTACACAAGTGACTTCCAACTCTGTAAGTTGGAAAAAGCTGCAAAAATATTCATTTTGTTTACTTGATGTCGAGCTCAGTTTCATTTCTGCGGCCAGTGCCCACATCAGGCACAATCCCAACTTTCGGAGAAAATCTTTTAAACAGCAACAACGATGCGTGCACTTCAAACCACACTCCGATATGCTAGCTTTAAGAGACTAGCTAACAACCAGCTGTGTAATTTGCCAGTCTGATGTGCTGACCGCGGCTGCTCTTGACCTATTATTTGTATTCCAAATGGCTTCATTGGTTTCATTTTATTTTTATTGAAATATTTTGAGAGTTCTTCAAAATTTTGCAGTTTTCTGAGCCAATATTGAAATTCAATACCTTTTTACTGACATTCTTGCTGGTGAGCCTTTGGTGGTCAGCCATTTCATGAGCCATGCCATGAGCAGCTTGAGGACCACAGTACGAGGACCTCATTTCCAAGACCCAGTGTTTTTCTTTTGGCGCTTTTGTTAATTGTTTTGAATGCAAAAGATTGAAACTAGTTGTGTTCCTAAGCAAGTGCAAAGCTGCGGAGTGACACATTTCAACAGTTAACATGACTCAAGGCCTTGTCATACGCCGCGAGAAGCGACAAATTGACGACGACATCGTTCTGTTCTTGACACGTCATCTGGACAAAACTTTTTTTTCTCGTGTGATTGGTCGGAATTGTAAAGTGCGGCATGGTTCATGTGGAGGTGTTGCTTTTTCTGCTTTTCCTCGAGTGCAGACGGTTGTACAGTGGGTAGTTTTGAGGATCCACTGCCATAAAAGACACACAAATGGATGGCAGACCTTGGAAAGAGGTAGCCAGAACATCTGGGATACATTCCCAATAAGTTTTGTAAAGCCCAAACAACGTGTATGGATAAAGAAGAGTGGCGGGAGAAAGTTAACCTCAACACCTTGAAACCACCACCAACGCGACTCTTCCACTCCCCATCGTCGTCGCTGTGCGTGCTGTCCCTGTTTCACTGTTTCTGTCAAGATACCTCCAATACTTAGCATGGGCGGGGTCTATGAGGGCTTCCCAGGAGTTCTTCACTTGAATTCCCCTGAAATATGGCCGCATGTAACTTTGTTCTTGTTCTTGGCAGCTCACGATTGCATACCGGCCTTTAGCGAAATAGCAACGATAGGATTGCCCCTTTGAAATAATGTTCTCCCGGTCTGCATTTACCTGAAAAAGCGTTTTTATTTTCTACAAGGAGTTCAACGGCTTCATAACCAGCTAAAATCTTCGCCGAAAAAGAACATTTTTGCGATGATTAATTTGCACGTTCCAAGGATATATGGCTGTGCGCGTGCACTTGTTGCAGGTACGTGCGTGTGTGTGTGTTGATATCATAAAACCCTTGTCAAGCAGAGCAGGGAATAGACAAAGGATAGAAGGCTTTGATACACAGCGAAAAATTTATGGTTGGGTTTGGTGCTTCCATCAGATTTGCTGACAATAAAACAAATGTACCACAGACTATCGCCAGACGTCCACCGCGCTCGCCTGATTTTTTTTTCCTAAACTCTCATCCCCACTCCCAAAATGAGTGACAAGCTACACGGCGCTGTCGGAAAACACAAGGGTGTAAGAAATCTCAGGATGGGGAGACAGCACTCGTTACTCAGACACTCTAAAATATGATCTGGAACTACATGTTCAGCCAAACCGCACATAAACAAACTTTCTCACTGACTCACCAGGTGTTTTAAAGATCAGCCCACAGTTGCACAGACTATCTTAAATTTCAACTTTTTACAGTGGCCTTCCAGTCAGAATGTGATTTAAAATGTGTGTGTGTGCGTGTGCGTGTGTGTGTGAGTGTTTTATTCCTCTTGGTCGAACGTTTGACCTTCACTTTGCAGAATGATGGATGTGGCGAATTTGACAGCTGGTTCCAGAATCGCCGATGAAAAAGTACATTCTCCTTCAAAAGCCAGATTTTAAAAGGCAGGTCGAGATTTGTGACATACAATTTATCGTAGTCTTACGATTTCATCGGACAGTCTGGAATTTTTCAATAAAGGATAATAATATGTAGTACTCTAAAGATAGTGCGGTCATTAATTATTCGCTTCCATTCTGCTGGAAGGTCAGGTGACAATACTGCAGCTTCTTCCCGAACATGATGGTCTTACCTGAAAATGGTGAACCAGGCAGGAGAACCGGAGTTGAGAGTGAACAGCAAAGCGAGTACAGTGACGGGATTCACTATCGAGAAAAAACAAGCATGGGCCTCAGGATGGCGCCCTGACACCGACCTTGACCCACGCAGACTCAATGCGAGTGCCAAGCTAGTCAGGACGGGAACCGGAAGTGACGTCAGGCCAAAAGACGTGGAAGAAGACAAGATGGTATTGCTGGAAAAAAAATCTCACTGATGGCTTATGGATGAAATAAAAAAGATGAAAATGGATGACAGGAGGGTATTTTCCAGCAGTTGTTGCCCTGAATGTGATTAATACGGCAGATAATCCACACTGTGTAGGCTATGATTTGGTTTTGAGTCTTTTTTCAGGGAATTTAGCGAGTTGTGTACTTCCCTTCCGGGCCCTGTTCAAAGCCTTGCCCCTTCAAATCAGCTTAAAGAAATCACTATTATGATTTTATGTCATTTATGTCTTATGTCCAAGGGGATCTTTGAATAATAAATAAAGTCTAAGTGGTTTTATGCAGGCGAGCGCTTGGTTTTCTGCTTAAAAAGATATGGATTTCTCATTTTGCAGAGTTTCCGGGACATTGTACCGATACAAGTGAAGTGACACAGGCTGAGCCCCTTTCCATCAGAAACCGCATGACCCTGTTTGTTTGGGGAAAAGCTTTCCTCCCATTCCAGCGTACCATAACCCCCGTGTCTCTTCGTGAGCTTTACACACAACCCGATGAGCTGACGTGCAAAAAAATGCGGTATTTGCGCGCTCCGGCAGGTTTTCCGAGGCGGCCGGGATGAAATAAACAACAAAGAGGATTCGTTTCACAGACTCATGCTGTCGGGGTCTGTTTTCTATTTGTTAATAAAAAGCAGAGGACAGAGATGTCATGGAAAGCTTGATGTTAATAAAGTGGCACATGAATAATCAGGTATTTTTTTTTCCATATTAAAAACCGATGGGCCTTATTTTCGCTTCCCTCATATTGTCATGAAACATTGTGGTGAAAACAAGAGAGGGGAATCTCGAATGGCACCCTGTGTGTTTGTGTTTTTGGTATGACGTCTGTGTCTGTTTGTGCACCGAAGGGGTGAATGAGGTAACACTGTAAAGCATTTTGAGTGCCATTTAGATGGAAAGCGCCATATAAATAGAGCCCATTTCCTTTACATTCGCTCTGCACGACAGACTGTGAAAATAATGCAGAGTTGCATGAGGAAGACTTCCCAACCCCACCCTCCACCTCCACCCCCTCCTCTGCTCGGCTTTCCTGTCAAGAAGGGTTTCAATCTTTTTTCGACTGACGCAGCATGCAAGCGACACGCACCTGCGCTCTGACACAGCACCACTGGTCTGACCTCAGACATATTCATTTTAATCATTTCAACCCCTTTTTTTTCGAAAATAGGATGCCCTATTTTCTGACATTGATTTAATTCTTCTATTTTTCATTTAACCGAAATTTAGTAGCTAATTTCCCCGTGTTGCTTTTAAAAAACACGGAAAATAAATTAAACTACTTCATTACTTCCTGCAGAGAGGAGTTAGACTTTTGCCAACCCTCATTTCCGTAACATCACACATGTCAAATTTATTTCAGTTCACTTTATTTTGAGAATATTCCACCAATACGTACTTTGAACACTGTTTAGTTCACATTATAAAGGCCCAATATGCATATCGAGCAACCACACACCATTCACGATTGCGGGTTACGTAGTTCCAACCCACTCCCTTCTAAGTTGCCGTCACCGCGTGCTGACACATTTCAAAAGCAGCAAACTTCTTCCGAATGTTTCCATTCAATGAGACTCCCAGGCGCCAGCAGCCTCCAACAGCAACAATTGTGACCTCAATCATCTACAGCCCCATATTCAAGTAATGACAATTATCACATCACCCACAGAGACAGTGTATTAATGCCAATCCAACACTTAGGTTTTACATCAAAGGTGCCGCGATATACTTTTTTTTTTTATGCTTCCATGCAGGAGCAAAAAGGACAAAATCAGCGGCAGGCACGATTCTTTCAATTCAGGCCTGCAGGACTCCAATAACAAAGGCTGATACTCGATCAGAGTGTGTATGGTTGGACAGTATAATGCCTACTATGTATAGACATAATTTTGCTTATTACATGCAACTCAATAACACCATTTTACTCACACCTTCCGGCACCATACATATATATACACACACACACACACACACATATACATACATATACATTTATATCCATATATATGTGTGTGTGTGAGTGTGTGTGTGTATATATGTATATATGTATAAAATGTATAAAGCAGTTGAAGCAGCAGAGCGTTAAAGCTGAATTGAGCCAAATGTGAACACTTACCAGCAACAAAAAGGATAATGTGCCTCATTATAAACAGAGAAACAACACAGTAACAAGGAGCCACTTGTGAGTCAATGCATTGTTGTGCTTTAATTTAATGTAATCTATATGTGCACTCAAGGAAGAAACAGCAGCCAAATAGATGCTCAAATATTTATCAAAGGAAATGTGCATGCAATAATATACGAATAAAATAAATAATAAACATTATATGCATCGATTACATTAAAGCATAAACACCAAATAATGGTATTCATAAGTGATGCTCTTTATTCAAGTAAAATCATAGAGCTGATGGCATATCCGGTGAATAAAACTGAACAAAAGGGGAGAGCAACGCAGCAGCATGCTTAACACTGCCTGTAGAAAAAACATTGCAGAGTAATCTATTCATTAACAAGAGAAGAGTGCATTAAATGCAATTGTTTTTCTTGTTCATTATGCACACACAGTTTCTTGCAACGCTAATGTGATACATTACTCTACTTCAAGCAAATGTAATGTGGCAGCAGTAAAGCATCACAAATGTGATCTTTCACCCGGCGATTCCTCCAATAAGTGCAGTCATGTGCGGGAGAATGGCGATATTGAATTCATAATTTCAACATTAGCATTTTCACTGTGACGGAAAGAGGGGCAACACATGAAGCTGAATGTGTGAGAAAAAAATGAAAGGCCCTCAAAATGCTTACAGAGAGCATCAACTCGGGCACTTTTTCTGTTATGTTGAAACAGTTGAATAGCTAGGAAAAGGTAAATTAAAAATGTGTTTAGAAGTAAACAATTCTAAAATCAAAAATATATGCACTGTGTCTTAATATATATGCATACACATATCATTTATAGATATATGCATTTTGGGTGGATGTGGCTGAGCCGGTACAGCGGGCGTCCCTCTAATCGGAAAGGTTGGCGATTCAATTCCTGGCTCCCCCCCAGTCTGCATGTAGAGGTGTCATTACAAATTAGACAAGACACTGAACCCCAAGTTGCTCTCGGTGATCAGGTTGACGCCTTACATGGCAGTCCCACTGTCTTCACTGCCTAAAACAAAGACACTGCCTTAACAAAGACCATTTAAGATATAATGTGGCACGCTGAAATATCATATCATGACAGGTGGGATCAGAAAGAATCACTTGTGGGATAATGTTTTTAGATTAGCAGTCTTAATTTTGCCATCAAATTGGGAAAAACCTTAGGGCCTTATTTCCCAACCCAACAGTTATAAAAAGGGTGCATTCCCCCCCATTATGACAGCTATTGATGCAGGTTAATGTAACACAACATGAACAACATTGTACAACTATTTGCATGACACAGTTCTCAGACCCCGAACCATGGGGAGACTCCCAAAGGTCCTAATAGCCGCAAGGGATTTGGGGTTTCCGGCGGCCAGTCTTCCCACCCCACGCTACAATATGTATGTATATACTGTATACATTCATATATATGTATATGACTACTGTATATACATCTAATCACACATATATGCATATGTATCCATATATCTATGTACAAATATATGCATATATATATATATAATGTTTCACAAGAATTAATGCTCTAAAAAAGCAATGATACCAGACTTTGTGGGTTCACTGTGTTTTACATGTTGTTTACCCAAAGAAAACTATGAGCAAACATAAGCCAAATGCACCATTGAATACCCGCTTTACATTTGTCCCAGTGAAAATTAATTTACGTTAAAAATAATTTATATCTATGTACATGGCCTTTTCCTCAAATAAAGCTTTGGGTTGTTGCATTCCTTTAGATAAGGTATTCATTGATATTTCATTGTTTTAAATGCTATCAAAGTCCATCAGATAAGTCGGTAGTCATTAAGGCTGATCGTGTTATTTTTAAAAGGCAGTTTTTTCAAGTATTGTTTGTTTTGTACCCTCACGATGGCTCCTCCACAGGTTGGCATCAGCTATCAGCTGAACTCTTTGCACTTGAAGCCCAAAGAGGATTGGTCAAGAAAATACTGCGCTCTGATTGGCTGAGATGGTACAGAAGCTGGACTCCATGTAAACAAATACACACTGGGCATGCGTCACTGGAATAATGGAGGACTGTCTTTTATACCCGGACTGATGTCTGTATTTCTACTCTACTACCCGTGTTTTAAGTAACAAAACAACTCGCCTGCGTTTCGTCTTGTGTAAGTGAGTGTTTTAGACTTTAGTAGTAGTTCACATGTGTTTAGGTGTGTGTAACAATAAGTTTGTGCTCAAGAAGGTGACGGTGAGCAACAAGCCATGTTTGCTAGTTTGCTAGCAGAGAGCAGTGGGCATCTGTCAGATCAGTTCGCTACTCTCAGCGGCATCGCCGCTTCTCTCTTTACTCCCATCTGCTTTGACAGCGCCTAATGCCCTGTCCATAACTATTTATATTTTTCAGTGTGTTCCTATCTCTTCCTGGCAGTATTTGTGTTTCTTTTTTTGAACACAGTTTAAATTCCTTAGGCGCCTTATAAGCTGTGTTTGGGGTAGCACGTTAGCTAGCGGAATAGCCAAATATTTGGTGGCGGAGTAACGGTGCCATTGGGCGGCATTTTCTTGTGGACGTGTCGTTCAGCCAATCACAGCCCGAGGATCAGAGGCACTGGCGAATGCAACCAATCACATCCAAAAATGGGCGGATGCCTTTCCAGAAGTAACGCTAGCATCGTAGCCCGTGGGAACTTGGTGCAAAGCGAGAATGTAGCATCTGTGTTTGATACTTTGGATAAAAAATATGCTCAAGAAAGAATTATATGGAAAAGTAGCGGGAGACAACCTGCAGAAGAAGACCTGAAATTCACTCCCTTACTTCCCCTTTCTGTGTTCGCTTATTCAAACTTAATCGATGGTCACTCCATTAGCCGAAGTTTATTTTGACACTATACGGCCAACCAGCAAGCCTGCTTACATTCGTAAAAACATCGAGAAAAAGTCAATGAAGTTGTAGTGGACATTTAAAAGACGGGATTTATAGTAAGGCAGGATTTTGACGAGTGTGAACCGAACATGGACATGGTATCTCAAATGGCTTAACACCTTGATAAAAATAAGCTCCAAAAATCCCATCGACGGATAATTACATGGGACAACGAGTGTTTCCTCAACATCTACCTCTTGGTTTTCTGGAAAAAGAAAACTTTTTAACTAACTTTTTATGACATGATGCCAACTTTTTTTTCGATCCCCAAGGGCCAGGGTATGCAAATTCATGCTTGACTTACTTCTGTCTGTTTGCACTGCGGCCTCTGCTGTGTAACGGAAGCAACTGTAAAATATTAGCAGTATTTACCCAGAGAATAGGTTTTGTTTGTAATTGAGCTGAACATGGACAGCTGTACTTGCAAGACTCTTGTTTCAGCTGGGTCCCAAACTCAAAATAACACCAACTGAAGCTACAGTGGGCTGAACTTCAGTGAACGCACTCTAGTTCAAGTGACAGTGCAGCTTTCATAAAAATAATTTGGTAAATCTGATGTAATTTAATGATTGTGTAAACACAATCCGCGTACATAATTTGGAAATAAAAAGTAAAATAAGTGATGTTGCAGTAGATTTTTTTTATTGATTCATTAGTGCCACAATCAGGTCTATTGTATTTTACTGATAAAAGTTAAAGGGCATTTTAGCTACTTCACGCCCTGTTTGCCTAATCCATAATGCCGTCATGTCTGTCTTGTGTGAACCTCTTATCTCTAAAAAGTCAGAAAAACAGGCAAGCAATGATGTGTTTATCAGCTGATCACAGGGGGTTTTAGAAGAACGGAGTCAAGTCTGAAAAAAGGGGTCCTCTATTGAATCATACAGGGAGTAACCAAACATGATAGCAAAGTACCAGTAAGCTTGAATTATTACTTGTCTGCTCAGAATGTAAAATTTTTTTGGTTTCCAGCAGAATAAGTAATGAAGCGGTAGTTGATTTTTTTAATGCCTTTAATTCACCTTTCATAATTGAATAACTTTAATAATTTATAATGTCAGCCTGGTGTCAGTTGACAGACAGAAATAAACTCCTCAGCTTGCAGTCAAATGTGAGTACTTCAGATTTTTCTTTGTCAAATGTAGAAGAATATGTAATATCTCTGACTGTTGAGCTAGTGGTCATTCATCGTTGATCCAATTTAGTTCATCCGTGTGTGACTTCTCACCAGACACCGTGGCGGTGATCAAGACTGCCCCAGGATGACCACTGACACTCCAGCCCAGAGCGTGGGCTCCAGGATAATGACCTTCACCCCATCTAAAGAGGAGTTCAAGGACTTCAGCCGGTACATCGCCTACATGGAGTCACAAGGCGCTCACAAAGCCGGCATGGCCAAAGTAAGTGCTGTTTTGCAGTTTTTGATGTTTTTCGGTAGTTTACCCGGAAAACTATCTGGAAATTATTTACAAAATTACACTGAAATTGCTCCCCAAATTCATCTCCTCCATATTATTCTCAGGGGTACTCTTTGTTAGCCTTGTATGTCTGGCAGATATTTTTCCATCCCTAAGCAAAGACTGTGAGATCTCAATAATGGAAAAGTGGAGTTGTTTTTTGATTATAATTTTTTTTACATTTTTACACTGCACAGAGCCTCATTGAACGTTTCTGCTCTTGTCACCAAGGTTATCCCTCCGAAAGGCTGGAGGCCCAGAAAGACTTACGACGACATCGACGACCTGATGATTCCCGCTCCAATCCAGCAGGTGGTGTCGGGCCAGTCAGGCCTCTTCACCCAGTACAACATCCAGAAAAAGCCTATGAACGTCCACGAGTTCCGCAAAACCTCCAACATGGACAAGTACGCTTTTGAGAAACATCCCACCGCAGCTCTCTGTTTTAAACTAGTTTTCACTAAATTGACCGTAAACATTTGACCCACAGGTTTTGTAACCCCCGGTATGTGGATTTTGATGAGTTGGAGAGGAAGTTCTGGAAGAACTTGACGTTCAACCCGCCTTTGTACGGCGCAGATGTCAGCGGGACCCTCTATGATGCAGTGGGTGCACGGCAACCGACGCCCCCTTATTGCACCGTGTATTCGCCGATCACTTGTGACACGGTTTGGTTTTCCGTCTTCGTAGGACGTTACGGAGTGGAACATTGGCCGCCTCAACACCATCCTGGACACAGTGGAGAGCGAGAGCGGGATCAAGATAAAAGGAGTCAACACACCATACCTGTACTTTGGGATGTGGAAGAGCGCCTTCGCCTGGCACACCGAAGACATGGATCTGTACAGCATCAACTACTTGCACTTTGGCGAGCCCAAATCTTGGTACAGGACACACACACATACACACACAAGCTGCAACTCACCTGACCTGGTCAGCCATTGACGGTTCACAATGTCCTGATCATATGTTTGACACCTCGGTCACCTAGCGTGTTAGCGGTTGACCTCACGTTCACACCAGGGTTTCAGAATCATGAAGGTGTTTCAATTTTCTGTTGGAATTTGTCAGCCTGCCAACTGATGCCGAAACCCAAACCAGCTTTAAGGCAGGATAAGAAATGAGAGTGTTTGAAATCGTTGCCTTTGGACTGACTGGTTCTATCCTTGAAATCACAGCGGTGTGGCAAGACTGTTCCGGCTTTGATTTCGAGAAGTCGACTTGGCTCTCTCTTCATTTTACCCCATTTTACCTGCAGCTTGCCTCCGATAATCCAAAAACCTTGCCACATTCTTTTTTTGTTTGTTTTGTTTGAAGCAGCCTCTCCATCCTGGTAATTCACTGCTGCCATTTATATCAGTCCATTTACTCAAAAGTCTGTATTTTTGATCAGTACTTCCTGTACACTGAACTGCGAGGCTCTGAATGGATCTGATCGTATGTCTTTTGCCAAACATATGTGGTATATGTGCCAAACGCAAATGTGAGCACCCTCATGAGCAGACAGAGAGAACCTGCTTGAAGTTCAGAGACACCTCTTAGACACCACTTCCCTGTCCAGTAGCAGGTTTGGTTTAGGCAAACGACATCATTTAATTTCTGCCAACATTAAACATGCTTCAGGGCTCAATAGCCTCTCGCTTGGAGGTCCAACTTCTCTATTCAGTTAAGTGTCATGTTTATCTCCTCTTGTCAGGGTCAAAAAGGTTCATGATGTGTCCTATCAGCTGGTGAAGAGGCAGAGCCGCCCTTGTGAGCGTCCCTGAATGTTCAACCATCACATCACGAAACGCCAGCTCAAACAGCTATATAAAGATAAACCTATTTATCACAGCCCACAGCATCTTTTTAGTAATGAGCAGAAACCCTAATAGCACCGAGCCGAGGCTTCAACCGTTCTTCATTTAAATTTCGGTCATTTTTGACTGGAAATCAATTTTAGAAAACTTCTTCTTATGGCTTACAAAAGAAGCTGCATAGCAGCTGTAGTTTGTTAACAGAGTAAAGATTTTGTTGTGTGCCAGAAAAATATAAAAATATTCTCAGTCCTGCCTGCTTGAAGCCTCTCCGGATTTCAATTTTCGGTAAATTGACTTTTTGGTCTCTGGAAAGACACTTTGCCTCTGAGTTTTTTTGCTGTAGGAGAGAATTTCCGCTCACCTCCTGCGAGTTTGAGAGAAAGCAGACATCTAAAATGAAATTCAGATGGATAATCAGGATTTTCAGGGTTTCTGCGACCATGGCTTCTGAACTTCATCATCACAATCTTACATCTGTCCTTGCTGTTGTAATGATTCTCCTTTTTTGATTTCAGGTATAAACCTAAAAAATATTTTTTCCATACCTCATGTCTTGCCTAAGTGCCATGTAATTAGCAGCCTCACAAGTATGTTAAGGAACAACAGATGTACAAAGTGAGTTTAGAAACCTCCAGAATAGCATTAAAAGATCAGAGGTTAAAAAATGTAAGCATTAAATGTACAAATGCGATTGACAGACATGCTGAGCAACATCATATTTTTTTTCTTGTAAAGGTTTATCGTATTCTTTGAATTAGCTTACATGCTCTAAAGTTCTTGAAAATACATCTTAATAAGTTATAGGGCCCTAGACATCGGCAAGTTGTGCTAATTCCGGATCAGTTCAGTGAGCAGGTATTTAGCGTAGTGATATCTGGATGTCATTTTTGATAGTTTTATATTACTTAAACATTCTGCACCAGGTAATAACATTGGGGTTTTGAAATAACATTTCAGCAGTTTCCAGTCCTCATGTTTGAGTTCAGCTGCTCTGTCGATCACCTCGAAGCGGCACTTTCTCTCCAGGTTGTCGCCGGGACAAATTCTACACTCACAGTGTTTTCTTTGTTTTCAGGACTTTGATTTCTAAACAAAATCTGACGGCATCAAGGCGCTACGTCTGGACCAAAGGCCGTGTTTTGATAAGCTTAGATTTTTTGGGACATAAATTAGGGTGGCTTTATATTAAAATTAATTTGTCATTTGCCAAATTCCTCCCTGTAGTGCACCCGATGTGAAAAAAGGAACAAAAAGTCATTGTTTACCTTTCTGTAAATGTTGGTGTTCTCTGCAGTTTCTCCTCCTCATGCAATTTTTCACTGACCTGAATGGACAAAATTTCTAACCCTGGTGTTTTCCACTGCCTGAAAATGCACAGCCTTCTTTTTTTTGTTTGTGTATTGGTTACCCAACAGTTAACAAATAATATCAACCATTACCTTTTCGTGGAAATAAGCATTTTTCAGGATGTTACTCTGTGTTGAGTTAACGTGACACTCACCGCTCTTCCCCTCAGGTACGCGGTGCCTCCAGAGCATGGGAAGAGACTGGAACGACTGGCCAAGGGTATGTTCTGGGTTATCTTACGCATGCGTTATTCCCATGTTATTGAGGAGACGATATTCCCACGTTCATGTATACTTGAGAATGATAATAGATAGATAAATTGCTCGTGCGTGTGTGTGCGTGTGTGCGTGTGTGTGTGTGTGTGTGTCCAGGCTTCTTTCCAGGCAACGCTCAGAGCTGCGAAGCTTTCCTGCGCCACAAGATGACTCTGATATCGCCCTCCATCCTCAAGAAATATGGCATTCCCTTCGAGAAGGTGACCTTTTGTTCAGTCTGACATACACGAACACACACGGCGGCAAAAAAAATTACAAGCAATTGCTGTTTATGGTTCCTTCACCCTAAGGTAATTTTTCTTTTTGAAACAAAACCTCCTTTGATAGTTTGTGTAATGTAACCTTTATTCAAGCAGGTGAGCCTTACCGATTTCAGAGCCAGGGCCAAGATGGTCGCAGCACCAGCGAAACCATTAAAAGCACATGGAGCAAAAAGCAACAAGAGTGATAAATTATTTTTATTTAGCATACGTGATCAAGATGAATCAGCTCGGTAAAGTCACTGCATTGTTTGCTTTCTAGAGCTAGTGTAACTGCTCTGTTGTTGGAGAAAATCAGGAAACCAAACTCGGAGCAGATATTTCATATTTGGAGCTTAAACCACAAGAATCCTCCATGTTAAAAAAGCGAAAAGTACAACAAATTCGTTGAATTGCTGCAGGGCAACATTGCCATGGTCTTTCCCCCCAAAATGTCAAGTTTTCTGTTGACGCCCCAGAGGTTTTCCCTGCTCAAGGGGAGGGGTGAGGGAGACTCACTGCAAACTGTAGTTTCAACACTAGATGTCACTAGAAGCCCCGCACACACTGAATGTCAAACAAGCCTCAAGACAGCCAAGTCTCTCCCTCTCATTGCAGGTGTTAAAGTAAACAAATGAGCAGAGGTTACGGTGTCATCAGCAGGAAATGAACTCCTAGATGCCTTTTTTTTTTTTCAATAGCCGTCATTTCCAAGGACGACCCAGGCTGTTGATAGCCTCACAGTCCATTTAACACTGGAAGGATAAGAGAAACTTTTTTCATTATCCTTTCTCAGGCGTGTAGCATTTTTAAAAAAAACACCTTTTTTTTTTTACTGTATCGTAAACTGAATAAAAGTCCCAAATAAAAAGAAGAGAACATAACGTTTCATTTTCACAAACCACACTGTCGGATTTTGTTATGAGCGCTCCCATTAGAGCAGCGAGTACCACGCGGCGTATGTTGTTGTTTTCTTTCTAATGGAGCAGCCTTTTCCTCACATGGTGTCATTGTGCCGCTCAGGTCACCCAGGAGGCCGGCCAGTTCATCGTCACGTTCCCATTTGGCTACCACGCCGGATTCAACCACGGCTTCAACTGCGCCGAGTCCACCAACTTTGCCACCCAGCGCTGGATCGACTACGGCAAGCAAGCAACTCTGGTGGGCAGGAGGGGCTAGGAAAAGGATATGCTATGATTTATAAATTAAAAAAAAAAAAAAAGGTGGGGTAGGATTGACTTATGATTCAGTCCGCATTTAGGGTCAAAGTGATGATGTTATAGATGACAACAAGCGTTAAAGGCTCAGGACGCATCTTTATCCCAAAAAAGAATAAATGTCCCGATTTCCTGAAGTCAAAACCCCAGCAATCACTGAGTTTAAAAGCAGCTTTCAAAGCTTAAGAGGACTTTTTATAAATGATAAAACTAAAAGATAATTTCTTTGTTTTTTTCGTGGTTTTCACAGCCGTCCCTGTTGTGATCTCGGTTTTTAAGTGGAGAGCGCACAAAGCACGGGTTTACTCACAGCGCCAGAGGAGACGCGCTTGACACAGCGAGCGGACGGAAACAAAAGAGGAAGTGTCAGGGCCTGTTCGCATCGGGTGGGAGGGATATAAATAGTTCAGATGACGTTCTCAGGCACAGAGTGTCATCCTCACACATTTTTTAGCCCGCAGCTAAAGACGGCAAAATGATATTACAAACTTTTACGAGAGCAAAGTTCTTTTTGCCTGCGCCTACTTTCGAGCTTTGACCGGTCATCTTTTATTTGCCCCTCAGTGTTCGTGCCGTCAGGACATGGTGAAGATCTCCATGGATGTGTTTGTGCGTAAGTTCCAGCCCGAGCGTTACAAGCAGTGGAAGGCAGGAAAAGACACAGCCGCTATCGACCACTCCAAGCCCACTCCCGAGGCCGCCCAGTTCCTGAAGGAGGAGCATGCCGGGTCTCCAGCAGAGTGTCCGGAAGAGCCTTCGGAGAAAGTTCCGGCCGAGCATCGGGCAGAGGTTCCAAGAGAACATCCAATAGAGCCTCCTACAAAAACATTGGCCAAGCATCCAAAAAAGCCGACATCCAAGGTTCCGGCCAAGCATCCGGAGAAGCCTACAGCAGAAGTTCAAGCAGAACATCCACAAGAGTCTACAGCAGAAGTTCAAGCAGAGTGTCCAGTAGAGCCTAGAGCTGAAGTTAAAGCAGAGTGTCCAGAAGAGCCTCGAGCTGAAGTTAAAGCAGAGTGTCCAGAAGAGCCTAGAGCTGAAGTTAAAGCAGAGTGTCCAGAAGAGCCTAGAGCTGAAGTTAAAGCAGAGAGTCCAGAAGAGCCTAGAGCTGAAGTTCAAGCAGAGAGTCCAGAAGAGCCTAGAGCTGAAGTTCAAGCAGAGTGTCCAGAAGAGCCTAGAGCTGAAGTTCAAGCAGAGTGTCCAGAAGAGCCTAGAGCTGAAGTTCAAGCAGAGTGTCCAGAAGAGCCAACAGCCAAAGTTCAAGCAGAGTGTCCAGAAGAGCCAACAGCCGAAGTTCAAGCAGAACGTCCAGAAGAGCCTAGAGCTCAAGTTCAAGCAGAGTGTCCAGAAGAGCCTAGAGCTCAAGTTCAAGCAGAGTGTCCAGAAGAGCCAGAAGCAGAAGTTCAAGGAGAACGTCCAGAAGAGCCAAAAGCAGAAGTCCAAGAAGAGCATCCAGAAGAGCCTTCAGCCGAAGTTCAAGCAGAAGGTCCAGAAGAGCCTACCAAAAAAGTTCAAAGAGAGCGTCCAGCCGAGGCAACAGAAGTAGTTCGAGGAGAGCGTCCAAAACGACGTGTGGAAGTCCCAGAAAAGCAATCAAAAGATCCTAATGCAGAAGTTCAAAAAGTGCCTCCAGCAGAAGTTCCCGAACAGCCTGCCGCAGAACTTCCAGCAGAGCATCCAAAAGGTCCCGAAACCGAAGTTCCAGAAGAGCCTGCAGCAGAAGATACAGCGGCGCTTTCAAAAGGTCCAGAGGCACAAGTTCCAGATGAGCCGATAGCAGATGTTCCAGCTGAGCATCCAAAAGGTCCTCAAGCAGAAGTTCCAGAACACCCTGCAGCAGAATTTCCAGCAGGGCATCCAAAAGATCCTGAAGCTGAAGTTCCAGAACAGCCTGCAGCAGAAGTTACAGCAGATCATCCAAAAGGGCCTGAGGCAGAAGTTCCAGAACAGCCTGCAGCAGAAGTTACAGCAGATCATCCAAAAGGGCCTGAGGCAGAAGTTCCAGAACAGCCTGCAGCAGAAGTTCCTGCAAGGCATCCAAAAGGTCCTGAAGCAGAAGTTCCTACAGAGAGTCGAGAAGAGACGAGCGCAAAAGCTCTAGAAGACTCTACAGCAGAAGTTCCAGAAGGGCCTCCGGGAGAGCTTCCACAAGACACTCCACTTTCAGCAGAGCTTCCATCAGTTGCCAGAAGCTCCGCTGTCCCCTCCAAGGAGAAAACCAGGTGAGATTCACTGACCTGCACAACGGCACATCCATGAGCATCAAGCAGGGAGTGGCGGTTTTCTGGCCGTTAAGATACAATTGAGAACTACCATAACAATAACATTGTTCATCTGAAAGTAGTTCTTTAACTATATTTATAAATCAGGCGTAGATTAAAACAAGCGCTCAATTCTAAAACAAGGGATGCCGCGAGAACTGCGTTTTTCACTCATGTCTTCCGGTGATCAGCCCGAAACCTCAGGCAGGGACGAAGCGTCAGAGCCAGGCGTCCGAGGACGTCAAGCCTGAGCTCACGGTGAAGGAGGTGGAGACAAAGAAGGTCAAGCTGGCACCCGCCGAAGCCCCCTCTAAGCCAGGTAAATGTCCTGCGGCTCGGCTGGATCGTCTTAATCTTGCGTCTGATTTATCAAAAATGTAATTTTTTGTTTCTTTTCTTTTCACAGACCCTGCAGTGAAAGTCAAGGCAGAAGCGAAGAAAGAAGCAAAGCCAGCGTCCAAGTCTCAGGCTAAAGCCAATGGCAAGAAAACGTCAAACAGGAAAAGCCCGTCGAAGAAAGAGAAGAACGGGGCGTTCGCGGCAGACAGCTGCCCCTCAGAGCCCGCCGAGCTCCAGGCGCAATCGCCGTGCTCCGTGCAGGCAGGTGGCGGCGGTTGCGAGGAGCCGGAGCCGGGCAGCGGCTGCAGCCCCGCACAGAGGCTGTTCCAGAGGACGCTCAGCCCCGCCGATGTCCTGCACGTCCACAGCTATGCCAAGGGAGACTACGGCGAGGGGGACGCTCCGCCCAAGGAGGAAAAGAAGAACGACGCGGAGGCAGAGAAAGACAGCGCACACGTCAAAACAGTAAGCGATAACACACAAAACATTCAAGGTTATTTACCTCAATCCATTCCAGTACACCCGCTGTCGGTATGGGGTGTTAAACCCCGTGGTGCCTTTAAGGGTTTCCGACATCCGGGACACAAAAATTGTATTATCTGAGGAGTCGTGAGCTGCAGGACAAGCGTCTATCCACGTTTCCTGACGGGGAAATAAACACAGAGCAAACGTTAACTGCAGGGAAAAGTAATCTCTGTAACCACGGCGACGCTGCAACAGCAAAAGCAGACGCTCCTCCGATACACTCCAAACATTTATGGACCGATTGTTTTATTATCTTCTAAATGCATGGATGGCTGTTTCTGTGACTTATAAGCCCACACCCCCCATATGTGAATGTCACTGTTATTTCAATTATTTATATTTTTTTGTAGAATATCATCCGTTTCCAAATTCTGACTTTGATTGGTTGGTCGGGATGCACCAGTGCTCAACAGCCGCTCTTTAAATACATGGGCACGACAAATATCCGAAAAAAAAGGAATCGTGAGATTTAATGAAATTCAGGGCCCTTAGAACCTTGAGAGGCAGCAGACTGATTCTTTCCTGACTCTGCAGTTCAAGGGTCTGCAGTAACAGAGGGGGAAGAAAACAAATTTCAAGTTCGCATGAATTAACTTCAAATCCCTATTTTCAGAAAAGACCTTGGAAACACTATTCAATCTCATAGACCCGAGGGTTCACACAGGGACAGCATTCAAGATGGAGATGGAAAAGGTTTAATTTTGAAAGAAAGTGTTTTGCCTCTCAATCTGCTTTGGCTTCTTTATAAAAATGTATTGGTTCCACCCAGAGTGATGGGACAGCAGTTTGGACAGGTTTTGTTGAATGGCCCTCGTTTCACCCCCGCCTGGTTTGCCATCCAAAGAAAGGGAAATAATTCAAAGGACATTTTCACATGTCCAACCCCTGGACCCGTCCTCTCCGGGGCACAGCTTGGAAGCGGGTGTTAACGCTACTTGCCTCTGTCCAGCAGGGGGCAGAGGAGCTGGCCGCAGACGTCCGAGAGCGAGAGACCGACCTGGGGAAGCTGCCAGGCCACCACCCGCTAATCAAGGACGGGATGAGCGACGAGGGTCTGTCCCATCAGAGGCTGTTTACTGGTCGGTCTGTATTCCATCCGCCGCTGCATATTCACCCCCATCCCCCGTTTGCCTTTGCGGCTCAGAGGCCCCGGAGGAGACGTCCCCAGTTGAGGAGGGGGGCCTGGAGGGGGAAAGCTGGGCCAAGCCCCTGGCTCACCTATGGCAGAGCAGACCCCCAAATATGAAGAAGGAAAGAGAGTACAACCAGCGCGTGGGCTCCAAGCCCCCATACTGCTCCATATGCATGCTGTTTCACACATACCAGCAGGTATATTCACACACACACACACACACCACAAGCAGGCGACACATTGACACGCTAATGAAAGTGTCTGCGTGCTCGTGTGTCCTTTTCAGACCGAGTGCGCCGCCAGTACGGACAGCCCCGTCATGGCGGCCGGCGGCCGCATGCGCAGCAAGCCCCTGATCCCCGAGATGTGCTTCACCATCACCACAGAGGAAGACTCGGAGTGCAAGGAGCCGCCGGCCACGCCGCACCTGGAAGAGGACGGGACCAGCGTCCTCATCAGCTGCTCCCAGTGTAGCGTCCGGGTCCACACCAGTGAGTGCAAACAGCCAGTAACCGTAATAAATATAGTGATCAATAATTATTGTAAGAATGAAGGCTAAAATGTAAACGCTGTCTGAGAGTGTGCTCTGGACTCATGAGCGGATACACATTACGAAGTGTTACAGGAGAATAACGTGCACGTCATGTTGGGGTTGTGCAGGTCGAGTCTGCATTATTCTATGCCCATAAAATACGCAAAATTTGTGCTTCTACTCGCTGTCACTGCAGGTTGCTATGGCGTCGATCCCAAGAGCGTAAGCAAGGAGTGGAAGTGCGCACGCTGCAAGGCTAATGCCATGACCGAGGTCAGCGATTTGCCGTTCGCAGCATTGCTACAGCAACAGGCTTCTTGGAGCCTGTTTTTTTTCCTTTAGCAACTTGACATTGTCATCACATTTATGTCATTGCTTTATTCTCTTTAGAACATTGAATACTCAAAATCTTGGGTTCATATTCCAGGTTTTGTCAAGATATTGCTTTAATACAGATTTTCTGTGAGTTAGACACAGTCAAGTTAGACATTTGCCAGTTTCAAAGTCTCCAGTTCATGTGCTCCAGTAATATAGGACAATAAGATTGTTGAGTTTCCATTAAAGTAATGATAACATTGGCTACAACAGGGGTTTCACAAAAAAAAGCACTCATAATTTCGATACATTTTTTGACATTACCAGGGATTGCATTATAGTCAATGTATATCAAATCCGTGTGCAGTGTTGCCCTCCAGTGTCAGTGTATAGAACTTTATTTGTCAGTTCCACACAGGTGTACTGCTGGTTTTGACAGTGTTTGTGGAAACCCACCGACTAATGTTGTGTTGTTATGCAGAACTGCTGTTTGTGCTCTCTGAGGGGCGGAGCCTTGCAGAAAGCCAACAACAACAAGTATGTTTTTCTGTTGTTGTTTTTCTCCATGCATCTTTGCGATTTCATCACTATCGGAACTTCCTCCGCACAGTCGCAGGGACCTCCATCACTCTGGGCTCCATGCGATTGCGTCTTCCTCGGTTTCCCCGACTCGCTGCAGCGCTCTGTATTTGTCGTCACAGGTGGGTCCACGTGCTGTGCGCGGTGGCGGTGCAGGAGGCCCGCTTTGTCAACATCACCGAACGTAGCCCGGTGGACTTGAGCGGAATCCCTCTGCAGAGATTCAAACTGGTGAGCGCAAACAGCCGTCGACCACCGATTCCCGTGGAATCCTAAGCCAGCCAATTGCTTTGAGCCGGCCATGTTCTAAAACTTTTCAAAAAATGTATGGGCAGGGTGAGCTGTCTCTCGAAGAGATTATCCTGTTTGTGTTAATGCATCCCCGGGGAAATGTTTCTAATTGTGCCTCCTGAACTCAAGGGATGAGCTCATTGGATTTTACACAGCAGAGGTCCTTATGTCTCCAAAAGGGCTGTAACTCCACAATTTTACTGCTGATTTTGACAGCAAGCATTTAGGGAACAAAAGGCAAAGTCTTGCTTCTCAAAAAGAGCTCATATCACTTGGGTTTTTTCCGAAGTCCCGCAGCCTTTGGCGGGACTTTATTACTCTCAAATCATCTCTGCTCCTGTGTGCCTTTTTGATAATCTTTTTCTTTTTTTTTTTATTTTTTTTTTTTTATCCCCTCCGTGACAGAAATGCTACTACTGCAAGAAGAGGATGAAGAAAGCCTCGGGCTGCTGCGTCCAGTGCTCTCACGGCCGGTGCCCCACCGCCTACCACCCCACCTGTGCTCAGGCCGCCGGCGTCCTCATGCAGCCTGACGAGTGGCCCTTCGTGGTGCACGTCACCTGCTGTCGACACAAAGGTCCCGCCCAGATCGAGGTAAGTTTGAGCTCACAGCGCCGGGAGCTGATCACATCTGACCCCGTTAGCGGTTGCCAAAGTTGCATCAGGCGTCTCTCGTCTCGACAGCGGAACAAAGCAGCGATGCATGAGCTGACCGTGGGGCAGAAGGTGATCTGCAAGCACAAGAACGGCCGCTACTACCAGTGCGACGTGGTGCAGCTGTCCAAAGAGACCTTCTATGAAGTCAACTTCGACGACGGGTCATTCAGCGACAATCTCTTCCCTGAGGACATTGTGGTACGTTTTGCTCCCTTGGAGCCGCGTTCCAGCTTGTGAGCGTACCGTTACGAAATCAGAAACATTGGATCGGATGCCAGTTTTCAGTGAGTCGGTGCATTTTTATTCAAATTCCCAAGTGTAGTCTTTCTACCTCCAGGAGCACTGATAAAGTCAACCACATAATGCTAGTAGGTGCTAATGCAAGCAGCAGGGATGTTCGCAACCCTGATACTGGACAATCTTAATACATGCATCACTTAGGCGTTGGCATCGTTTCAGGGGATCCATCCATCCATCCATCTTCCCCCGCTTATCCGTGGTCGGGTCGCGGGGGCAGCAGCCGGAGCAGGGAGACCCAGACTTCCCTCTCCCCGGCCACATGGCCCAGCTCTTCTGGGGGGACCCCAAGGCGCTCCCAGGCCAGCCTAGAGACATAGTCTCTCCAGCGTGTCCTGGGTCTTCCCCGCGGCCTCCTCCCAGATAGACATGCCCGGAATACCTCCCCCAGGAGGCGTCCAGGAGGCATCCTGACCAGATGCCCAAGCCACCTCATCTGACTCCTCTCTGTGCGGAGGAGTGGCAGCTCTACTCCGAGATGTTTGTTGCAAAGGCCTTTCGATAAAAATGTGTTTTGAATTTCAGTGAGCCATCTCCGCTTTCTGACAGCCATGTCCTGGACTTATAATGTCCGCAGGAATCGAAAGCTTTCATCGGCTCACTGCAAGATCAATATGTGTGTTTTTTGAAGCTCCAGCCCTTGTGTTATCCCCACAAGACACGCATTTAACACAGCGCAACATCAGCTGTGTGCTCTTTTGTAATACAACCACTTTGTCACACCCAGAATCATCTTTGTACGTTTCACTTTTAAAATACAGTTGCCTTTCAGGGGTTTGGTTAACTGAGGCTTCTACCCTTGTGTCTCGCAGAGCAGGGACTGTGCCCAACTGGGACCCCCACCCCAGGGGGATGTGGTCCAGGTGCGATGGACAGACGGTCTGGTCTACGGGGCTAAGTTCGTGGCATCTCACGTCATCCAAATGTACCTGGTAGGAGTTTTTGAGCCCCGTCGACCTTAACCAACACCTTAACTAACAGCTCGCATTCAAAATCTCTAGACATCCACCTGTAATTCGTCCCCCCTGACGGATGTGAAGGCGCGGTTCAAAGCTCTGTCGTTAACTAGGGGAAAAACGATAAGTACTTGCTAATCGTTTGGAAAGTTAGAGCTAAAACACATGATCTTGACATTTGCTGGATTTGTGGAAGTCATTTCCAGGCCATCTCTTTGGACTGCAGCCTAATTATGAAATTAACAAATTGGGTTGGAAATCATGTTTTTACCAGGTTCTGGAGTATGTTGCTAATTGGTCATGATACAACTTTAATTTGGACTCATTTCAAGGGCCACCATTGGCATGTGAGGATAAATCATCCATTTAATACTGTCGTTTAAATTTCTCTTGTCTCGCTATATTGCATAAAAAGCGTTAACATGAGGAATGACCGTTGTTATTCCTCATGTAAACACATTTTAGGGAAATGTGGAGCAATTAAATACATCTGGTTGGGAAAAAAAAAGTTGTTTTTCTTCATAATTCTGTCGAGGGTCAAACCATGACAACACAAGCGAAACGGGAATTTTTTAAAACGCATTTGCATTAATTACCGTTGATCGTTTAATTGGCACGTTTCTAAAAAACAGTGTTTTTACAGCCCCAGGATGATTAGGCAAACAAGCCGGCTTTCTCTCTCCGGCACCAGCTTCCTCGCTTCCTCGGCTGTGACGCTGCGTCACAGGCGAATACATGCAGACACTCGCCTCTGGACGTGGGGCTCTCACGGTGCTTGTGCTCGCCAACCGCAGGTGGAGTTCGAGGACGGGTCGCAGCTGACAACCAAGAGAGACGACGTCTACACACTGGACGAGGAGCTGCCCAAGAGAGTCAAGTCCAGACTGGTGAGTGCGAGCGAAACCCCATATCCCACCGTCCCCCCTGTCCGTCATCCTCTGTTCTCCCCCCCCACACACACACACAGTCCAAAGCGTCCGACATGCGGTTTGACGGCATCTTCGAGGAGAAGGAAATCATCCAGGAGTCCAAAAGGCAGAGGGTGATCAACTCACGCTACAGGGGGGATTACATCGAGCCGGTGATTTACAGGGCCATCATGGAGTGACTCTGGCTTCCGCACCCCCTCACCCCTTTCCCCGGCACCAGCACTGACAGCCCGGACTGTGACACTGAACCTTACTTTAGCAGCTAGCCTCTGACTGTGTAGCTCCAGATCCTCCAGGACACGCTTTCTACTTTTTTTTTTTTATTGTTTGTTTTTGTTGTTTTTCTTCTTCTTCTCAGTCACCATCATAGGTAAGTCGCTTTCTAAGAACTGTGATCCGGGAAACTGCAGTTTTTTTTTTTTTATTGAGCGCCGACAAGGGGATATCGGGGAGCAGCCGGTTTAAAGGAAACGTTCAGTATTGGAATTGATCTGTGCCACTCCAGTGTTTACCTCATTTCACAGGATAATATCCGTGTTGTTTGTTCTTTCCTGTTGCCATTATTGCCTAACAAGAGTTATATGACAGAGAACAGCTCAATATATAGCATTAATATCGCATGACTCAACCGCATTTAGTGTAACGACATAGTCTGTGGCCAGATTATTCCCTTTAGTTAAAGGAGCTTTAACTTAAGGCAAAGGGTGCTAGCAACCTGCATCCTAGTCGCTAGCTTAGCACAATGACTGGTCGTTTCAGGTCTTAGCAGCTGTCCAAAAAAATGATCAATAGCACATTCCCGAGTGTCAAAATTCACATATTTATTCGTGGAGTAGTAGAAATTTTAAAGCGAAATTTTAGGAAAATCGTAATTGGTCGAAGGAGGAAACATTGGAAAAGGGGAGCTTCTTGCATTTCAAGTGGTCGTTAGCATTTTTGTAAGAATTAGCTTTGCGTGTTTGCTAATTTGTATAATTCCACAAAAATTGTTGACCTTGTGTCTCAAAAGTCATTGCAGCTGAAATTTACAGGGCTTCATGATTTTCACAATCTTTACGTCCCAACACAGCGAAAGAACGGGTCCAAGTAATGAACGTGAGTGTACTGAAGAGTGCCCTTGATATTTCGTTGGAGCTACCAGTACCATCGGCGGCCTTTTATTGTGCTGAGCTAACAAGCAGTTGGGAGGCAGCTCCACATGGGGTCGAGGGTGGGGAGTCATGTCCAACAGGGAGGAATTTCCCAGTTCGACCCAGCAGGTAGCATCTCAGAAAAACCCGAGCAGCTCTGCTCGTTTCGGGTGAAGCGACGGCGAGCAGTGATCTCTTGTCGCCGCGACGGGTTGCTAAGGACAAAGGGATGAGCGGCGAGGCGCGGTCGTCTTCATCGCCGCACCGAAGCCGCTTTTACCTCTTCAGACACACCAGCTCATCACGCCATTGCCTTGTTGGTCTCCATCATCTTGCAACCGAGGAGTTGGACTTGTTTTTTTATACTAGCAACATGTTTTGTTGTTGTTGTTGTTGTTTTTTTTTTTTGCTATCTGTAAAGAGAAGATATTTAAAAAAAAATTGTCAAGGAACCACGTAGCTTCACCACAGATACAGACTCATGAATTTAATTTCTGATGTTTGTTTTTTTTTTTGTTTTTTGTTTTGTAATCCCAATTTACCACTTATCTCTCTTTCTCATGCTCTCCTGCACATTTGCCACTTAATAATCTCAGATCATATCCGACTTTTGTATTGCGGCTTTGTCTTAAATCGCTCTTAGAACTCTTGAGGTTTTTTTACACTTACAGCACATCCTGACTGTGTAATTTATGATAATAGTAAGATTAATAAGTATGATAATTTATTTATTTTTTTCCTACAATGGCCCGATGAACACTGTCACACAGGCAGTTAGTAACGTGTATTTTTACTGTAGCAAAAAAGTAATTAACACCATAGTCTTCAGACTCCAGGCGTGTTTCGTCTGTGTTTTAGGCATAAACCAGAAAACTAAATTGCACTGCTATCATGTAATTAAAGTTATACTTCATCCAGGACGTCGACGTAAATCTGTGAGTTACTCAACTCTAGAATGACGGCGCCCAACAATAGTCTGGTTTGGTCAAAATGTCTACCATTGGACACTTCCACCTGGGAGGTTTTTCTATTTACCTGAATAACATGTAGTAAGAAGATAGATTTTGCCAGATAAGTCAGTTTAGTTCGTTCTGTCTGATGGACAACATCCAAAGCACACAGTGCTTGATCTGTTTGATATTGACAGTGGTTGTTTTTTTAGTCAGAAGATACATTTATACAATATTTAGTGTGTTACTAGAAATATCTACGGAGGACTAGTTCTTTGCGGCCCTTTACCACCCGGTTATCCAGAGCCGAGCGGCGGAGTCGACGACTGATAATTGTGACCCCCCCCCCCTCCCCTTGCAGTTGGGACAAGTTCTTCAGTCCTAGTTTAAAAGTAGGGGCGACCACCCCTTGACGTTGGGGAAGCTTGTCAGTCAATACTGCCACACAATACCCGGCTACGATCTGAGGTTGCCGCCACAAACAGGCACTGATGACCTTCGGGCCAAAGCTTCCTGGAAACAGCTACCGTGGAGGCCACAGGTCCCCCATCACAGCCTTTCGGTTATGGTTCTCTCCTGAACGCCTCCATCTTAAGACTTGGTTCATTGGTCTGAGGCTTTAGGTCCTCTTGCGCCATGAGCTCTTGTGAGCAACTTTGTGGTCCAACATGGTGTTTTTGGTTTGGCCAATCTACACTTTGCACAGTCCAACCCCTCTCGCTCTCTGGGAGCTTAGTTCTTGAATCTGTGTGGAGGACAGCCCGACTCTCCCACAAGCTCTCACCCCACCAGAGGTGACATCACACGTCCCGAGAACCGATTAGGCCGTGACGGGGGAGCTGCTCGGGTCTCCACCGCCCAAAATACGATAACATCTCCATGCTGCGTGCTTCGCCAGCGAGCCCCACCACTGAGGCGAGGTTCCTCGGGATGTCAATCATCAAGGTGCTTGGGACCACTTTGACTGGCTGATTTCCCCCAACAACAGAACTCTGCAGATCACAGAGACACAGACACTCCTCCAAAATGAAGTGATCAAGGTGGAGGTAGCAAGGAGGACTTGAAACTGCCATGATCACGTATCGTCGATTCCTTTAGTACGTCAGATATACAAAACCATATTCAGCAAAAAGAAAAAACAGCAGGGTGATTTAGAAATACGAAATTTCATCACATAATGTAATTTCTTTTCAATTTAATTTATTTTTTAAGATCAACATTGTATTTATTCATCCTTGTGCTAATGAGCCTTAACTTAAGACATTAGTATTCGGTATCTCTCCAATGGAAAACACCAGGATAACGTGACAAAGACCCCCACCGCCCCCCCCCCCCTCACACCCCCACCCCCCCCCCCCACACCCCCCCCCCCCCCCCCCACTCTCT
>CAAKHD010013235.1:36762-83440 GCA_901007705.1 Fistularia tabacaria | reverse complement strand
CCCTTGGTTCATATTTCGCTCCCCCAAAGGGCGAGGGGAGGTCTCAAAGGGGGGGGTGGGGGGGTGTGGGGGGGGGGGGGGGGTCACCATCGGGTTAATTAGATTAAAAGTCAACTAAATACAATCAAACACACGCAATGATAATAATAAACCACTAAAAATCAATTGTCAAAATTAATCACGTGAAGACAACACTACAGATTACCATGTTTTAAATTCAATATGATATGATATGATATGCTTCTTCTTCTTCTTCTTTTCCTTTCGGCTTTTCCCTTCAGGGGTCGCCACAGCGAGTCAACCTTCCCCATCTAACCCAATTCTCTGTATCCTCATCTCTCATGCCAACGACCTTCATATCCTCTCTCACTACATCCATAAATCTTCTCTTCGGTCTTCCTCTTGACCTCCTGCCTGGCATCTCCAATTTCAGCATCCATATACCAATATAGTCCCTATCCTTCCTCTGTACATGACCGAACCATCTCAGTCTGGCTTCTCTAACCTTCTCTCCAAAACATCTAACATGTGCTGTCCCCCCGATGGACTCATTCCTGATCCTATCCATCCTCGTCACTCCCAAAGAAAACCTTAACATCTCCATCTCTGAATATGATAAGATGCTCATAAATACGATAAAGCTGAAATAACAAAGGGGGTAAGGGGTTGTCTATTTTATTATATTTTCATCCATCCATCCATTATCTACTGCGATGCTGGAGCCAATCCCAGCTTTCAATGGCTGAGAGGCAGGGTGCACCCTGGACCGGTCGCCAGTCAATCATAGGGCCACATACGGAGAAAACAAACCATTCACTCATACATTTTTCCAGATTTTTTCCAATTAACATTCTGCATGTTTTTGTAATGTGGGAGGAAACCAGAGAACCCATAGGAAACCAGGAGGATATGCGAACCCCACACAGAAGGCTGCCTCTGGAAATTGAACCACGGTCCTTTGGTGCTTTATGTTATTTGTGACTTAAATTTAAATTATTTGTATTTCATCTGTGATGCATTTAATTGCATATTATTATCAGGATATTTCTTAGAAGGCTAAGTATGTTTTATTTATTCTTATTATATTATGGTCATATTCAAGAGTCCTTTTTTTAGTTTGACTGTAGTAGTCTTAGTTTGTATCTTTCATAAAAAAAATCCAACAAAGTCTCTAACAAGCGGATTTGTAAACACAACAGTTGAGTGTGTGTTTTGGGTAGGAGGATACAATGTAGGCGGGTGGGGCCGCCAGGGAGATGTTATATAATCAAGGACCGCCACTGCATGCTGGTGTTCTTTCCTCAGAGAAAATAAACCCTGCCAGCAAGGACACTGTTGACCCCTCTCTCCTCCCTTATAACGGGATTAACATGGATTAAATGTGAACATTTTAACGCCCCAGCAGGGACTTGTTCCACATTAACAATTGAAATCCGACCCCCATAATTCAAATTTACATCAATATCACCCCATACATGCAATAAAAAATGTATAAAAGGAGATTTCCAGCAAAAAAAAATCAAAGAAATATTACTGAAACTATTAACAAACCAAGCTGACACAGTTTGCACATTGTTGCTTGATTAAACAAAGAAAAGCTTGACCTTTTTATCTACCCTCGACAAAGCACATTTCACCCCACACAGAATCTTTTTTCAGGTACTCAAATAATTAGTCTTCTTTGTGTTTTGGGGGGAAAAATAAGCCAATGATGATGTGAAAAACTGCCACTCAAAAAACAATTTTGATTATTTTGCGTTTAAATGTCAAAACAACCTGGAGAGTTTTCTCATTGATGAAATGTGCACATTTCACTTGTAAATATAAATCGATAGAAAAATCCGCTGATGGTCATTCTCGCTATCCCTTTCGAAAAGCGAAAGAAAGTTTATTGATCTAAGGGCTGATGCAGTGCAGGAAGTCCATTATTTGTGCCATTCCTTCTCAATGACGTCTGTTCTCATCACTGATTCAGTACCTTCCAATATGTATTTAATATTCACCCACAGTGGTGAATTGAAATCACACACACTCTGAACTGATTGAAGGGATCTGACAGGCTATATTTCTTTTATTCATGATTGCCTAATCGGATCAACATTTTATTCTTCCTTGCAGTTTTAAGATTAGAAATATGTATTGAGAGATAAAGTATATGCATATATGAATTGATATTTATTGCCATAATAGCAATTCAAAAAGATCAACCTTTTATGACATAACTGTGATGATCGTGTTTTTGGGGGTAGAGAATGAAGGAAAATAGCTATGATTGAAATACCCAAAACTACACTCGAAGTGTGAGTGTATGTATGTGTGTTTTCCATGTCCACTCATCGTAACTGTTGCACAGTGTGCAGTGATTCAGGTCGCGGTACAACGCTGGCACTGACATCATTGGGTGAGGCTGTGTCTCTTTACACACCACGTTGTGTGAGCTCATCAAACAGGATTCGCAAATAAACCACAAAACACATCTTTATTTAACTAGGAAGAGTTATGATCTCTTTTGTACATAGACTATTAACACCGAATAACATGTCAGTAAATCAACGGTTAACCTGTGACTCCAAGCTTGGGTTTCGCCTGGCTCCAAAAATCTTTGGCTGATGTGTCTCCCTGGTGTCGGTATGACAAGAATGTTTCACTCAACTTATAGTGGTGCTGGCACAGAGTTCCATTGATGCCATTTTTGACTTTTGGAGAAATATGTTTTGTAGCAAAATCAAGGAAAGTTTGCATGGGGTTGTTTGTGTGTGTCTGTGTGTGTGCGTCTGCCATTTGTGATCAGATCAAAGTCAAAGTCAACTTTCTTGTCAATATTGCCATATGTTCACATATAAAGAGCATTGAAATGGTGTACATCTTATTAATAAATAATTTTTCACAGAACAACAAACAACAGCGAGTTATGCTTAGGTAGATGGTTAGAGTGTATTTGCTTGATTTTTTTTTTTTTAAAGTGACTTCCGTACTGAAGTGATAGCAGTATGAAAGTTCACAACACGCAATTGCACAATTGCACCACAGAGGCAAAGGGGATTGACGGACGAGCTATGACTGTTTCAATGAATCACAAGGAAGTTATATTAAGGGAGAAGTTCACTCAACAGTAAAAAACATCCTGACCCTCTTGTTCACCGACCGATCGACCGACCGACCGATAGACAGATAGATAGATAGATAGATGGATCCAAAGCCAGAATTACCCATCTGCAACACTGCAGTTATTGGAAATGTACGTCTGTGCTGACTCATTCCTGGCAGATTTTTAAGTCTCTGGCTTAGACAAAGAAAAGGTTTCCAGAGAAGTAAATAAATAAATGAAACAAAAATAAAAATAAGAAGAACAGAAGCTGGCTACTGGTAAGAACGAGTATGGTGGTTTATTTATGTTATTTAGGAGATCGTGGAAGGGTTTTTTCACATCCTGAGGGGGTGAGTGGGTGAGAGGGGTTAGGGAGGAGGAGGGGGGGGGGTCTGTTATTTATTTATGTATTTATTTATTCAGTCTTATTTATTTATTTTGTCAGGGAACTGATAAGTGTCGGCCGCCCCAGTGTCCCCCGGGGTCACTAACCTTTCCGTTTGAAACCGGTTTTGTTGGGAAAAGTCTGGCTTAACCGGCCACGAGATGACCAAACACGACATTAAATGTCACTTTATCGGCCGCGCACACCTCGGATACCAGGAGCCGCCGAGCCGGGCGTCTCCGGAGTTTTGCGTGACGTCTCCGTCCGCAGACAGACAGGCAGGCGCGGAAGTAGCGGTTCCGCCAGACTGAGGCTGACCGGAACGTTCCTCTTTCCACCGCGGGGAGAGAGAGAAGACGAAATTAAAAAAAAAAAGGAAAAAGATGCATCGTTAGTTCGTCAGGATGTCCTCATGTGGCGGTAGAACAGACCAACGCACGTCGGTGACTCGGCGGTCGACAGCACCGACGCATCTGAGGTCAACTTGAAATTTAACGGTATTCTTCCGCCGGTGAGTCCGGGTCAGTGGCTTACTTGGTTTATTAGTCTGCTAATCGTGGTCATTTGCCACTTTTCTTTTCTTTTTTTTTTTTTTTGTAAATAGCGCCGTCGGGTTTGAAGTAGCTCGCCAAGCTTGTGTCATGTTTAAAGAAGCGGGGGATTCCACATTCTTCCCGACCCAAACCGAAGGAGACGCGGCGGGGGCTGTTTTCTAGTTAGCTAATATGCTATATAAACGTCTTGAGCTAACGGCTATTAGCCTTATTAATGCACACCTTTTGTCGCCGCCTTACTCCCCGCTCCGCTCTCGCGTCGGACGTTTTACACCCTCTAATTGGTCTCCCAAATGGATTAGTCCGCCCGCTTCACAGGCATGGAAAAAAATAAACAATTTTCACCTCACTTCAACTTTGCAATGGTCACTGGTTTCACTTCAAAATAATTAAAGGTTTTATTTAGGAGGGAGGGAAAACTACATTTTATTACAATGTGGTCGTAAAATCTGCCTCTGCATTGTCTAATTTAAGTTGTAGTAAATACTTCCTCTCAGTGGTACTACATTACATTTTCCCCTTTCAGCATAATTCAACCCAGCAAAATAATATAAGAAAATGGGTAAAAGTTTGTTTTTATGCTGATTTACATGACAGCATGCGCTTTAGAGTGGAAACTAAAATGTTGGATACATAATAAGAAGTTTGATTTTTGATAATAAAAAAGGCATCTGAATATCTTGCATGATAGATTCTACCAAGCATTGCAAGTCTATCTCATGATTGTGAAACTTCAGTAACTCTAAGTTTACGTTGTCATTGACTTTGTTCTGGCAGATTTTTTAAATGTCATTTCCTGCTGATTTCTGTGACCATGCTTTGAAAAATCATTTTTCTGAAAGTTACAAAAATTTTTTCTATCTCAGCCGGGTTGTTACTGAGAACAAGAATTCTGGTGTTTTATATATTACTATAAATAGTCAATGGTTCGACTATCAGCAGTTGACATGTTGTTGTTGGCCACGGTTGTAAAATTTTCCACCATGAACACATGGATTTTTACATCTGCTTTTTGTTGTATAAACACATAGGGTCTACTTTGGCTTGGAAATACACATGTGGGATATGCAACAGGGGAGAGGAGCCACAACATACAAAAACAGTTATTTTTATCAACAGAGCCGTGTGCAGGTGTCTGTCAGGTGTCTGCGTGCCCTGCCCCACCCTGGGATAGGGTAGGGCTTCTGCAACACCGGGTTTTGACTTGTGTTCGAGAAGAGCCCTTGACCAGGTGCTCCAAGTCAAATGAACAAAATTTGGGCTGAGTTGTGGAAATTGGTTCACATTTCAGGCCCCTAACATATTGTCTTCAGACTGGAAGTAGATTTTGAAGGTTTTTTGTTTTTGTTTGTCTTTTTGCAAAAATGAAAATTTGACAAGCTGTTCCAGCAATGGATGTCTCCTCCAGTGTTTTGCGTTGATACACAGCTGCCTGCTGCCATCAGACATCTTTCAGGGAAGTGGTTTGTAGCTAAATTATTTTTAATCAATACTGACTCAGAGTCACAGGAAATTTGACATGTTTTACATGAGTCTGATGATTATTTCCTTCATTGATTGATTATTTGTTGCATGAGATATTTGAAATCGAACAAAATATACCCAACACCCACTCTACTTTCCAGTCTCTATCTGATAGTCATATATGGAAGAATACACGCGATAAATCCCCACATTTAGGGCTGAAATTCATAGGCAATGGAAAAGGCCATCAACGTTTTTAACATGTAGTAATTGTAATAACTTTCTAAAATTTTATGCTCAAAATCAGAGTATCTAGGAAATGCTGTGCAGTTGGTGCGAAAATTGCAAAGTGAAGGAGGTTTTCATTCTTGTAGAGGAACCGCATTCTTTTGTTTCCCCTGTGAGAGGAAAGTCAACCCCCCCCCCAAAAAAAGATTTGGTCGAGCCAACAGCAATAGTGAGAGCATGTCGGTACGATGTGTCTCCTGACAAGGACAAAGATGAGGCAAAAGAATAAGTTCCCAAAGTACAAATACTTTGTTTATGTGTCAATGTCTCAGCCAAAAATACAGCTTTGTCCACTCGCTGTGGCCTGGCTCAGGTGAACAAGTGGCCATGAAGTAAAAGAAGAGTTAGTGTTTCCATCCTTGGCCAAGAACCATGCTGAGGAGTCCTTGAGCGAAATACCGAGCCCCTGTAATTGCTCCCGATGTTGATACCCATCACTGTACAAATGCGTGCTAACGTGTTAGCAAGTTCGCACCTTGCTCAGCACCTAACGCCAACTGTGTGTGTGTTTGTTTTATGCCCTGAGCTTACATGTTTTAGCTGGCAGTTGAAAGTACAACTCTGCAGAGCAAGTGACATTTGGTGCTGCAGCAAGGACAGTATAGGTAGAAGAAACAAGTAAGAGCTTAAAAATCATATGTTAGTGTGCTTTACTTTTACAGCTGTGAGATGTCATGATTGACTGAGTATACAGAAACACACTTACCATCCATGAATGTGCAAGCTATTGTTTAAAGGGACCATAATGCACAGAAAAAGAACCTCCCTCTGTAAATGTAAATTTTAAAATCTGTGAATGTGCAAATTTTATTGATCATTGTGGTGATGAAAATCCAATGTAAAACTGTATGGACTTTTCATATTGAAAAGTCATATGGAAAATTCTTCCCAATAGCCCATCTTTTTGAATAGCTCTGACTTCTCCATGTGTTTCCAAGATATCCTTAAGTGAACCTTTAAAGAGATGGTCTTTAACAAAGCAGTATTTCTTTGAGAAAACCCTCACTCATTCTGTCATAGCAATAAGACATGGATGTGTAGTTCACGCTGCTTCTTGTGAGACACAGAAGTCATGACATGATACTCACAACCTTGAGTTTTAGGACTGAAAATGTCCTTAGTGCGCATAAACAAAGTTAGAAACAAATTGATCGACACTCCTCTTCACAACAAAAGCTCTCTAAAGACAGTTGCCCATGGAAAGTCTGAGGAAACCTCATGAGTTAGAGTCATGAGAGGTTTGCTTTAGAGAACATCAGTTGGCCACTGAGCCACGTCCAAACTACCAGACACCGTTCAACCAGAGAGGAATTTGACATACCCAATAGATCTTGCCCAAGTGAACCAAAGAACCACAGTCGCAGATAAACGGTCTTGTGATGGGAGTTATTAAGCAGTTAATTTATAGCTTGCTGTTGGAGCGCTCATGTTGAAGAGGTGGGGCTAAACATTCTATCATCCTGAATATGCAGACTTGTTAGTCTGACACACTGCAAAAACAAACAGGCAGCAGACAGTAGTCAGGAAGCAGATGCGGTTTGAAAAAAAGGATTTTGTTCATAATTCATCAAGTTATTAGTCATCAACATGTGTCAATATATCTGCCTGTTCATGAAGAGGACGCCCATTCCTTGAAACCTACCAGCTTTTTCACTGTTTTTAAGACAAGAAATACGTTTATGTGTTTGTTTTTTTTCTGGGCTGTGATGGTTTTTGCTTCAAGTGCAGAATAAACCAAGCGGGCTTGCAGCAATATTAATGAAGCATTTAGTTAATTAGTAACTAGGCGTACAATTAAAGCAGAAATCTGAAATTGGTTTTTACACACCAATGAACAGATTATGAAAAGCTCTCTTGTTGGAGTGGTGCAGTTGCTGACCCACCTCACGGCCCACCCTACAGAGAAAACCAACTCCAACACAAATATCCCTTCTGATCAGATATTAATGAAGTGCATTATTAGCATATGAATAACCCCTGTGGTCCTCCATATAAATTTGCTACACATGGCAGAATAAGTAAGCATAGCTAGTACGAGGTGCTGAAATTGGTCTCTGCTGTGTATATCACAATGAATAAGCAACAGAATTTTTTCAAAATTAATTGTTGCCAACTGTGAAAGAAATCCACACAGTTAATCATTCAAATCTGAAAATCTCCTGTCTCAACCTAAAGTGTATAGCTCATTGTACAAGAAAGAATTAACTGCAATTAGTGACAATAACATTGACACATAACCATAGTAACCACGTGCACAAGAGCCATGCTCAAACAGTGATGCTTGTAAAGGCCTCTGTCTGGACAAGGCCTTTTATGGCTGCTGTCAGTGAAAGGCCTGCATCAACTCAGTCATATGAAGGTTTTTGTCTGGAATCAATTGCTATTCTTAACATCTTTTCAATTAAATCAAAAGAGGGTACTTGTAATATAAGCTCATTGAGATACACTCAACGATGAGTTATGTATGCGAGCTGCAATTCACAGATTATGATATTATTTACTTTGTTGAGCTCTTTTCACTATCCTAAACGTTCCCCTAAATTGACAGCGTGCTGGGCAAATTCCAAGATTGGCACCTTAGGCAGCTTGTTTACCTGGGCTCTGGTCACATCCCATTTGCCAAACCAGATCCAGCGGGTTGCCGTTCAGAACTGTAAAATACTAAGGGGAAGAGAGCAGAGCCACCAGGCGTCTGGAAGTGACCAAGAGAAACTTCAATGGGAAGATCATTACAAACGAAATTACAGCTGATAAAATACATACTGATGCTGGAGGGGATGGGGCATTAAGTGATCTACGATGTCTTGAGCACAGTTCTAACCAGTTTAACCTGTGTCCACACAGAATCCGGCCTGAGATGTGCCATGTTTGGTAGCCTGAGATGAGAATGAAAGCCAACCGTAACCTCCTCCTGATCCTCTGCTCCACGCTGGCCCTCGGGTTTCTTTACTTCTCCTCTGGGAGGGTTAGCCTGCGGGGCTGGGGCCAAAAATCATGTGAGTCTCTTCAGTTTGGGAATGCAGTGATGAACGTTATTAACGTACTACTCATTGACAGGTGGAAATTTCTGAATGTGAGTACTATTTTCAAGGAAGTAGAGGACGACCACCTTTAGGGTTATAGGACACATGAGTTTGCTGCACCTCATTGACAAAGACAAAAAAGTAGGGACCAAGGTAGGTACCATCCATTCAGTGGGCATGGAAGATTAGTCCTTGGGAACACACAGGAATACATGACCTCCTTTTTGGCCAAGACAGGTTTCCAGAGTCAGCTGGAGGTGATGGTGGCAGAAATTATTCACTAGGACATACTTAAGGATTTCTCAGCAGAATGAATAATGCATCTGTGCATAATTTTTATTTATACTCAAAAGATCACCACTTAAGTTGCATTTACTCAACAATAACACAAGATTAAATCAGTCATCATAAAATGTGTTGAGAAAATGTAGACTTTTTGACTTTATATGAATGTTTGTGTTTTAATCTGGAGCATTTTTTTTTAAGCAGGTTGTTCCTTAGCTGGGCATTGCGTTGATTAATGCATCACAATGCCTAGTTCTACCATTAAGTAAAATGACTCTAGTTGGTGGTCTTGGAACTCAAGGAACTAATATTAACAAAAAAAGGGGTCTCAATTTGTGGGAAAGAAGATGTGGTCTTGTGGGACATGGGGCGAACCGGATGCGGTGAAATTCCCTGCGGATGGTGGAAGGGAATAGATCTAAAACATTGTTCCCACGCGAACAAACACACTGAACAAAGAGATATTAGAGAACAAAAGCGGCTCTTCTGTGAAGGGCAAACATCAAGTCTTTGGAATTTTATATCTTTTGGAATTTTTAAGAAACCTCAAACATTTAGAGACATGTCCTTGCTCCCTACTGTCATGTGTTCTCCACCGTACAGGTTGACTGAAGATTGCCTCCTTGTCTCTGTGACTGGTCCAGGTTAAACTCTTGACCAATGGCATCTGTGATTGGCAGGATATTCAGTGCAGTGTAGCAAGTTATGAATGATATTACTTGTAATTGCTGTTGTTATGTTGCTTGAGTTACTATGGCAATGGGAAGCAATAATTATTTTTGTAATGGGGACTATTGATGTGGTACATACAGTATAAAAAGCAGATATTTAGTTATGTGTTTGACTGAAAAATGAAAAATAACCAAATCACCTTATGTGATGATGTTAGTTGACATTAATCAATGTTGATTTTGCACGTGCTGATTTTGCTCATCAGAATGTGATCATATTTTCCAGGAAATTCACTTGTGATATTCCTTTTTTGTCTGACAGTTTCTTGTGTTTTTAGCAATGTCTTTATATCTAGTCTCCCTCATCATAGTACACACCCGTGTAAAGTAATGTGAGCATTGAGTCCTTGCTCCAGTTGAATTTCTCGGGGGTCATGGAAATGCATCATGGGAAAATTCAGCTGTAGGCATGCTGAGAAATCCTGTAAGCTATATACAGTTAGTTTTCTGACCAGATGGGGGAGCCAATCAACTGACTCAAGGTGCAAGATGTTGAATGAGTGTTCTTAAGCTATATCTTGACAGGTATGTTGAATGACTTTCATAGAAAGTTACTGTGTGGTTATCTGGGTACTTTTAGTGATTCACTTAATATCTCCCAATCGTTTTTTGCGATGATTTTTTTCATTTTTCAGACGGTACCAAAACAAGAACATCTAAATCAGTGTGAAAGAACTTGAAATTGAGTAAGATGTGAAGAATGTGATGTCTGAGTCTGAGAATCCCAATTTGCATTGGTGGACGCCTCAGTTTAATGTACCAGGTTTTTGTGGGTTTGTTCTTCATAGGTTACTCAGTCTTTTATCATCCTGTTGAATACAATCAATTTATTTGATCAATTTCTCTCTCTTTCAAAGGATTCAAAAGGATCCACAGACTTTTATTGTTGCTACGCAGAGTGCAATGAAATTTGAAGATTGCGGCTCTCAGGTTCAGTGTAATCAAAACCAGACAGAAACAACATTAAAAGGCAGGACATAACACAACAATACAACAATAGCAACATCTCTGAGTTCGAGATATAAGACAAAAAAACTAAAATTACATTTAGAAGAATAAATAGATACATGTGTATAAAGAAAAAAGGGAAAAGTGGAAAAAGAAAAACCGTAGGTATGTCAGTGGGTGCGTTCCTTAGGGTTTATTGCTCATTACTGTATGTAAGGTTCAGTGTTCAGGGTTGTGTCGAATTTAGTGCGATGACCACTCTGGGGTAAAAACTGTTTTTCAATCTGTTTGTTTTTGCATTGATTGTCCTAAAGTGAGGCCAACAGTTGGAGTAGGTGGTGGCCAGGGTGGGATGGATCCCTGAGGATGCTGTGGGCTCTCTTGAGGCAGCGTGTGTTTTTGATGTCCTCAAGCGATGGGAGAGGATGAGCCAGGATGACAGGATGAGATATGGGAGCAGCAAAACAAAAAAGGGCATTGCTGAGTTCCTGGACAGTGTCAATGGCAGTTTTATATCAGAATTCATGTTCAAGTCCAGGTTGTCCACATGCTGAGCTCACATTCCACTCCCGACTCCTCATGTTTAGACATGGAAGCCGAGAAATCCACCGGGAAATTGTTTGGCCTTTATTATTCACTTTATTTCTCTGGTTATGGAGCATGCTTTGTAATCTCTTCAGAATGCTGCTTTGACTCAAACGAAAAGAAAATTACTTTTTCACCTCGGGCTAATCGGCATTTGCTAGCAATTTGAGAAATGGCTGGATTGGCCGTTTGTACACTGGCGGCTCCGAATAAAGGCTTCACTCAAAGTTCATAAAAGGGTTGCTGAAGCTAAAGCTGATCCTCTGCTGAAGTTGGGGCTTAATTACAAAATTGTGTGTTAAAGACAGCCAAGCAACTGTTTGTATTTTAGCACATTTGATCTGAAAACATTTGTATTACAAATAATCCCAGCTGTTAAATAATCCCTTTAAAGCTCTTGTCGTCATTGCGTGTTTGTTGTGCCGTGATGCAGACGGTGGAGGATGCAACACGGCCCTTAGATTCTCATCTCAACTGCATTCATTGTGTAAAATGTCATCATTTTACTAATTATAACCTAACACATAGCAATTAATCTTCCAGATAGGGCAATACTGCGTATTATAACAGCCCATAACAACAGACCACACTGATAAGTGAAGGGTAGTGATTTCTTCCGGGATATGCTCCGTCCAGCAGATTAACAACCAGGGTGTCTGTATGTTAAATACAAATATTGGCTTGTTTAACATGAGGTTATGTGGAAATACCAGAACCAAGCAGAAATGCAGAGGTTGTAGCTTTTGCCTTCACCCAGTAGAGGCAACTATGTTGAGAGGCAAACAGCCTTAATTGCATGCATGTATAATTTTCAAACAGCCCGCCTGGATCTAAATGTCATGAAGAAGGTTCTTCGCATGAAGCAGGATGAAGTTGGGCATCGGTTGCAATTAATCTTCTTTTCCTTTATGGCTTTTCCCCTCAGCGGTCATCATAGCAAATCAATCTTCTCCATCTAACCCAATTCTCTGTATCCTCCTCTCTCACACCAACTAACTTCATGTCCTCTCTCACTACGTCCATAAATCTTCTCTTCGGTCTTCCTCTAGACGTCCTGCCTCGCATCTCCAATTCCAGCATCTGTCTACCAATGTATTCACTATCCCTCCTCTGTACATGACCAAACCATCTCAGTCTGGCTTCTCTGACCTTCTCTCCGAAACATCTAACACGTGCTGCCCCTCTGATGGACTCATTCCTGATCCTATCCATCCTCGTCACTCCCAAAGGGAACCTCAGCATTTTCATCTCTAATACCTCCAGCTCTGCCTCCTGTCTTTTCTTCAATGCCACTGTCTCCAAACCATACAGCATCACTGCTCTCACCCCTGTCTTGTACACCTTTCCTTTCATTCTGACTGATACTCTTAATCACAAATTACCTCTGACACTTTTCTTCACCCGTTCCAACCTGCTTGAACCCGTTTCTTAACCTCTTTTCCACAATTCCTGTTGCTCTGGACTGTTGACCCAAAGTACTTGAAATCCTCCAATTTCTTGATCTCTACTTCCTGTAGCCTCACTGTTCCACCCGGGCTCATCTCATTCACACACATATATTCTGTCTTGCTGCGACTAACCTTCATTCCTCTCCTTTCCAGAGCATACCTCCATCTCTCAAGATTTTCCTCAACCTGTCCCCTGCTCTCACTGTAGATCACATTGTCATCTGCAAACATCATGGTCCATGGAGATTCCTGTCTAATCTCATCTGACAGCCTGTCCATCATCACAGCAAACAAGAAGGGGCTCAGAGCTGATCCCTGATGAAGTCCCACCTCTACCTTGAACTTCTCTGTTACACCTACTGCATACCTCATCACTGTCTCACAGCCAGCATACATCTCCTACACCAATCTAACATACTTCTCTGCCACTCCAGACGTCCTCATACAATACCAGAGTTCCTCTCTCGGCACCCTGTTGTATGCTTTTTTAGGTCTACAAAAGCACAATGCAGGTCCCTCTGACTTTCTCTATACTTCTCTAATAGCATCCTCAAAGCAAATACTACATCTGTAGTACTCATTTTTGGCATGAAGCCATACTGCTGCTCACAAATGCTGACTTCTGCTCTCAGTCTAGCTTCCACTACTCCTTCCCATAACTTCATTGTATTGCTCATCAACTCTATAGTTACCGCAATTCTGCAGATCCCCCTTATTCTTAAAAATGGGCACCATCAAGCTTCTTCTCCACTCCTCAGGTATCTTCTCACTCTCTAAGATCCTGTTGAATAATCTAGCCAGAAACTCTACAGCTGGCTCTCCTAGACACTTCCATACCTCCACAGGTACATCATCAGGATCAATTGCCTCTCCATTCTTCATCCTCTCCAGTGCCTTCCTCACTTCACTTTTACCAATTTCTACTACTTTGTGGTCTGCCCTTCCCTCTCTTTCATTTTCCTCATTCATCAGGTCTTCAAGGTACTCTTTCCATCTTCCCGTCACTCTCCTAGCATCTGCAATACATTTCCCTCTCTATCCTTAATCACCTGGACCTGCTGTACATCATTTCCGTCTCAATCTCTCTGTTTTGCCAACCTGTACAAATCATTCTTTTCCGCCGTACTGTCCAACCGAGCATACAAGTCATCGTACGCCCTTTGTTTTGCCTTTGCTACCTCTGTCTTTACCTTACGCTGCATCTCCCTGTACTCCTGTCTATTCTCATCAGTCCCCTCAGTGTCCCACTTCTTCTTTGCTAACCCTTTTCTCTGTATACACTCCTGCACTTAATCATTCCACCACCAGGTCTCCTTATCTACTTTCCTTTGAGACGACATCCGTCCCTCTGCATTCCTATCCTGGATACCAAACCTGCCCATCACCTCTTCATCACCTCTATTTCCTGCACCAACATGTCCATTGAAGTCTGCACCAATTACCACTCTCTCATCTCTTGGGATATTCTGCATCACTTCATCTAACTCATTCCAGAACTTCTCCTTCTCCTCTAACTCACATCCTACCTGTGAAGCATAGCCATTCACAACATTGAGCATCACAGCTTCAGTTTCCAGTTTCAGTCTATCTGACATTCTTTTCACCTCCAGAACATTCCTAACAAACTCCTCTTTCAAGATAACTCCTACTCCATTTCCCTTCCTGTTAGTACCATGATAGTATGATTCAAAACCTGCTCCTAAGCTTCTCGCCGTACTGCCTTTCCACATGGTCTCCTGGACACACAGTATATCCACCTTACATCTCTGCATCATGTCAACCAACTCTCTACCTTTTCCTGTCATTGCCCCCTTTCAAAGTCCCTTCTCTCAGTCCCAGACTCTTGCCTTTCTTCTTCTCTCTCTGCTTCCAGACACGCATTCATCCTCTCCTTCTTTGACCCACAGTAGCCCAATCTCCACTGGTACCCTGTAGGTTATCGGTACTAATTGCAGTCGTTGTTAACCCGGGACTCGACTTGATCCGCTATGAGATTAATAGGTTTGAATCGCATATTTGGTTTTGGCAAAAGGTTTTACGCCGGATGCCCTTCCTGATGCAGGCCTCTGCATTTATCCAGGCTTGGGACAGGCTCAGGGAGACACAGGCCTGTGGCCCCCCTCCGAGTCTGGCTCCAGGAGATACTGGCCTGTGCCGCCCTGAGGCTGCATTATTGGTTGCAATTAATGCTGCATTTAATTGCCTAAGAGAAATCCAACATGTTTTTTTGTTGTTAATTGTTTTTTAAACTGCACAGTATATTCTTCACAGTGAACAGACTAACAAATGTACAAAGGGCCACTAACGGACAATTCTACATTGCAGACACAGATGCGGGTAGTATTTTCCCCGTGGGACGAGTAGTAAACTCAGGTATAGACTCACCGCTTGGCCACATCTGATTCAGAACGCCCGTGCTGGTCATTTTGGTTTACTAAAGTCAGGACCAACATGCCCTCTACATGGACATGACATGGATTTTCACAAAATACTTAAGCGTTAAAGGTACAGGAAGCCCGATTTCTCAGGAAAATTGGACATTGATGGGTTGCGAATGAAACCAAATCCAAGTCAGGTAGCCACCAATGAAACACAATGAAATATTTCCTGTACCTTTATAAATGGACCAAATCCATGACTCCTTACTCGTCCATCGTTAACTGTTCTCCAAACGAAGGATTATGAAATATTACAATATTTATGAATATTTCAGGCATGCATCAAAGCTTAGCAGCATGGATTGATTAATTACTTATTTGTTATTTATGTTTATAAATATTATGTATATTAAGTTACATTTATGATGTCTATATGTAAATGCATATGTAAAATATACACTCATTTATATATATGTGTGTCTGTATGTATATATGTATATACACACACACATATGTGTGTGTGCATGTGACACACATCAATACTTTTCAAAATTAAAGTAAATTAGCAACCTTTTTTTAAATGAAAAAATCCATTTGTATATCATGCTGACAAGAAAACACCTTTACTCCAGATACATTCAGAATTTGGATTGAAGTTAAATGAGTTTTCAAATTAAAACTTTGTCGTAAAAAGTTGGTGACGATCATTTTAGATGTGAACGTCATCAGATATTGTTGTTTTAAGTAGAAAATGGTTTGAATCTAGATATCTCATCTTGATGGCAGCAATTCTTTAATTTGCCAGCGTCACTGAACTGGGACTAACTAATCTATTACTAGTGGCCTAGATTTCAGACTGAATAAAGAAGCAACCTGACAAGGACCTGCTTCTCCACATTTTTTTTTTTTTGCCACAAGCTAATGGCTCTATTTAACACTTAAGTAGACTATAGTCTAAGACCCCATGCTTCTTTGCAAAAACATGAAATCAAAACCCCCACAATAATACCGAAGACCAAGACTGGGTTTTAATTTTGCCTTTTTGAAGTTTTGTCCAGTTAGAAGCCTCGGCGGCAGCAGCTTTATCATTTCAGGCTGCATTTCATTGGCCCTATAAGCCAGTATTATACTGAGGAACTTACATGCCTTCGAGAAGAGGTTTGCTCAAAATTAAGTCTGTTATTCATATATACAAACATCGGGAGCATTGCTCTTTGTCATCCACTCTTTAATGGCGAAAGGGAAGACCTTACGGTAGTCATGGATCGTTCAACAACCTCAGGCACCGGCAGCGTTTTGTTTCTCGTATACCTTTTTCAGACTCAAGAAGAAATCCTGTAGTTTAAAACTCTCAGATAGCTCATCATCAGGATCTCGTTGCAATTTAACACCTTTGTATGTGTGTGCTTTTGTTCAGGAAATATTTATCAAGAATAGTGTAGCTAACATGAGGAAGCAGCTGCAAATGTACTGCACACGTCAGTATTCACAACACCTCACATATCATCACCTTCTTAAAGTAATTGCCCAAGTAATTTTTTGATCAAATGACTTTGATTGAAATCAACTCGTTATTCGACATATGGCCGTGTTTTTTGTGTTTTCTAAAAAACTTTAAACATTACATTGGCGATCATTTTAAGAAGGCAACAGTGTATCTCCAGATAAGGAGATTGGCACTGACATCGCTAATCAAAAACCAGTATTAGGTTTTTTTAAATGTTTCCATATATCTTGTGCAGTCATTCAGCATCAAAAAGCTTAAAACTCATCATGTAAAAACTAAAATTTTTTGAAATACACTGTATTATGGGAAAGTTATGTGTAACGGACATGTATAAATATGGATTGCAGCTTGTGCAGAATCAAGAACAGTAATGCAGGAGAGATGCATGTGTGTGCATTAGTTGCATGATTTATTTATTTACATTGATTTATTTATTTACTTTTCTCTATTTTTTTTTTTGTCACCACATCAAACCCTTTCACTCCCAGTGGGTGAATTGTGTGATGATAATAGAAAAATGAAGGATGCATGTTCATTCTCTTCAAAGGACACACTCCCAAGACTTTTAAAGAATGAGCTGTTTTTTTTCTTTTCCAGAGGCCTCAACAACATTTAGCTTTGCTCATCTGCTAAATTGTATAATTCCCTGCAATGCTGGAAACAACTGAACGAACCTGCCTGGACAGCATCCTTTGGGCCCAATTTTAATAAGACAATTTCAATGTCTATTTTTTAGTGTATGACAAGCAAGGATTCCTCCTGAAGCTAGATGCTCCACTGTGAGTACATATTTTACTATTTGCACGAAGTTTCTCTTCCCACTCAAAGTCTTTGTTGCATAGTTTTGGTGGTGGGCTTTCTGGCATGAGCGGCGGGGTCATCATGTCAAAACCTCCCTGCTGGTGTGTATATGCTTGCAAAGGTAAGTATCCAGCGATTCTAAACTCAGTTCTTCCTGCAGGCCGATGGAGCTGATGTACAAGTACAGCAATCTCAGCGACGGGGCTTGTAAGCCTGGCTTTGCTGCTGCTAAGATGACTGCTATTTACCCAAAGTAAGAATCTTTTATTACACGTTTGAAGGGCACAAGAAAGTATAAGAATCTTAGATATTTGACATGGAAACTGACTGTCTAGATTTTGGAATTAAATAAGCCCAGTTGATTTTGCGTCCTCCTTTACGCAGTCAAACCAAATCAACCACATGACATTCACGGCAAAGGGTACGGCAGGGTATTGCCAGGGTTGTAATTCCGAGATATCACAGATGTCAGTTGCCCCTGCCGACATGGCCTTTACTTTGGATTGATGGTAAATCTTAGGGGAAAAAAACACAGAAGACATGTCTTTCCCACCCTTGATTACCCTGTACAAATGCTATTGATGGTACAAAGAAAGTGACAGAAAAACAAGGAAGTGCCATGCAGGCAGGCAAGCAGTTTTCTCCCAAGTTCTGTTGTTGTGACATAATAGGTTTAACCCAGTTAACTATTCAGATTCCGGCCTGATTTCTTCCAATGCTTTACTTCGGTTTATGCACATTTCCAATTTCTGTGTTGTTGTTGGGTTTTTTTTTGTTTTGTTTTTTTCAATGCACATAGTCCTACAAAAAATGTTTCTTCTCACAGTTTAAATAAAAAAGAGGGGAGTAAGGGGGGAAAAAGTAACTAACAGAAAAATAGCAGTGAAGGAAAACATTAGGTATGAGGGGAAGGATGAAGGAAGTGCAAATTCTGTCGAAATAAAGTTGTATTTTGAATGGGAAACTAACAAGGCTGCGATTTTCTACGTCCACGTAATGTCATCCGCATCCAATCAGAAACACTCAGCAAGCTCTCTGTGACCACGTGGATAGAAACACACATAGGTCTGTATTTGCTTCTGCAAATTTTCCGGAAACCTTCTTCGTCTGTGTGATACACTCAAATGGAAGCCCATGAGTCTTAAATTTCCACCCCCACTTGCTGTTGACCTGACAGTAGGTATCTGTGCTGCTGCAGTTCAGCGGGCTGTCAGTTCCAAGCCACAAAAAGGCCCCAGTCTTCCCATCACAGGTCAGCATGTCATCAAACTGGCTGATACTTCTGAAATTAAAAAAAAAAAAGATGGCTCATGTTGGATGAAAACGGAGTCGACTGAAAGTGCAGACCTCTGTCGGACAGTAATTCCTGATTATTATTTATTTTTGCCTCTTTCTGGGCCATAGTCCTCCTCTCCAAGAGTCACTGAACTTTTTTTTTCTTTTTACGTAATCCTGTTGATGTCCTTCAATGGCTGTAGAAATAACTGAGGGCATTCTCGAAATTGTAGGGGGATGTGTGAGATTTTAGAGCACTGATGTAATTTTGTACTTTCTTTATCTCAGCATCGTAGTAACCAGTATAAAAATCGTCCCAGGTCAGGTATTTCCCAGTGAAACAGTCCTGTTTTTATTGAATACTCTTTGAGGTCAGGACAGTATGGGAGAGTGAAGATCCCATTTCTGCCCCTGAATTATTAAAGACCAACAAAGCCCCCCACACCGTGAAAGCCCTTCCACCTGCTTATGTTTTTAGCACTATATATAAAGCACATCCAAAGACGTAGCAGTCTAAATGGGCTCATGTGCAGCGCAAATCTATTTTTGGCCTCTCGCGCTCTGCTCTTCTCCCTGTGCGTGAGAAGACCTCGGGCCAGTTCACTTTCCTTGTCTCTCTGGGTACTGAGACACGCAACCCTGCCGCTTCATTAATGAAGTGTGCTCCAACAACATCCAGACTCCAGAACCTGTCCAAAAAACGCAGGGTTCTTCCTTGGAAAGGGGGAAGTGCTCGAGTGCCCCGAGCGTCAACGACCCATTTATTCCCGCCTTTGCACAGGTGGAGGTCCGGCTACAGCTGGAAGCCGATGAGATGAGGGCCCAGAAGCTCTTAGAGAAGAGGAACCATTCATAACCTAATTGCCTCTGTCCGTTCTGTGTCATAAAATCAAGGTTGAAACCCTGGAACAAAATCAAAATATTTTTTAACAATTAACCCCTTTCAAAAAAGTTGGGTTAATTTATCAAGTGGTGCATTCCTGCTGACAAAACCTTGGAGCCGTTTTATAAAAATACACAAGCATAGCTTTATAACAGCATATTTGTACCTTGTTCTGATAATGACAAGCAGACCCCATGGACAAATCCACACAAAACAAGGCAGGCTCCACTGAGTATTTGTTTCTGGGATAGTCAGCATGGTCCTCAGCTCATTTCTTTGTTTACAAACAAATATTTAGGGCCCATACATTTATTTTTATTCAGGATTTGTAGCACAAACTTTTCATCAACACTTTTACACGCCCAACAAACACTTTGTAGATTACATCAGTGCCCGCCAGGAAAGGATTGTTGCTGATGGTTGTTTTGTTTAAAATTCATGAACTGTTGTTTCTTTAATAATTTACAGTAAATAGTGTTGTCGTTCTTGTCATGCACATTTTACATGTGTGCACCAACGCCCCTGAAGTAAATATTGAGGAAGAAGCAAAGCTAAAGAAAACAACTGTTTAGTACTGTTGTTGAGAGGATAGAGAGAATTCCCCCGCTGAAAAGGAATTGATCGGTTATGCAGATCAATTGGCAGAATACGGCAGGATCTGACGATAAGCAGACAAAACTTGAGCTCAACTTCATTTTTGAACATCAGAAAATACCACACCGATTAGTTTCCCCCACATGCCTGAAATTAATAAAGACACTTGTCAGGAAAAGTTAGTGATTCATTTCTTTCTCTTTGTTGTATGTGAGAAATGAAATCCAGAGGCGGCAGTCCGTGAAGCTGGAACCATTAGCCGGTTCCTTTGCCGCTTTTGAGGAAAAAAAAATCGTCACTGAAGCACGGTTTTCATTTCCCCCAAAATCGGACCTGGGTTGCTATTCCACTGCCAAGGCTGCGGATGATGATGTGCTTCAAGTAAATTGATTTCATTTTTCTTTTAAGACACCCAGCCATTAATGTTTCCTGCAATTCCACCGCGAGAAATTGCTGTTGATATGCGTATGCTATTTCTGTACCTGTCAAATTTTTTTGCGAGATTCACTTCGAGTCTTATTTATGGGTTCATGAGCCTTTTCACAGCAGAATCACTTGACTGTCCAGGGATTTAATCCATTTTCAGATAGGTTTTTTGTTGCCTTGACTGAGCACATTCCTACTTCCCCTCCGGATTTCCTAATGGCTGTCCGTCTGCGATATTGATTTTCTCTTAATACCTATTTGTATCTGTCAAAAGGTTTTTTGTTTTTTTTTTTGCATCCTCTGCCATGTGGTGTTCACATCCATGCTGTAAATCAAATTCAGAATGTTTTCAATAGGAATTAATATTCATCTCAATATACACTTCCTTAGCGGCATTCCCGCAACACTGACTGATTTTCAGTTGAACTTGCTTTGTTTTTTTGGTTTTTTTTGTTTCTTACAAATTTCCATTTGTGAAGCCTTGATATATATTTCTTTGACTTGTGCTGATCGAGGAATTCTGACTGGACGAGAGATATTTCCTGCAAACATTTTGCAACTCCTTATTTCTTAGATTTGTTTCTTTAAGTGAGACTTTTTTGAACTGTCACAATGTGTGATAAGAAGTTTGACCAAAAAATGCGTTCGATCTCCGTTCATGTGGATCTCCTGGTTTCCAGAAGTTGAAGTGACGGCTTACGAAAATCAGAATCTTTGCCACGGCTTCATTCAGACATTTACTGAAACTAACAACGCTTGCTAAGTAATTTCAGAGCAATAAGTTAAAAAATTGTGTTCGGAAAGTAGTCTCTTCATCCCCTTTATCAAGATAATATAAGGTAGTATTTTTCAGTACCATCAAAGAAACACTCATCCCTTTTCAATAAACTTTGAAAACAAAAAGTACTTAATAAGGAAGTAGACAAACTACTTGGGGGAAGGAAAGAGATGATTGAGTGGTTCTTTATGCTCTGGCTCTTCATTCAATCATGACTGAGTACATATGGAATCAAGTAGCATTATCTTAAGAGGGTGTCTTTTCAAGTATGGATGCAGTTCATTAGCCTCATTGTTTTATTCCACTTCCAGTCTGCCACCACCAGCCACCACAAATCATCTCCTGATAGTCCCAGGACGAGTCGATATCCACCACAGCAACAAGTGTCCTCTGGTCCTCTAGCAGGAATCTAAAAGGGGTACTTACTGTATATCCTACCAATCATCCCATGGGTCATTTAAAACCAGCTAGCAGACTAATTGCATACTTGATAGGGCCTTATGCAACCACTGGCTCAAGCTTTTATGTTTTTATCTTTTAAGAGGGAGACGCATCATACACCAGGCCCAATGAAATGTCGGGGTGGCACGGAAACGTCGACATCTTCTTTCATTGCGTACTCATTTCTGTGCATTCATGATTTAAAAATCTTAACTTTTTAAAGGGATGTTCATAAGGACTCATGCATGTTTGACTGTCAGCTTCTGTGATCTCTACTGAATGTTCCTCCTCCATGTAGATTTAATGTCCACTTTTACTCAAGAAAGTAAGTCAACTTTTTCGATTTTTATGAAGGGCTTAATATCCCAAAGTGGAGACAGATATGGGGGTGAAATTGGGGAGAACACGTTTTTTTGTCTGTCTCCTAATGCAATGCACACTTTTATTACAAACGCTCAGCAACACCCAGGCAAATGACCTGCGTTTGTGGCGAGGAAATCATCACCCAAGTAAAAGTTTACACACCTAGACACTACATGTAACCCCCTCCCCCCGATGTGTTAGCATCTTGTAATTCTTGGCCTCTTGAAACTTGAAGGGAAGGCTATAACCAATGAGCAGTTTTGTTGCAAAGAGCAGCGAACAGCACGATTCCATAACAGAGCGTGGTCAGGTGCTTTGTCGCTGATCCAGCAGCTGTTTGGCTGCCAGCTGACCGCTGTCAGTCATGCAGGATTACAGGGCAGCCAATGAAACCTGAGCGATCCCCCTATTCATCTTAACACTATGTATGTAAATAAAGCAATATTTTGATTAAGGCCTTACTTATAGAATATCTCAGTCTCACATCCAACTTTGACTGTAACATGCCTTATGTACCTGTCGCTGACCTTGTCGTCTCATTATTCCATTATCAAATCTTTATTTTTGTGCTTTTGCATTCCAATTGACATGTAGCTAGTGCAGTCCATATTATACCCGTGGCATTTTTTGACCAATAATGCCATTTATTTACATAATCAACAGCCATATCATTTCTATTCTATCTAATTTTCTATCTTCAAATTTGTTGTATACGATGCATTTTTCCCATGCAATATTTGATTGGTACCACCAGATGGCGCATCGCAACTACATCGGATTATTTCTAATGCCCAGGCTCTCTTCCTCTTTTGACCTGAATGTGGATATATATATATATATATACACACGCACACACACACACACATATATATATATACACACACACACACATATAGATATAGATACTCTTATTTAAGGTGAATTACATTCAGAGATCATGTCAGTAGATAAAGACCCTAATGAATACTTGCTGCTCTGTGAATTTCCACCCAAAAAACAGTGCCAGATTTTGATGGCAAAAAGAAAAGGTGAACAAGACCACTGTTCTTACTAAATCCTTCAATGCTGTTTTTTTTTTCGTTTTTTTTACTGGAACCAAATGACTTTTACATGAATGTTATGTTTCGTGTTCCCTCATTTTTCATTCAGCAACTAGTTGTATATTCATTGGTCAATCTTAAAAACCAGATGTGGTTTTCTAGTCAAAAATCACAACCTTCTCCTTCTGAGGCCATAATGCAGGTAGAGTGCCGAAACGGTTAGCGAAATGCTGTGGAAAACCCAATACGTGTTTAAAGAATTTTTATTTTGGTTGCTTTAAGTTGTAATAAAAGCCCTTTACTTTACATCCTGTATTATCTTTATTACCCTTTCACACATGTACCACACAGTTGAGCATACTTTCTGCTGAATCAGCTAACTGCTCCGATAAATCCATTGCAGTTTCACTGAGAAAATGAATGGATACCAATTAGAAAGTTATTCAGTTGATAGTAATTGTTTTCAATGGAAAGAAATACAAGCCTTAACAGCGAAAGCAGGCTTTTGCAATTTATAAACAGCTCAGCAATAATATTATGACCACTGACAGGTGTCATAAAAGTTATTGATTATCTGTTTATAACAGTACCTGTGAGTGGGCGGGCTGGATCCAGCAGCAAGTTAACATTCATTCTGTGAGTACGTTGTTTGGAAAAATGGGAAGTGCTCAGTGTGATGATTTGAGTTACTTCATGGGCCAGAGCCTGACTAAAACTCAATCTCTCATGGGGTGTTCCTAACCGTCTGCACGGGGCAGTCGGTGGAATGAAAACTGGAGACAGAGCGTCTACCAGCAGGGTATCACTCCCTGCTACACTGCAAATAAAGTTTCGGGGTCAATTGGTCAAACTACAACCACGATTTTCAAGTTGTTGACTTGGCTTGCAAACAACCTTAATCTCAATTCGGTCGAGGATCAGTGGGATTGGTTGGATATTTTTGTCCTGCCCAGAGAGGCCCCCACTTCACAACCTACAGGAGTTTGGGGATCTGCTGCTGATGGGTTTAGTCATTGCCACAATGTAATTGTAACGATGTCCTCCGATTCTGGCCATCTGTGACACTCCAGTATGAGTAGACTTTCTCAAAATAGAATATGACAACTTGCACCACTGCACATCATGCTCTTTTTTAAATTGTAATTTTAGCCAAATTAATTGCAGTCTTATTTGTTTACTCCTCTCTGAACTGAGGTATGGCATTGCATTTGTACACTTACTTTGTTTCTTTTACAAAGGAATGTATATTTAGAAACTTCTTCAAATGACAGTTTGTTTCGGCAGGGGGAAACTCAGGACTGAAAAGTCAGGAAGTAAACTTCTTCTGATAAGTAAATCACAAGGTCACAGTAAAACACAGGGTCCATTATCCTTCATGGCAGATAAGGGTATCTTAATCCAGCCTAATCTATTCTTCCAGACAGGCACATATCGCAAGAAGGCTAAAAATTGTGATCCAGCAAAATTGTATTAAAGGCTTTTCTGTACGTCGGTGTGCTCTGTGCAGGCACATGCCAAACTTGCCTGTTCCAAACTCATAACTGAAATACGCCGACCCTTTTAAGCCCTTGCTGCTAACTAAGTCACCCTCTGAGTTTCTAAAAGCTTTAGAATCTGCCCTTACCATTTCTTCTCTTCAACGATTCGTTGTTGACATTCTGATGAGTAGTTGCTGTTGTCTTGAGCAAGCTCTGTATTTCACTTATCGCATCAAGGAGAACATGGAAATAAAAGGTTTGATTTATTAATTGCCACCAAAAGCTGTCTGCCTCAGAGCCAGTCAGCCAATTTAACAGTGACTTCACAGCAACCGTTTCATCGGTATGCCAAGCTAATGGATGCTCAGTCATTGATTTACCTTTCAAATTATGTCGTGTTTACTGACCTTTGTCTCTATAAAAACAACATTTTCCTCCACAATAAATTACTCCTGACTCAAGAGTTAAAGCATGTCTCTGAATGTTGTTCTCTGAATATCTGACCTTTCAGGCTGCAGTGTAGATAAACATGCAGGTCTTTGTTTGCAGTACAAAAACGTGATGCTACCCCTCTCACTTTTACTAATGTGAATCAGTCAAGCACTGTGAAGACTGATGATTTTGAAGAGACATTAAGACTCTCCCATGTGGTTAATTTTAAAGAATACAGCCCATAAATTTCTTTGCATGCATGATAAAAACAGCAACACACCTGCTGTGCCAGTGACTGAATCCAAATGTCTGGACGTCACTGTTCTTGCAGAGGGACTGAGCCTTTGAGCACTGAGTTCATTCTTCAAGGCCACAGAGGACCTTGACCAATACCCAGTGAATTTATGTGACAGGAAAGTGGTCTTCAAATTTGACTTTAGTTTGCATTTTAAATTTTACAACCAAATGGTGGTATCCACAAACTTTACCTCAGCACGATAAGACGATAAAGAGGATACTTTTCTCTCACCTAAAGGAGGACAAGAAGCATCAAGTCTCTTTTTATCATTTGCTAGCATGTTTTCTGTAGTTTTCTGTGTTTGTCGACCCACGCACATTATATTCATTAATATAATGTCTCAGGAATTTGTTAAAAATTTGGCAAAAATGTCCTACTTTACTATCGAATGAACTGTTCACAATATGAAAGACAAAGGTTAGACTCAATGACACCACACCTCATCCCATTCTCATTGAAGGTGTCGCATTAAAAGTAGCAGTCACCTCCATTTGGACTTAAGACGTACATATTAGTTTTGGTGGTCAAAGGTCAAGGTCACTCTGACCTTATGTTCATCCAGTTCAAATGAACATGATATCTCAGGAACGCAGTGAGGGGGATAATCTGAATTTGGCACAAACAGCCACTTTTATTTGAAGATGAAGTGATTCCATTTTCTTGGTCAAAGGTAAGCTCATTGAGACAAAGGCGATAACTCAGGAATGCCAGAGATGTTTGTACATCTGGCACAAATACCAACTTGGATTCGAGGATATAGTAATGGTGCTCAGAACTGCTGCGGCCTCAAAAAACATATTTGTACTTCTTGGGCTTAACCAAAAATTCACAAAAGTCCCCACAATTTCTGAATGCATCAGTTGAATACATTTAATAGACAGAGGCATTACAAAATGATTTCAAAACCATCACCATATAGAGATGAACACATATATGCAGAAATGTAAACAGCAGTGTTTTTGGTGGATACGTGCAACCTTAATGCGGTATTTTCCAATTTGGCGTTCTCTTTTTATCACTTCCAAAATCAGCCCTGTTTGCTGAATCCTACTACGCGAATGACCAGCCACACTGGGGTTAACGAGGGGCTTAGTCAGGCTCGCTTGCTCCCCATATTGCTATCATTTGAAATGCCATAGAAACAGCAAGTCATCTCACACGCCCGTCCCTTAGGGCTGCTCATGTCCAACAGATCAGAGATGAAAGTTGATCCAAAGCTCTGTCCCCTCCCTCGCTGTTGTCTCAAGGCTGGGGATAGGGGACAGTAACCTCAGACAGACAGTGGATTAGCTGGAAACACGATCCGCTAAATCCTCTTAATCACTCTGCTGTTAATCAGTTCATCTGTAGCGCTCACATGGGGGCTGTTTGGGAGAGACATTGCACTGAGCACCACCTTGCCATGCTAACATGTGGTAACATGATTCTGTTTATCTACAGGTTCAACAAACTGGCGCCAATGTTCCTTAATCCAAATTACAAACAGTTCCTCAAGATTGGTGATTATTCCCCACCCTTTGGAATAAAATTACAAGGTATGGATACGGGTTCTTGGGTTGTTGGAGCTAAGGGTGCCACAAATCCACTCTGCTTGAGGACTGCATTTATTACACATAACAGAACAATGACATCACATCCCGGAAAGACTTTGGCTTGTTTGATTCTGTGGTTCCATATATGAAAACAAACATGTGAACTGATTAACACTGCATGGGTTCTGACACACCAGGTCAACGACTTTTCAATTCTCCAGTTGCATTCTCACACATGATCCTTGATCGTCGCCTGGTGAGTTCAAGAACACCGAGTCATGAGTCCTTTAGGCACCATGGGAAAAAAAAGGCAAGGTGAAAACTTCACGGCTGTTGCCAAGAAAAAGCACCCAGTAACGGTCCCTGACTGTTTGCAACAAAATGCTTCCTTATGTAAATCCCTATAAAATCACATTTCTCACAAGGCAAAAGTTTAACAGCTAAGGTTACTTTCATCATCTCCCATGGTAGAAAATCATCCCAGAACACGATCGAACACATTCACAAACACAGACACATGTGCAAACATAAACCCAGGATAAAACAAATGGACAAGATAATCACAAAGCAATTCCGCTATTAAACAAACTACTAAAACCGACAAACAGGCAGAAGCATGCTTCTCTAAACAACCACATCTTGAAATTACCTTACCTTGACAATTGAACAAGCGCCTGGTGAAAACGTGCAAAATCTTGATCTAACTAACCCCAGTTAAGACCATCTGTTTATTTTCCCTTCAGAAATATTTAATATGCTGTTTATTATCCCTTAGCATTCTAAGGCTACCCTCCAAGACAAAGTGAAGACGCCATACCAATAAAGCACTGATAGTTTGGAGGTCATCAATTTGGCAGGTCAATGCTGCATTTTGTAAAACAGTGCCCCCTGCAGGACTGTCAGAGTGCAGAATTAACACCTCTGTGCAGGCATCACAGCAAGATATAGCGGGGTGCCAACCTGCATATGCTACAGGTTCCATTCCGCAGAACAAAAACATTCATATTGGGGTTATTTAAGTCTCTAAATTGCCTTTAGGTGTGAATGTTAGGGGCAGGAGTCTTCTTTCTATATATCACCTTGACCCATTGCTTGCCACAGGACTAGCTTTGCAAAAGAGAATGATTTGTATTACTGATCCTGTCTTATTCTTAAACTTTATCCTCTTTTTTTACAATACTTATACACCATTAATACGTTTGGTCAGTGGTCCATGACAGCAACTTATATAGGATCAAGATGTCCCTAAATGTTTAGCCCTGCGAGGGGAGTGTCCCACTGGATTATGACTGCACCAAAGTCAGAATGCTGGCACTTGAAAAAGATGGCTGAAAAGAATACGTAGGGACATCACCGTGGCCGGGCCAAACCCCAATCACACTGGCGACCCATTCCTCCCAGTTGGCTCTCATCTGTCAGGGAACACTGTTAAGGTATCCCGCAGGCATTCATTCACATCCTCCCAGTCTTTCCAGTGTCTCACACTGTATACATCCTTTTCCTTCGACTAGCCAGTGGAGGGTCCAAAGGCCCATTTTGAAGATCTATATAACACTGTAAGCCCACCCAGCTGCTGGCGCTGAGCCCTACATAGTTTAGCACAGTCAATGCAGTTATCCCGGAGATCTAATATAGTCATGAGAGTTAGACTCTTTCACTTTTGTCTTCATCTAAGGCTGTTCTTTCTTAACTCTCTCTCTCTCTCTCTCTCTCTCTCTCTCTCTCTCTCTCTCTCTCTCTCTCTCTCATATCTGCAGAGAGGATCATAGATGTCCTTCTGTCAGTTACTAAGAGCTACAACCTGGGGGAGGAACTTGACAGGTAAGCAGGCGATTGTTGCCCAGGAACGCACCAATCCACAACAACCCTTGCCTTTTTTGTTGTATAACTTATTTAATCATGGAAATCTACCCGCTGCAGCTGTAAAACGCAGCTCCGGGTAACAGAAAGAACATAGCACATATACAGCATTATCAACAACACACTCCTCTATGTATTGTGACAGTGCACACAACTAATTCTGTCAAAAAAATTAATGATACTGGGATTTAAAGGGTTATTGAAAGGGCAAACTGACTATGTCGTCAGATAATCTGCATGAATTGTTTGTCAATCTCTGGAGCAGTATTATTTTTATCTCTTACATTTAGAGCTGCAGCCATACTTTCATTGACTTGTGTGTTTTCTGTAGTCGATACAGAAAATATTTCAAGACAAGGGAAGCTTAAAGCTAATTTATTATGTCAAAGTCATGCTGTTTCTGTTTTACAGAAACAACCATGTGGAAATGAATAACTATGCACTTGATGGCTAATCATTAAAGATAATTGCATCTCAAAAGGATCTTTTTGGGGATGGATGTCCTAATGCAGAGTAAAATGAACTAGAAGGTATTGAGCTCTACTGGCTTAGTGATGTGATGATAATTTGTGACGCCTTTCCTGTAGCGCGCGCATCCAAAGTATCAACGACTGTATGGCATTGCTATTTTAAAATATGCTATCACATTATTCCTATTTATTATCATTATTGTTAAATTCCCCAAAACAATAGTCTCTCTTTTTTACTTTATTTAATTTTTTTTGTTTTTGAAATGACCTCTGAAACTACTCACTGGCGATGCATCAGGTCTGTCATTGGACTTGAACTGGGATTCCCTTCATGTAGGAGCTCTTGTCTTTATATGGGCCTCATCATTTTTCCAGACACTCCGTTGTGACCCCGTTTCATCGGCCAACCAAGACAATTAGGAATGTGTTTACTTTCCCTCCCAGAATTAAGCCGCCCAGACTAAACACGGGACACACGTTGTCTGCAATATTGACTGAGCGGCCATACTATAATACAGAGGATTTACTTTTCTCACTTACTCAGTCAGGTAGATAAAAATACTGAAAGAAGGAAATAAACACGGCGCTGTTGTCCCCTTTGGTTTTTCCTGTTCATATCAAATCATGGATGATGCGATGACGCCGATCATTGAATGACCAGTATATACAGCACAAGCAACACAATATTTGAAATAGTTGTCGAATTAGTCAGTATACCCATTTGTAGAGAGAATTAATAGTGTGTAGTTGAGGTATGTTTTCCGTGTTGTCTCAGGAGGGCAAACACTATCCGTTTGACGCATCACAATTAAAGCCCCCATTACAAGCGACCTTTTAAAATGCAACACGCTTTTCTCAAACCACAAAATACTCCTGTCTTTCTTCTCACAACTCGAGAGTCTGCTTCCATTCCGAGGCGAGCCTTTATGTTCTCGTCTCATGACAACACCCCCCGATGCCAGAAGTTACAGGAAGTCAGCCATCCACTCCCATATGTCATCCACCGCACAGAGCAATGGGGGTCATCATCCAGTCTCGATACATGACTTTTTGCCGTCCTTTCATTTTCCTCCTCACAAAGACATTCATATCAATTGGTTATGTTTCTATGGGTTACTGCATTCATTGCAGACCTGACTTTCTAAGTGCACAATAGCTCACCTTTGGGTTGGTTCACTTTGTCTGCCCAAAATTCACCCATTAATTAACAGTGGGATTTCGGAGTAGCCGGAGGGGTTTGGCCTTGACTCAACAAAAATCATCTCCTGCCTGAGTGCTGAGACAGCACACTGCAGGTCATCAAAATATTTCTGATTCGTCCCATTCTTGTTCTTTGTTATGTCGTACTGGAGGCGCTCAGACTATCTGTTACATGTACGATCCGAAGGTCGTCCAAATATGGCTTCTGTACTTTTCGCGGCACAAAAAATAATGCCTAGTCTCGGTGACCATTTAATGGGAATAAGAAACAACAAAATTTAGAATGAGAAAATCAGAAAATATAAATAAATAAGAAAAATGTATGCATACAGTAAAATTCCACATATGTTGCATTATCTCCCCAGGTCTTAAAGACGAGCCTAGATTTGGATTCACTTGGAGGGACTCCATATGTTCTCGTAACCTAATAGACCTTACACCCTCTTCCATTAAGATATTTTCTCTGAAGATTAGGGAAAATAAAAAGTATTACACAAATGCCCTTATAAAGAATGCACACCCAGCTTCTTTGAACTAGCTTTAGCCTAAATACTGCTTAAATACAATGTACAACAGCTTGACGGTGTCGTTGTTTATTTTTACTTTCTTTTTGTTACAGTTTGAGCTGTAAGACCTGTGTCATTATCGGGAACGGAGGAATATTGGCCAACAGTTCTCTCGGCCGGAGGATTGATGAGTTTGATGTGGTGATCAGGTATGTAAAAAAAAAATACCACGTACATTGATCATACTAAAATGTACTACTTGTGAGAAGTTTGATGATCTAAGAGGTGGTATTTTGATATTTGTCCTTCCATCATGTAGGGCCGTCTCACACTGCCCATCGTTGTAATATCTTATAATGGGAGAAGTGCCATTTATGTTTGATTAGATTGAAAAATGCTGGGTCAGCTCTCAGCGTTGGGGTTGTCTGTTCAATTCCAGCAGGCGGCAGGGTTATTTTGTTGTGCCATCTTCATGTTCTCTCCAGGTTTCACAAGCTGTCGTTAGTTGTATGTCTCTACATTTAGCTCTGTGATTGACAAGGGACCAATGTTATTTGGTACCCCCCCCCCCCCACTGCTTTTTGTGTATCAATAATGAATTAATGAAAACTCGGGCTATTTTCCGAGCAGTTGTTTGATCGTTCCGTCATGATTGGCAGGTTGAATGAGGCCCCAGTGAAAGGCTTTGAGAAAGACGTCGGCTCCAAAACCACCATGAGGATCACCTACCCCGAGGGTGCCATCCAGAAATCGGAGTACTACGAGGCTCATTCCCTCTTTGTTCTCTCCGCTTTCAAAGCTCTGGACCTCAAGTGGCTGAGACACATGGTCTTCAATCAGAGGCTGGTGAGTAGCTTGACACTGTCCATCACTCTGCGGAGTTGGGTTGATGTTGCTGTCTTAGAAATTCCTGTTAGTACAGAGTCATCATCTAATCCCACATGTACATTTAGATTATGTGTAATTCATACTTCCCGGGGATGCGATGGGCTCCATACAACGGATCTGGTGACAGCCACGTTGCACTTTACAATCCCTTTCGTCACCCCTCTTATTCCAAGTGTGTAAGAAGACCTACCATGCAGGCTATTTTTCGCACGTACCTGCATTTGTCAAAGGGGGTCGAGTGTGTGCAAATGTGTTTGCAAGTTGGCACATTGCATAGTAGCCCCCGCCTACAGCTTAATGTAATGGATGTGTCATAAAAAGCATATCGATGAGGTATTTGCCCTTTGCTCCGTGGGCATGCTGCAAAAGCTCAGCAGTAGTTTTGCAACAGGAGTTGGCATTGTTTTGTTTAACGACGCTGAATGCTCCTGGGATAGATTAAAGGAAATCGATCACACAAGTCTAACATAACTATTGCTGTTTTTGAACTGGAAATGATTAATGGTGTCCCTCAAGAGGTTCTCTGTTTGTTTACATATTAATAACATTGTGGGAGCCAGTGTAAGCTGTCCCTCCCAAGGTCCCCAACCTCTGCTAGCTGTGTGTGTGCTGCAGGAAAACCATGCACGTTGACTGGCAGCTCTTGAAAAAACGAAGCACATGGTTTTCACAAAATGTCTTTCTGTTATCTGGTGCCTGATCCTCACCACGTGTGGCCTCAGGAACACTCAGACATAACAAAAAAGACAAGATTTTATTTAATAAATAACATATAATTGTATTTCCATTGGAATGCATGACAAATTTTACGTTTCTTAAAAGTTAGAGAAAGGAAATGCTAGTTTGTTTTTTTTGTCTGTGACAGTAATGGGGCGTTGGTTCATAAAGAGATTCAGTTGGCGGCATAAATTCTCAAATCACTGGCAGTCATCATCTTTGCAGCGGACGAGGGCTCACAGGCCCTGCCGCACATACATAAACAAATACACATATATTTAAAATACTTGGCAGCCATTGATTTCCCATTCCTGACATAGCAGTCGTTCCTCTCAATTTTTTACATGTACCAACTTCTTTCCATGTTTTATTTTTCTTCCAGTACAAATTACCTAATTATTTTAAATGATAAGCTGTCACTTTCCATTGCACTCATCCACATAGATCCCCTGAGAGGGAAGAGAGGGAAAAGAAAAATATACTTAAAGGAGTCTAGATGTCTATCCTGTTGTTATTGTGCAAATGTGACTTTATTGTAGGTTATTACAAAGGGATGCTTCAATCCTAGAAACCCATGATGTAAATGATCCAGCTTGAGCTGAAATCATGAGCCTCCGAGAGGCGATACTGTTATCAGCAATAGATGAAGAGGATAAATATGTGTAACTCCGATGCATTTCTAATGATACTTTTTTCACGCCAGGGCCTTCCTCATAAGCTCGGTGGGTTTGGTCCTGGGGCTGTGTGATCTGTCATGAAAGCTTAGCCGCAACCCAAGCTGTTTTTTTTACATTTTCCATCACAAGCGTCTCTATAAAGTCCCCACTCCCTGTCATTAACAGGATCGTGGCAGATCGTGTGGCCAGTGTTTGCCTTTGTCTGATAATTAGCACTTGTACTGTATGCATATACCATGCACACTCTCGAGGCTTTACATAGCGCAGGTTCTGTTACCACTGATATCTTTAACCCAAGGACACGGTCACATTCCCCAGAGGTTGTAACACAGTACGTCTTGCCAAGTCTGCTGCTCCTAATTATCTGAAGCCGGGAGAAGGAAGCTTTCCCCTCTAGAGGGCACCGGAACAGAGCGTCACCCAGTAAGTAGTCATCTTATTAGCCAAGTCAGAATAGTAAAAGGTCATCGAGGTGTTTTGATCACCTATTCATTTTTCAAAATAAAGAACTTTATATCCAGTGGCCAAAAGACGTGCAAAGAATCATCAGGTGCACAGTCTTTCTTTTGGTTTGTTTTTCAAGGTGATAAATAAGAAAATGGCTGTAATTGTAGCCTAAAGTCATGACTGTTCATTGGCCCTGTCTGTGGACAATAAGCACGTTCTCAGAAAGAATTTGGGATCCAGTTGGTGGAAGGTTCTGTCTTAGATCACGGTGACGTACCCGTTAGTACATTCTCACTTTCTGAGAGTTTGGATGGTAGAAGGAGAGAACAGGTCAACATGTGTTTATAAAGATCTAATAGTTAGATACTTGCTTATTAATAGCGTCTCTGGCTTTTTAACAACAAGCTTCAGCATACCAAGGCTGCTTTCTTAGACCTGGCCGTCGCTTCTGGCTCTTCCAACACACATGCCTGAGTGGGATTGTTATCACATTCCCGCCTCCGGCGCCACAACAAACCTGTTTCGTACTTGCTCGTCATCACCTGAGGCTCTCACGCACGGACTTGAATGTTCGCGACCGTCCAGTAGATCTAAACCGAGAGACCCGAATGGATGTTTGATAACTACGCCCCGACGAAAGCAGGAGTAAAGTAATGTTGTAAAGTACTAGGAATCGTGCAGGGCTCAGATGTTCACGAGCTTGTCATCCTCCTGTATGCAGGCGAGCCTTAAGGTTTGTGTCAACATGGTTCGGTATCCGGACAACGTTGGTGACTGATGCAAACTGTATGTGTCAGCCAAAATCAAACACCAAACCAAGCAGCGAGGCTCAGGGGGTTAAAGCAGCTGTCTTGGAACCAAAACTGTCCCGGTTTGATGCCCCCGCTCCTCCTAGCCTGTCGATGTGCTGCTGAGCAAGACACTGAACACCTAACTGCTCCACTGGTGCCGCTGAGCGGCTGCCCGCTGCCCATGGTTCATTCCTAGTGGGTTGAATGTCGCCGATGCTGTGCCGCATATGTGACTGAATGTGACAAAATAAAGGCTTACTTCTTCTTCTATAATAATTTTGTCACACATTATTTATTAATTATTTCTAAATTGATAACTCCGGTAATGGACTTGAATTGAGTCTAATATCCAGCGCCCACGACTAAATGCCAGCGCCCAGTGTTGTGTCGTCCATTTGGGGTAGGATTTTGATCCACATTCTGAGATGCATATTATGCCACTTTTGAAAATGTGGCTATTTAGAAATTATTTTTTTTAATTTAAGTTCAAGTCCAATTACACAAACTTCAAGTAACTTAATTCCATCGCAAATTGAAAGCATCCATATAAGGAAATAATAAGAGTTAAAACAAAAACATCATATCAGGGCCAGGTATGAACACAACAGAACAACAATAAGGTCATCTAAAGCAGTGTTTCCCAGCCTTTTTTGAGCCACGGCACATATTTTACATTAGAAGAATCACACAGCACACCACCAAAGAAATATGTCCAAAACATTTTTCATGAAATAGAATGGAACTGTAGTCTCAGTTTACTTACTAAGTGTGAAATCTGGCCCTGTTTGGTTACACACAAAGCTGATATTCTCGCAGGAACTGGCTGTTTGGATTCAGCGATGCATTCAGCAGTAGGTAGATACACAGGTTAATTCTCTACCTGTTGCCATCTAGTGGAAGAGCAATTAATTGTTCTGCCTGTCACTGCATGCTGCCCACATAGATAGGCGTACAAAGAAACATTATTTGCAGTGAATAAATCATTTTTGGACCAATCAGGTGAAAATGGGCATTTTTCCACGGCACACCAGAAGATCTCTTTCGGCACATGAATGTGCCGCGGCACAGTGGTAGGAAAACACTGATCTAAAGGACGTTGTTAAAGTTCTTTCACTTTGGAACCCGGTGAATATCCCTCCGAACAGCTGAGCATTCATGACTACTTTTGCAGAATCTGTCGCTACAATGCTCCGTCCCAGGGTCGCAGCGATTGGTTTTGAGGCGTTGGGCTCTCAGCTGGAATAGACGAGCAAATAGGCCTCAGTTAGACAGGATTACCGAGCCGCAACAGGATGTCATCCCCAACATTCAGCGGGGTAACAGCACTATGTTAAGCCAGCTAATGGCTCATGCTGTTGCTGTTTGCTTTCTCCCGGCCCTGTGACATACCGGAGGCTCTTCCCAGTAACTGTTCATTAGGACCCATCAGACCGACGATCATTTACCTAATGGTTCAGGTATTCCGATACAGCCACTTCCTCTCCGTCCAGCTTTGTTCGCTCCTCTTGTTTTTCATCAGTGTCTTAATGGTGTTGACCCCCCCCACCTCTTCCCTCCTCCCCCAGGCCTCTCTCAGGGTATTGCTTTCACTGGACACTTCAGCCTCATCCTATTTTCCACTCTTGTCACTTTAGGGGAAGACTTAATCTGTACCTGTAATATCATGGCTGATAACTCCACCATTGAATTCAGTTGATAATGTATAATTAATACCCTCGTTGGGGTGGGGATTTTTTTTTTCCAACGGCCATGGACCACTGTTGTGTATCCAACCAAACATGTTCTTTTCAGACAATTTCGGCCAAAACTCTGTTCGAAGGTCAATGTGTTGGTCAAAGGAATTAACTTTTTCCTCTTCCAATTGAGCTCCTGGCCCACTTCTCTGTATTTTGGGGTTCTACATCTACTTTAAATGAAGTATTTCAGCTGATCTCATTAATCCCCTTCATCCGGAAACAACCCAAATTGTACCAAAGTTTCCTCTCATAAACAATTGTACATAAAAATAAGGCTTTAATTCTTACTGTTCCCACAGTGAAATATGATCACATCTTACCAAGTAGTAAAAGTGTCTCATTGTCAGCTGCATATATCAGTGCTTTGCACTTCAAAAACTAGAGATGGTGCGGCCACTACACCCTGGTAGTTCCTGGATGCTGATCCATCGCCGCAGAGTTTGCAGTATTTCCTGTCCGTGGTGGTGTTAATGTCGTACAGTCAGTCTTTTGCGGTTGACTTCAATAAACCGCCTTTCCCTCACACTCTCCACGCTCATTTGATTTCCTCTCTGCCTCTCAGCGCAGCACTGATGGCTTCTGGAAGTCAGTAGCCAAGTCCGTCCCAAGGGAACCTAGCGAGATGCGCATCCTGAACCCCTACTTTATCCAGGAGGCCTCCTTCAAGCTGATTGGCTTACCTCACAACAACGGACAGATGGGACGGGGGGTGAGAAATCCTGTTTTGTATTCCATCACATACTTCATATTCAGTCCAAATGAAGAAATACCTGGTACGGTGGTGTGTTTCACACACACACACACACACACACACACACACACACACACACACACACACACGCACACACACACACACACACACACACACACTGCGGTGAACAGTGAGTTAATGGTGAGGGCTGCGGACCTCCCAGTCTGTCTGCTTGCATTATGGAGGCCTCTTTGAACACACAGCAGAGCTGAGCATACACACACACACACACACCCCCGCACGCACGCACATCCTGAAAACTTTGTTGCCATTAGGCTCGTAAATAGAACCAAGTTTCAGATTTTTAGCCGCAACAGCTCCTCTAAGAGCTCCTTCGGATTGTGACTGCAAGCTGCCGCTGTGCTGGTCACGGGTCGCTCACCTGTGCGCCACCGCTGCTTTTCAGAATATCCCCACCCTTGGCGCGGTCGCCATAACAATGGCCCTCCACAACTGTGATGAAGTGGCAGTCGCTGGATTTGGCTACAACATGAGCACCCCCCACGCACCGCTGCATTACTACGAGAAGGTCAGGATGTCGGCCATCAGAGAGGTGAGCTGGATTAAAACAGGGTCACCGAAGATGACAAGTAGCACTTTGCTAAAGGGAATCAGGGGGGATGGGACAGTATTTTACAAAGTTCATTTCAGTAACACTTTTACACTATATTTTTGTTTCATGTACGCCATTGGATTTTCAGTATATCAGTTTTTAACCAGTTGTAAAAAGTTCAGTAATGTATGAATCTTTCCAAATATCAACTGACCTTAAACCTCGCTGTGTCGTCCAAACACCTCCCCGCTGGGTCCTGGTTTCCACGGTTTACGTCGTGTCATGTCCACTGACCGTGACCTTTCATTCAAAAATGCCTTTTTAGGAATACAGACAGAATTCACTCGCCTGTGGGCTAGATATGTCTTCTCACATCTCCAGCCCTGAAATGTCAGTCAGAGTCACCGTGAAACCGCAGTGTCTGAAGGTATCACTCTGCTCAAGCAGTACTAAAAATCACCTGGCGCTGATTTTCATTTCTCCATTAAACTGAGCTGTTGCAGAAGCTCCTGTCAAAGTGCATTGTTTGCAGCAAAGGGTCAGAATTCTTTTAAGTTTAAAAATTTAATCTCTTTCAATCTTTTAAAAAAGCTATTAGTTTCTCACACAATGTGCATTCTGTCTTTGAGTAAAAAAACAAAATAAACAATCCATCTTCAAGACATTGTGAATAGTTTTCAAATCTCTGTTTAATATTAATGAAGAACTTTGAAATAGTGCCTGATTTTCATACTATTTTGATATTATTTGTACATTTGGGTTTCTGATCCATTTTATATATTAGGTTACTGGTGATTCTGCAAACTAAGGCTAAACTAAGGTTCATTAGCAAAGCCAACAGAGCCATAAATTGCATGGAAATAAAAAATAGTGAGCTTTTCAATGGTAAGTTGAATAGTATGAAAAAAAAGTATTTGATTTAAATTTTCAAATAAGGACTTTTGAATGAAACTTTTCTGTCCTGCTCTGCCTTTTTCTCACAGAACGACAAAAAGGAATAAAAATCAAATAAACCACCTCATTTTTGTTTCATCAAAAAAAAAAAACTTTTTTAAAAAATAAAAATACTTGCATGTTTGTGTCGCTCAAGTTCTGAAAATCTCAGTGAAGCAGCACGTAGACTGAAATGAATAGGAAACACCCAATTAGAAAACGTTGTTAAAATAAACACACTCCAGCAGCAGACTGGAACGTTAGCAAAAGGATATTTGCTAGATCAGTGTCTTTACAGCTATTTATATTTTATATCAGGCACGACAAAGCACAGGGAAACAATTTTTTTCAAATAACAAATCGCAATTTGTCATTTTATATTAATCACACAATAACAGTCGGTTACACAATCTGTGAAGATCAGCAAGTGGAACATCAGCTACATGATCATCTTGACGGTCTCCTGCGGCTTGGGAAGCGCATACATTTATCATCGTTGACGTGAGTGCTCACGGCGTTTGCTGTACAGTCAGCGAGCTGTCAGCTGGCTGTGACCTGGTTAGGGAGGTGAGCGAAGGACTTAGCGGGTGAGTAACGAGTAAACATTTAAATTAATAAAATCACAAGCACTTTTTTTTTGCCCTTTTTTTTAATCAAATTCCCATTGTAGTGATTGTTTTCTCTTTTGGCATCGTCATTGCTTCCGGGGGGCAGTAAATCCTGCCGAACTCTTACGTTGACAGCGACCTTTTTGTCATAATGTCACGTTGACATTAGCCTGTCTTCTCCTGTGGAACACTAACCAGCTGCTCACGCACCCCAACCTCCTGTGTAAAAAAGCAGGGGCGCGTTTGCTCCTTTCAATTTCTGACTGAAAGAGTGCTCTCCTGCGTGTGTGTATGTGTCCTGCAGTCTTGGACGCACAACATATCTAAAGAGAAGGAGTTCCTGGTGAAGCTGGTGAAGGCAGGCGTCATCCAGGACTGGACTGGCGGCATCTGCGGCGCAGGATGCTGACGTGCAAGGGGGCGGAGGGGGGCTACTCAATCTCACCTCCACCTGAGAACAGAGACTGTGCCGCCAGCAGGGAGGCACTGCGGTGGCCCAGGGTGGAGGACACATACTACTTCCCCCTCCCCCCGGGGGGCTGCTTGTTGACATGTTGAACGCTGATGGCCTCTGCATTTTCTCAGTATTTAGCATCTCCACGCCCGCTCCCCACCCCGGCACGTTCTCCCTGGGGCTCCGGGCTACATGGACCAATGCGGCTGGAAAAACATAGAGAGAGAAGGGAGAGGCTGAGCAATAATCCCTCAAAGTGTCCTTCTGCTCATCCGAATGTCATCTCCATCAAAGTTTGTCCGACTTGTATGTGCGCTAAATAGGGTGCAAGCTACCTGACCCCTGACCAAGCCGTCCTGGAACCTCCCGACGCCTGAGGTCGGAGCATGCGTTTAATCTCAAAGATCTTTTCCCAGTTTAGCTGGTTGCACTGACTGTACCTGCATTACGCAGCTCCTTTTTATCATGTTGCAACTATTATCCCGAAGGCCCTTTGACGGAGTGCAATTTTTTTTTGTTTTGTTGATGTTGATGAATTAGCAGCAGACTTCGGACTGAAAGGGGACACACGCAAGGTGACTCTATGCTGTGCTGCAATGCACCATTTTCCTCGTTTCGCTCCAAGCTGCATTTTTTTTTCCCGTCTTTTCTTTTCTACTCAGACAATCACGGTGCGTCACGTCTCGTGTGTTGTCACGGTGTGAAAACAGCGATAGCGGCCCGTCGCAATACCTGCACTTCCATCGCTTGTCAGTTATAGATAGATCAGATCACAGTCATGAAGGTGCCTCAGGTGCTGCATTAACAAACGCTCCTCAGGCAGAGATGGCAGGGTTCGCGCTGCCGGAAGGCCAAAACACCTCGTCGGTCGACGTCTCGGCCCTTGTCACTGGACACGTGTTTCCCCCCCAGTCCTTATAAAGACCGCACCCATGTGGTGTCACTTCCAGCTTTGTGATCGCATGCAAAAGCTTTGAGATTCACGCCAGAGGTGTATATCTCAGCCAGGAAAAAGAATAAGATTCAACATTTCGTTTTCATTAGGGGTGTAACAATGCAAAGACTTATCATATATATCTCTCTCTATATATATATATAATATATATATGTGTGTGTGTGTGTGTGTGTGCGCATATGTATGTGTATGTGTGTATATATATATGTATGTTTATGTATGTATGTATATATATACACACACACACACACACACATTTTATATATATACATATATACATATATGTAAAGCATCCCGAAGCAGAAAAAAGTGATCGCTGCATTAAGCGAATAAACAGGACAACCAGAACACTAGAGGGCGCTGTGGTTGTCAATCCTGAATCTGAAAACTGCTTTTTTATGTGAAAACATTGGATTAGACAGTTGGATTTTGCCTTTTTTTCATTTGACAAAATATCCTACCACAATGTAGGTTCCATTTGCAATTTTAAAAAGATAAAGAGTTCTCCAGAAGGTCAGGAAGGCCTTTCCGAAATTTATATGCAGGAATAAATGAGCAGTTTCATTTAAAATTTTTATTATACGTCATCAGCAGGCTTTATGTCATCCATTGTGTCTTCAATCCCACATGATTTTTACACCTCTAATGTTCAACGAATGTAATTTCAATAAATCTGTAATAGCCAGCATTTGGCGCTGTTCGTCGTGCCCCCCCACCAGAAGCGTCCTAGGTTGTCAGTTCCTTTCCGTGGATCCTGGACAAATATGACCGCGCCAGTGTCTTCCACCCCAGAACCAGTCAGCGTGGATTCAGCTATGTCCGAACAGGAAGTTGACAACAATCAGCCGAGGTTACCCTGACCTTCCCGCTGTGGGACTGCAAAGTCACGAGGGTGGCAGGGAATCCCTTGCCGCCATCCTGTTGAAAGACATGTCTCCGTGTGTGTGTGTGTGTGTTGTGCGTGTGTGTGTGTGCGTGTGTGTGTGTGTGTGCGTGTGTGTGTGTGAGAGAGAGACACTCTCTCCGTTGCCCCCCCCCCCGAGACCCGCCACAACTGTAGAGTCAGTCTCAAGATTAAAAAGTGCAGCCGCATCACGACCAAAAACCCAATTATGTAACACTGAGCAAGCAAGACTATTGGTCAGAGAAAGTAGATCCACCTCAAGCACTCCAGATTTTTTTTTTTGTGGAGAATTAAAGACCAGTATTTGCAACACACAACAGAAATTCACCCTCAACAGTTTAAATGGAATAACAACTACATTGTTACAGAGATTTAACTTAAATTTTGAATTTGGATTTGATCAGAATCATTCAACCTGAAAAATCACATGAGCCTTGGAAATCCAATTCAAACACTGAGTCAACCTGGGATTTTTAACAACCTTTTTTTTTTTTAAACAGATTTCGATCTTATTCTACTTTTTCTGTTTCAGCCTACCATTCAATTATATAATATTTAGATAATGACACTCGTCATTTATTCATTAATTGTAGAGAAGATTCCCCTGGTTATTGGTTCGTCAGATTCCATTGGTAAAAGATCAAAAAAACAACTCTGCCAGATAAATGTGAAAAAAAAAGCAATTAGTTTTATTTCTAAAAGCAGTTAGAAGATACAGGTCAAATTGATATCAAATATGACATGGCTAAAATATTTTAATGCAAATTTAACCAGCCTCCTTTTATCTTCCCCCCCCTCTCCTCACTCCCCCATTTAATGCATTTAAATCTTTCCTTTTTGCTACAATACATTTTCCACTAAGTTAAGGCAAGCAAGCAATTTATTACGATGTTATTACCTCTGGGGGGATAGCGAGTGTCAGGAGTCTGTCATCTTTATTCTGGGGGGTGTGAAAAGTTTGGACCCCCTGCTGTAACTGAGACAAGTGTCTCGCTCTCGCTCTGTCTCTCGCGCGCACACACACACACACAGGTCACACCAGGTGAAACAGTGATAGATAACAGGCAGGACTGGAGTTGATGATTCCGACTTAGCTGCTGTCAGGTCGGCCGGGAGGAGAGGACCTGGGTCCAAGTCTGATTTTAGTCTCGGACTGTCCTAGCCAGTCAGGGTCACTGGATTCCATCACACATACAACACACACACACACACACACACAGACACACACAGTCTCCTCCGGAGCTGTTTTTCTTTTCACCTGAATTCACCTTTCAGAAGAGAAAGATGAACCGAAACATTTCTAGGGTCGTTACGCCGGCAGCAGCTTCACTCTTCAGAACCTCACACTTCCTGTCAGCTTGAATCAACCCCAGCGGCGTGTGTGTGTGTGTGTGTGTGTGTGTGTGTGTGTGCGTGTGCGTGCGTGTGTGTGTGGGTATGTGTGTTTGTGTGTGCGCGTGTGTGTTGACGCTCCATGTTCTCTGGCCGGTCATCTCGCTGTCGATACTGGCCAGTCGCTAAAGCCAAAGTATATCCATGTATTTATTGTAAAACATGCACAAGCATAAAAAAAATAAATCTGAGTCAACCAAAAAGGTGGCTGAAAGATAAACAGCTGTTTTCATCTTCTTCTTGTCTGAAGTGGACTGATGGGTTCTGCGAGCGGAAAAAACATTGAAAACCCCTCATCAATTAATTTACTCAAACTGATCTGGTAACTAAATAACCAACATTTTTAAATGACCGTTTCTTGTGCTCTGAAATAGTTTTGCCTTTCCATTTCATACGTCATCAAAATTATACATGAAGCTAAAATTAATCATTATTTATTGATTGATTGATCAGAATTGAGGTTCAGGAGCCAATAGAATGAGGTCAATGAAATAATGGACAGTTTTGTCCAAACTGACGTATCAAAAACAGCCAAAGGTCTTCTGTCTTAACCCCCTATTTTAAATTGATAACTAACCTTTTCCCAATAAACTCATTTTAATCCAAACTAACTTCTTTCCAAAAACTATTATTAGTTTGTTTTGTGTTTACATTGTTATTCCAACATTTGTGGTTGTAGCAGTCATGTTTAGAAAAGCAATACGAACTACAAGCCACGCCAGAGGGACACTCCAGAGGAGCGTCGGCGTCTCGACCCTCACCTAGGCTCCCACTCAGGTAGCGACCCCTGACCCGTCTACGTTTTCCATCCAGGTCTGCCGGGATTTGGTTACCAGGCCGAATTATCCAGATGCGGATCAGCCGAGGAACACTGAGCAGACCCTCTTTGAGTGTCTGGGGGGGTGAAGACGAGAAAGTCCTCGGGCGTGAATCACAGAAAAATCAAATCAGAAATCACCTCAACATCAGCAGGAAATAGGTGAAGAAAAAAAACGAACCTAAGAAAAAAGAATGTTCCAGATTCATAATGACATGACCTAAATAAATACATATTTTAAGGACAGAAAAGAAATAAAATTGAATATATAGAGGTACAAACCACAAATTTAGCAGCGAAATTTAATTGGTCCAAAGTCCTGCGAAAAATAAAAAAATCGGTGCAAACTGATAAATCCAGAAAAATAAAGGCTAGTTGAAAATACAATGAAAAATATAAACAGAACCTCAGTAGTTTGTTCATTATATCTAATTGTTTATTACTGTGTGTTTAAAGGTCAGCTCATTAGCGTATCGGAAAAACTATAACATTTGTTGAGTAAGCAACAAAGGAACCCACACTACTACAAAACTGAAAATAGGAAGTCAAGTTTCCTGTCTGAAGGTCAGACCCTCCGCTGGAGCGTCAAGCTCCTCGCCAGGCGAGTGGGAACCGTCGCCTCGGGCCTGAGGATCTCGCCGCCCGCGTGTTGAATCAAGTCGGTACGCCGCTTCGTCTCGGAGTACCCGGAAACCCTGGATGATGCGGGATATAAGTACCGTCGCCGAGGACGGCAGATGGTTCTTTAATCACTGCCTGCGAGACGCTCCCTTCGCCGCGTTCCCTCCCGACACGTTCCCTCATTCCTCCTCCGTGACTCACCGATGTCATTTGGCTCCCGAAGCCGGAATGGACTGTTTCTACGTTTTTCCCTCAATTTCAGGTGTTAGAATATTTTTTATTTTTTATGAAGTCGCATTTTTGTGTTTTTATTCCCTAAATTTATTTTGTTTTTTGTTGTTTTTTTTCAACCTGAGTTATTCTTTAGCAGACATTTCAGGGCGGCGGGAGCGTTACATGACTTTTCTATAAAAAGTCGCCCAAGCGCATTGACTGTTATTGACGAAGAGACCCCTTAAATCCCACCCGATTTTCTACGGTGCGGCTACAGTGACTGTACAGTGAGCAGTCTGAGTAAGCTCATATGCAGCGTTACAAATTTTGTAAAAATACTGCTTTTCCGAAAAGTGGATTCGCAGGGACCCCCGATGCTACCACGCCTCCACCAGCAAAGCGGGGTATTATCACGGTATTTTACAAGGCCTTCACTCGTCCTGATGGAGCGCTTGAAATCCGATGTGACCGATCGAGCTTTCTTCTCTAGAAACAGACTATAATAAATTTATTAATAAGAATACGGGACGGGTCCTCAAATCGAATTGAAGTCAGCCCGGACATGTGTTATGCTAATCAGGCAAAGCCTTTCCGAGGAATCCGTCGCGGGGTTTTGAAGTGTCGGGTCGAGTTTATCCGGACGGCTTTGAGAACGTCCAGATTATTGTTGCTACCACATTAAAGTTGACCTTTGGACTTTCACAGACTCAAATCAGATCATCTTTGAACGCGAATGGACTCTTTCCTCCAGGCTGCAGTCACGACTGGCAAAGTTAGCTTCGAGGTAACTAAGAGAACATGTAGCCCGTAAAACAAATATAACTATGATTTTGATAAATTGCCAGTTTCAAACTTTTTGATTATCCCAGAACCTTTTTCAAGAAGTAGGTCGTGTTTTCACTCATTTGTACAGCATAGGATTCGGGGACCGCGGACCTAAGTTCTGTTTTAGCTCCGACTCCAAGGCAGGGTCTTTGATAGGACCTTATATGACGTAGGTGCTTGGTGGAACTCATAAGCCAAGCCCATTACTAGATACTCATACAAATATATACACATACAAAGATACTCAACATTTTGTGGATTGGGCACCTGTCCAATGGGACGGTTGTCAGTTTGATTCCCAGAAGCATCCTTGGGCAAGACACTGATTATCCGATGAATGCAATCCAGCGTGGATGGCTTTGAAAGCAAAGGGAGAACCACAACATCGTCAAACTGCTTTCGAACAGCTGTCAGATAAACCAATCACACGGTCACCAGCGCGGAGAAAAAGCCCCGTTTTCTACATGGACGTTAGGTCTGTCCTGAGCACAGGCTTGATGTATGCAGGGATGTAACAAAATAGAAGTCAGAGACTGACGCTGAATGTTGGCTGAAATGTTATTTCGAAAAATAAAAAAAATTTAAAAAAATTATAAATATCAACTTTATTTGATTTAAATCATTTTAAGAAATTCGTAAAACATTGAAACATTTATAAGACTAAACTTAAGTATAATAAATCAATAGAGCATTAAAACCATCCTATTTTTCGTAACTGTCGTAGCAGTGAAGTTTAACGGGAATTGGGAAACGGGAATTTTTCCCAAGATTTCCTCAGTAATCTCCATTACCACGGGAATGTGTTTGTTTTCAAGTCCCCTACCATCCCTGCACCAATACTTAATTCCAGAAGTAATCCGCTGATTCACAGTGGTGTCCGAAAGCTAAGACACTTCCGAACCCTGCACAAGGAAGTCCAAGAAATCTATTCGTCGCAATGGCCGAAGAGGGCGACGAAGACGAGCATGGGGTTGTTCGTCCAAGCGCGTTGACTTTCCAGAGCGACCGATCGTCTTCTTTTCGCGGCCAACGTCCAAAAATTTGGATCGAGGCGAGGAAATGCATCGCACATCTTGCGTCACGTTTAGTGGGTGTCCACCGACACTGCCCTCAAGGATGCATCCGGTCTCCTTGCTAGCCAGTCCGGATTGTGACATCACAAGCGGCTTCGCTATGTCCCGAACAAGCAGGTGGCCACTATTTAAAAAGAGGGTCCTTGACCCGGACACGTTCTCAAGCTGTGTGTGTGTGTGTTTGTGTTTGTGAGTGTGTGTGTGTGTGTGGGGAGGGGGGGGGAAAGGGGTAGACCTCACCAAAAAAGAATCTCTTTATTGT
>CAAKHD010013235.1:3655-21657 GCA_901007705.1 Fistularia tabacaria | reverse complement strand
TTTGAACAAAATTCTCCCCCGGGGTGGGGGGGGGGGGGGGGGGGGGGGGGGTGTTGTTCCCCTGTGGCGACGGGCCGAAAAACGTCCAGATGTGGGTTTCGGGAGCACGACCTATCGGACGAACAGGCTTTTCGGCGGATGTGGTTTTAATTTGGATGAATGAGCGCTGGCGGCGCTGATTTGGACTCCCAGCGTATCTTCCCATGTGATCTGGATTGTTTAACGCTCATTAGCATTTGAGCTAATTACGGATGAATCAAGGTTCATCGATGGGAATGTTTTGTTTTTGTTCTCGCTTTGGAATTAACGCATCATGACGTTATGTAACAGGTAGGGGCCCCGACCCAGAAAATGTTACGGGTCACCGTGAGTTTTGTGTTGACAAAGTGTCTTGCCGCAACAAAGTCACAATGTTTAGTCTCTGCAGTTGATGCTTCCCAGAGCAGCATCTCTGGATTGGCTATCGCTCGGCCTTTTAACGGATAGAGAGCCACCAATAACCAGTGGAAGCGTTGGTGATCGCAGAAATTATCATGGTCTTATCACGCTCTTTTTCTTGAAAGAAATGAAAAAAGAAACGCATCGCAAGCAGTGATTTTAGGTGGCATTCGAAAGAGTCATGGGGTGCGAGAGCCGGCTGGCGGGATAACAGCAGCGCGCTTTATTACAACCGGCGCTAATGACCAACAGGCGGTTTGGCAGGCAAACACTCCTCGCCTGGCGCCCGGGTCGTGGCTACCGGGATACCCATGAAGGCCCCCATTAATATAACAGCTTACATTCATCAGACGGTGATATTTCAACTGTTTCTGGCGGCTCGGAAAAAGGCCCCGATTGTTCGGGAGGAAGGAGGGGGTGGGTGTGGGTCAACATCACCTCCAGCTTAATTAGCCAATTTCAAGGATCTTTTTTTTTCTGTAAAAGAAGCTTAAAAAAACAAAGCTAATCGACTGATTTGGCTGTCAAAGTCCGGTCACATACGCTAATGAGGAAGTTAACACAACAGCTAGCTGGCAGGACAAACACCGTCGTGCTGACATAGATCATGTTTTACAGCCTGGACCCTGGGAAACCGTGGGACCTCTCAAGGTGGCCGCAATAAGACAGAATATGTGTGTGAATGAGAGACCCAAAGTTAGGCTTCAGGGAGTGGAGATAAAGACGACGGAGGAGTTTAGGTACATGTGAAAAGCGTCGGGTGTGACAGGAGTTTCAGCAAGAACGAAAGGAAAGGTGGAAACAATGGAGAAATGACAGAAGCCAAGGCTGGTGGCAGCAGAGATGAGGATGTGGAGGTTCTCTTTGGGAATGATGGGAATGGAAAGGATCAGGAACGAATCCATCAGAAGGACAGCAGATGTTGGATGTTTTGGAGATAAGGTCAGACTGAGATGGTTTGGGTATGGACAGAGGAGGGATAGAACACATCTGGGAAGAAGGATGTTGAGGTTCGAGGCCTAGGGGAAGACAAAAGAAGAGATTTATTGATGGAGTGAGAGACATGAAGTTTGCTGGTGCAAGAGAAGAGGATGCAGAGGAGAGGTTTGGACGGAGGCCGACGATTGGCTGTGGTGACCTCTGAAGGGAGCAGCCCAAACGAAAACAAGAGCATGGTCACGTGAAAAGACCTCCGTTTCTTCCACACCATCATGTGATCATGGCAAGACAAAAATCAACATTGCGTTCTGTTTTCTGTCGGATTAACTTTTTCCACGTCGGTATATCTGGATGGTTTATGGAGAACTGGCTGCAGAAACTCAAAAGAACCATGTTAAAGGACCAAAAGGGACTCGATATGGATCAGCTTTTGAAAATAGCAAATGAAATCTGGATGTTTGGGATGATTTTCAGAAAAAGCAGTGGTCAAGTTCTTCATGTGAAGCATGATTGACTCCTGCATTCAGGAAACTAAATGCGATGTATTTCTACTAGGACGATCGCTCTACCCCCTGCTACGAGCTGCTTTCCTTTTCCTTTCCCAAAAATCACGTGCACTACAAATTCCGACAAACTAACATTTTAAGATGATTTTTCTTTTTTTTTAAAAATCTGAATGTTCAAAAAATTACTTTGGAACTGCAGGAAAATATACATGGTATCTTTAATTATAATGTTAGATATATAATATTTTTAGTATATATTAATCCGATTTTAATCAGCCGGTGGGCCATCTTTTGCTATATTTCATTAGTCTGCTTGGGCTTTGGTAGTTCCGATTCATTCAATGCAAGAGGTGACTCGTCTAAAAAGGACGTGGTGCGTGTGTGGAGGTGTGCATTTGTTGACCTTTGACTTTATCGGCACCAGGTCACGTGATCGCTCCTGAGATCCTGGGTAAAGCCAGGGCTTGGGTTGAATTCCGGTAAAATTCCAGACTAATTGTTTTTTTTGAACCATCCCAACTTTGAATAACAAGAATGTTACATCGGACAACTCCATCGTTTCACCGAGGCGCTGAGAAGCTAGCGCACAAACGTAGAACTTTTTTCAGATCTGTAAGGCAGGGGACGCGCGGCACAATTTTCCTCCCGGTTACCGATGTTGAAAGGACTTGGGAGTTCAAACTAGCCAACAAGTTTTGTCAGATTTCAAGACTAAAGGACTGGAGATCGGACATTAAACCACTGCACCTGATGTGGGATCACAGATTACATGATTGGTCAAACCTTGTTAACTGAAGACAATTGAACGCATTGAACTCCCAAGACAGCTGTTACCTGCGATTGATCGACAGTTTCGAGGGTAAACAAACACGGGGAACCAACGGCTGGCTGTTGTTTGTGCAGCTATCTGCTCTTAGCGTTGTCCTGTTTGGCTTTGCCAGCCATTATTGTTTTGATATCCCCGCCAATTCCGCTACTTCCTGTATTCTGCCTCCGGTTATCGATAACGTCAGTTTGCACTCGGTTGGGTAATCCGCACACACCTCACAACTGAGTCGGCTCCATAATTCAAAACTGCAACTGGCCTTGCCTGCCCCCCCCCCCGGGTTTCTGTGGCAACTGGCCATGTCCACCAGAGCTAAATGGTTGGTAAAATCGGGCGATAAATCTTGGTTATATGAATGAACCGCGTCATGTATTTGTGGCGGGAAGTTCCTGCCTATCCGCTCAGATATGTAAATAGAGGCAAATTCTGAACAAACCCTCCGGAACATATTTTCCTGCACTGTTGTCGAGTGTCAAAACAAGTACAAACTGGCCATCATTTAAAGGCGGCTCCTCTGCAGTCTTTAAGTCTGCCGTGTTTTTCCATGTTATATGGTTTTGTCTTTTAGTGGGTTCTCTCTCAGCCCGCAGGTTTCGGCGAAAATCGGCTTGTCGGCGATTGTGTAACCCCTGCGAGCTGGCAAGTGTGCAAACTGCATCGAGATTAAAAAAAAAAAATGGAACCTCCATGGTGGAGACAATAACAAAGCCCCGGTAGGGGAGGGGATTCAATCTAACAACACAATTATCTTTGCTGCTTTAAGAGAAACAAGTCAAATCTGCAACAAGGGAAGAAGAAAGTGCTCCGAAGCAACGGGCCCGGCTCTGTCCGCCGCCGGCGAGAGCCATCTGTCTCACTCGACCTCGTCCCGTTTGTTCAAAGTATTCACTCGCCGCAAGCCTCCAGTCCGGCCCCAGCTTGGATGTGGATTCTGTTTACTTGAGAGGCGTTTGTGTGTTTGTTGGCTTCACGACTTTTTGTCACAAGCCTTATCAATCCAAGGTGTCTATATATGGATGTGGTGCTGCTGCAGCGGGCCGTGTGTATAAACCCGAGGTAGCCAAAGCAATCTCGTGGGGAAAGGGGGGAAAAACAGGGCGCAGCGTAAATAATAATAAAAACCATCTCGAGTCCAACAGACAGGGATCATTCACAGGGCTCGGGGTTGAGCTCCACGCTAGCATAAACCTGATTATTTCAATCCCCTGGACCGTTACCTTAAAAAAAAAGAAAAGAAAAAAGAGTCTGATCAATTGATGTGAACCGCTCACCCCGACCAGTTCTGGCTTGTTGAGCTTTGCGGTGATTATGTTTAAGTATTATGTAAAAACAACGGTGGACATGAAGGTTGTTGGTGTGACGAAAGAGGAAACAGAGAATCGGAATAGGAAGGGAAAGACTATGTCAACTGAGGGATCGTTCAGCCAACACATCATCGCAACGAAATACTCACATGCGATGAAATGTTTCCAGAAATAATTTGGGTTGTTACATTTGGGATGTACTGCTTAAGAGAAATCGTCTACGAGGCACAGTCAGGAAGTATTTGAAATACTGAGGTGGGGGGGGGGCATCAGAGTTGGCTGTTCAAACTGAACTAAATGGATGAGTTTAGACATAAAAAAAAACCAAACATAGAAACTTTATTCCTCCAGCAGAAAGGTGACCGCAGGTATCACCAGAAAACGACAAACGAACCCGACTGTGGTTTTACGACAATATTTTGATTCAGATTTTCAGTTGATGGCTGTTAGGTGAAGCGTCAGCGGTTGTAAGAAGGTCCCTGGTTTGATTCTGACATGGGGGCCTTTCTGAGTTAGCATGTTCTCCCCCATGTCTTTGTCAGGATCCTCTGGGTTCTCTGCTTTTCCTCCCACAGTGGGTTTATTGAAGACCCGATATTGCCTAGACATGTGAATGAGAGAGTGAACGGTTGTGTGTCTCGAAATTATGCATAAATGAAAGAGTGAAAGGTTATATGTCTCTTATGGCGTGTGAATGAGAGGATGAATGGCTTTTTGTCTCTATATCGACTGGCAACCGCTCAAGGGGGAACCCCGCCTCTCGCCCGAAGACAGGTGGGATAGGGTCCAGCTTCCCCCAAACCCTGACTGCAGGATTAATACTATAGATATTGACTGAATGAATGAATGCAAGGAAAACAGGAATCAGGCTTTGGCGCAAAGATCAAATTCTCTCGATCACAAATGGTGTCCAACGTCCCCCATGTTTTTGAGAAAAATGTAAATCCACGTTTTGCTTAAAGAGAGGCAAGAGAGTGATGACGACGCTCCCCGCCAATGATTGATTCAAAAACCGGGAAAGGCGGCGCAGAAGAAAGCCGGCCCGGTCTGACATGTTTGACACAGGACTCCCGCCAGCTCCTTATAAAGCCGAGGGGACATGCATGCACGGATGTGTGCCTGGGCACGAAATATGTGCGAGCGCGTGCTAATGCCTGTTTATGGCTTCTGAAAACAGCGGAGGTGCCCATCCCGGTGCGGCTCATCCGCGACCCTGCATGCCGGTCTCCGTCCGGGTCTGACGGGGCCCCCTTTCCGTGGCCTCGCCATCACCTTTCCGCCGCCCGTCGCATCCTTGCAGCTCAGCCGGATTTATCTCCATGTCACGGAGATGGCAATCAGATTTTCTTTTTCTTTCTACCAATCCAAACACTGGATTTAACCTGCCGAGATAGACACGAGTGAAATCTTTTAGGAGATGCCTATCGAGGGCTTACCTTGAGCCCCTGAGCCAGAACAGGGGGCTGCTGAGAATCTGCCTCTTTCTGCTCTTTATTAGCTCATGTACCTTTTGCCCAGGAATGCAGCTGGAGGAAGTGATGCATCTTGTGCGTTGGCGGATTAATAAAATAAGAATGCTGTCTCGGGGGGTAAAGTCGTTGGCACGCACGCGCAGATGCTTCATCGCTTCGGGATTTGCATCGCAATAGCGAAAAGACCTGTTGGATATCTGTCATTCCACATTTACCCCGACTCCCCTCGCGTCATCTGCAAATATGCACCATGTGCTAATTTGCTTTTTGTGTGTTTTTTTTTTTAGCCAGCAGGGGCAGTCCTCGCCCGGATATCAAAGCGAGGAGAAATCAAGTGTATCAGGCCGCGTTCCAGACCCGCCAAATTGCCCGAGACGCTTGATGTGTGTAAAAGCGGGGCTGCTTCGGTTAACAGTTTCATGGTTTTGCCACTCGTCTCCGGCTTTTCGCTCCTAGCCCTCTGATTTCCAGGCGCACGGCAGGCTGTTCCATTCCCCCTCGCCGTCGCGCAGTTGAGTCATCAGTCATTATTAAATTTGTGCTGAGCTGCGCAAACGGCCGTATCGACTACGGCCAGAACTGAAAAACACATGCTAATCGTGGGAAAGTTTTGAGGTTGAAATCAATCCCTTGGATTGACCGATATAAAGTGGCAAAGTGGGAATGGGCTCAGTCGGTCACGGCGCCCACTTGATCCCGCACCACCTGTGATCCGAGATGAAACCAAGTGTCCAAATCATCAGTTGCTTCCAGTCCAACCAAGGTGAGAAATTCAGTTTTGCCCGCACCTTCATCCGCCACTGTTTTGTTCTTCTTGACATCTTCCTGACGTCTTAAGACAATGGACGACCTTCAGACAGCTGACGGCCGTCCAGATACGTCGAAACTGTGTCCCGCTTACAATGATTCATGTGAAGGTGCGCCACCCTTGTGTCTCCTGACAGTTGAACTAAACTCCAAAATTAGTCTTTGGGCGTGTTTGGATGAAACGACATTCACCATTGTCAAGGTCGTTGATGTGTCAGACTTGGGTTAGCGTGTCAGTTCATTCTGCTGCTGTGCTTGTATCCAGTCGCGCACTCTATTTCCTGTGTTTGATATTAGCTGTGGCGATATTAGCTGTGTCTCTTAATACTTCAGGAATATCGTTCCTTTACACGCACACACACAAACACACATATAAACACACACACATATTTACCTCTGCATAGAGGAGCCCACACCTACCCCGGACGTGGTTGTTGTTCTCTTAGTTCGATGGTCTCTGAGGCATCTCTCTGCCGTCTTTGCCGCCTCTCATCCTACTAGTTCTCTCTCCTCTTCTCCTAGGAATTCTGTGGAATCACCTTCCAAGCACCCTCTCTTTGTTCAAGAATAAGCTTAAACCTTTCTCTTTGAGAAAGCGTATAGTTAGCATCACGCTAACCTCTAGTTATGCTGCCATAGGATAACTCTGCTGAGGGATATGATTTATGTATATTAAAGCTATTGTTGCATCACTTTCAGCTATTACAATGTAACTGTTAGCGCTACTGTTATTATCAGTATGAGATATTTTTTTTCCTGTTCCTCTGAACCGTCAAACTCCCCCCATCTCTATCACACTCAGTTTTTCCTAGCCACTGTTGCCAAGGGCTTGCAGTTAGGGGTTAAGTGTCTTGCTCAACACGCACTAGGGGGAGCCGGGAATCGAACCAGGACTGTTCTGTTCAAAGGAACTATCGCTCTAAAAACTGAAAACTGTGTTATGATTTGACACCACATAAATAAAATCTTAATTGATTTGACTTCAATGGACTCGACTTGATGCCTTCCTTGACAGCAGGCTTCCATTTGCTGCGTTCGATGTTCCCTGCCTTGAGGTCCTGTTCGCGAACTTCTTTGTACCAGTGGGCAGGTCAGTGGGGAGGGAACGTCCATCATAATGTGACCATCCTAGATATGGCTGACTTGTCTAAACCAATGGAGACGCCTCTGGGCGGCCAAGGCGAACACACTCGGAGTTCTTACCTGTGCCGGGACATCTTTGTAAGGGATGCAGCCTTGCCAGGTTATACCCGAGATTCTCCTGAGGCAGCGCAGGTAGAAAGCTCTCAACAGGAGTGTAGATCCATACCCCGCTGCTGTAGAGGAGGGTACTATGCATACATGTTTGGTACACCCTTATCTTTGTGTTGGTTATCAGCACAGTGTTGTCGCGACCGCTATTTGCAAGGCGGGCTATGGCTGCCGCTGCTTTGCCAATTCGTGTTTTCAGCTCGGCATCCAGGGTGGTGTTGCAGGAGATAGTAGATCCAAGGTAGGTGAAGGCCTCTTCCACTTCAAGGGTGATGTTTTGGATGTTGCTGGTGTTTTTGTCCATGACGAGGTTAGAAGAGGTTACCATCAGTTCTATTGTGGAGGTACATGCTGTTTTCTGATTGGATGAAGGCATAGGACAGTAGCAAGAAGAAAATGCCATTGTTGTTAAGTGAGGTGCATATTTTCATATATATATATATGTATTTGTTTTGGGTTATATTTTGGGGTTTTATTTTTTTGGTGATGGTCATATCATGCTTTGCTTTGTCCCTGATTTTACATGAAACAAAAAAACATTCTTTTTTGAAAAATATTTTCATGCTTTCCCAATTTGCACCCTTCGTGATAAGTCTGACATAAATACATGTTATTTTTATTTCTATTTTTATTTCATTTCTCCTCATCTTCCCCATCGCTGCATCGTGACCTCAACTTCAGGAATCCCCCGCCGCTGCAATGGAGATGGTCCAGGTCTGATCTCAGAACAGACCGAGGGTGTTTACCTTTGATCGTTGCTCCTTTGCGAAAAAAAAATTTCAACGCCATGCTTGTACAGAAGCCCTGGGGGGGGGGTAAGCTGAATGTGATTGATGATTGTGTGAACGTATTTGGACGAGTGTTGATGTCCGTGACAGGTATAACCCAAGGTTGTTTGCTGGCTGATGTTCGCGCAGTTAGGCTGTTGATCACTCACGCAGCTTTTTAGTCTGGATACTCACCATGGTCTCGCCCAATGACATGTAAATAAATTTGTCAGGGGATAGGGGGATGAGTGGGGGGGGGGTCCGTTCCGGGCTGACGTAAATGTGAGCCCACTGCAACGTGCTTAACACGCGGGGTTTGTAAACCCGACTGCTTTCAGGTGCTTCATCGGGACTGATTCGGGTTTTTATGAGGGGTTTTAGGGGAAGAAGCGGGTTAACCTCAGGTCTAAGGTTATTACAGTGGGGGGGGGGGGCAGGTGATAGACCCTTCAGCTGATTTCTCCTCACCACACACAAACACATACAGAGTTTGTTGTGTTTGATGATGTGACCCTGATTGGCACTTTCTTCAAAAACATTTCAATCATCATCATCATTATCATGATTATTGTTGCCACTATTATCGGCATTATTATCTGCCTCCTCTTTGCCATGGTGGTTGCCCGCAGAGCCGGCGGCGTAAAAACATTTAAAATCATGCTTCAATTTGTCTTTCATAATTTTGTAATGCTGATGCTCGGTCATAAATAAATGTGAAATACAAACAATAAAATAAGCCTGTTGTTCGGCGGTAGTTAAGTCGGGAATGTGGATGTCATTCCATTGGAGTGAAAACAATTGTGATATGATATGTATATTTTAGCTGTATATTTAGTTGTTTTAATCGTACTATGAAGAGGTTAGTGTACCACAACACATAAGTGCCTTTTCACCTCTGGCTGTGTGTAATGGCCGTTTTAATGTGGGCTTGTTATTATTTTGCCCCAAAAAGTGCTTTTGTTGACTTTTTCTTCTGTCTTTATATCATCATATATATGTTATTTTATAAATTATATATATAATTAATATCATTATTTTGTATATAGTTATTATAAATAATAACTTTCTATAATGCAGCCAAGATGGGCAGACGGAGGCCAAATGAAATAAACAATGCGATGCTGCCCTCTGGGACCCTGGGTTACACTTTTTTTTTGTTGTACAGAACTTTTTAAACAGTTTTTTTACATTTTTATTTTAGTACTATCTGACATGTAGCATCGAACATAGATACTAAGTACTCCCGCTGAGCTGAACATGTTTCTTCCTCATTATCCCACTGGCACCCCAGCTTTCAAAACTAATTTTAAGAGCAAAATTGCGCAGAGGTGCATTCAAACTGAGACCTAAAAATGAAGAAGAGGAAGATGTGGTTTAAATCACGCTGTCGACTGGACACATCAATTATTCTCGTTTCCTCTCTTTGTTCCAGGAATCAAGTTGAGATGTTGAAAACAAACTCAAAATGCAATTTCATAATAAATCTATCTCTTTGGATTCGTCATTACAAACTATTAGAGCGCCTCTAGTGGTCAGAATGGGATGAAGCAACATTAATCCTGCTTCTTAACTCAAAGTGTTGATTTAATACAAAACATTCTAAGTCTAATTTAACAAATGTATTTTGCATCAATTTCTAGAACATTCAATTTTATAAATATTTGACTCTATTCACCAAAAAGGGAGAATCGAAAACGGACACTTTTTCATCAGGTCAGGTTAGGCGTATCCACCCCACTATTTGGCCTTTTCCTTGCGATCGTACATTTAATTCTTGACAATTTTACTTTATATTTGAAATGAAAAAATGTTGTTTCCCCTCTTTTTGTCCCGTGAATTGAATTTATTTGGTCCTCTGTGATGTCACCCCAAGATGAATATATCGATACTATTTAAACTCTTTTTCTTCTTTACTTTTTCTAACTGGGTGACATGGAGAATTCAGGGAGGCATCTGGTTGTATATTCAGTTTAAAATTAAGATATCTTTCAAAATCAGACATCATGTATGTCTTTACTCCAAATAATGACATATAGATTCACGCATCCAGATCTGTAAGTTTTGCCTTCAGCTCCTGCTGAGCTCCTCTGTTTACACAATAGGAGCCGAAACCTAATGCTGCCTTGCAGACAAAGATTTCTCCCAGGAAGGCCCGTCGGCCGCCAAGTCTGCGAGTGGTGTAATATGTCAGGTGTCGGTCGGCCCGTGAACGCCAGCCCCTGACAGGGCCGTGCCGGCAAACCCCTCGGAGCCCCAGCTCATGCTGTTGTGTGTTTTTGAAACGCTCGCTAACAGCGGAGCAACCGTCACGCAAAGCTTAAAGCGGAACCTGCTATATGTCATTTCAACACATGAGGAGCTGGCAAACAGGGCATATGCATTACACATCAAACCATATTATTTTATTTATTTATCAATTTATTAATCTTACATGGCGAGTTGTCATGCCGCCACATGATACTTTCCCATCTTTTATAAGCTTGCTGGAGTGTACCATTAAAGAGTCATTATCCCACATCTGTGTTTTTATGAACAAAAAGGATGTACGTTGCAAAAACAAGCCCAATAGAAATAAATACATAAATAAAATGACTAAAGTTAATGCAAGACAGGATGCAGATGGAGGTTGTTGTTGTTGTTTCACGCATTACGAAGCATTCATTCATTTAGTCATTCATTTATTAGCAAAAATGCCGCTTGTCCTACAGTAAGGGTCACAGGGATGCTGGAGCCTATCCCTGTCATTGGGCAAGAGGCGGGGATCACCCAGAACACCCAGAGACAAACATCCATTCACTCTCTCATTCAGACGTCATTTAGAGAGAATAGCCATTCACTCTCTCATTCACATGTCATGTGGAAACAAACAGCCACTCCATCTCTCATTCACGCTTTCATTCACGTGTCATGTAGAAACATACAACCATGCTCCCTCTCATTCACACCTCCCGGCATTTTTGGGTCTCCAAAGACCCAGCTGCATGTAGAACCCAGGGGAATGTTGGAAGCAGATGTTGTTTATTTTATCGGCAGATATTATTGGTAAATGTTTTACTTGCTACAAGTGAAGCGCAGTTCTGTCCAGTTTTACTAAATGGGGCTCACCCATCTGAGTTGGTAGTACTTCAAGACACTGCGCAGCACTCTGGACTTGGAAAAAATGCAGTTCTATTGTGGCTTAAACTGGAAATGTCATTTGCTGTATTCAATCCTGTGTTTTTATTACTTACAAATATACGTGACAGTATTTAGCAGTTTATTCACAAAGGACCCCTTTTAAATAATTAAGGTAATTAGAGTCTTGTATTTATTGAATTTAGATTATAAATCCACTCTGACTTGAGGCACAAAACACATTTAATAAGGTAATGTTAGATTAAGATAAGATAAGATAAGATAAGATAATACTTTATTGATCCCCATAGGGGAAATTCAGGTGTTGCAGCAGCAACATTAGAGGGGAAAAAAAAACAAACAGGAAAGATAGACACACACATATGACAGTGCAAACACATATGCATATGCACTTTTATTACTTTATGAATAAAAAAAACAAACAAACAGGTAAGTAAGCAAAGGTTGCGAAAGTGATAGAATAGAATGTAAAATACCCCCCCTAAATGTCAGTTAGCAGTGTGATGGAGCTGAAATGAAATGAAAATTCTGGCATGGAATGCAAGTACCTTGGACAACTACACAGGGGGGGCAAGGGGGCCTCCTGAAGCAAATGAATATTTGTTTCATCCAGTCAAGGCTTATTCACGCAATAAATATGCAAAATAAATAGACGGATGAATCAATTAATCAATAAATAAATAAATAATAGCAGGGAGAAAGAGAGACTGTCTCTCCTGACCTTTAAAAAAAAGCCAGACACTAATACGCTCCCACAAACATCAGACGTCCTGAGAGACGCTCTGAAATGTCTCCAGGGTCTCACATCTGAGTCTGAATCAATGGGATTCACTGTGGTGAAGGAATCAAGCCCCGGCACGCTAAGTAATGATTCAGCTACTATGGCTTTATTACACTGGAATGATCCCTCCTGTCTTTTATCTTTTTTTTTAAAGAAGGGGGGCACTTCTTGTGGATTGCTAACGTTCTTCACGTGTTTCAGATGGAAAAACCTGGTGGAGGCAGGAGGCGTCGAATACCCAGCATCACCTGAGGAACTGGAAGGTGAGATTGCTGTGTTTTGTTTTGTTTTTGTCATCGTCAGCTTTTAAATTCTGCCATGATGTTCAGGATGGGAACTAGTGTTTATATATAGATACAATAGATTATAGTGACATGTTAGTATTGGTGTTGATGTTGTTGTAATGTAGCTTACAGTAGTTGGGTTATACAGTCATCCATTTAGTGGTTTCCGCAATAAAAGTTTACGAGGATATGGTCCCTTTAAGGAAGCCGTTAGCATGCAGGTGAGAAGATAAGCAGCCAAAGGGGGTGTCGGTTGGTTCTTGGAATGGATCGACAAACGACACGCCGCTGCATTGTCAACTAGAGAAGTTGCCTCTGTGTCACTGATCGGAATTTACGTAATGAAGACTCCGATGTTGGTCTGCTGGAGGGGTTTCCAGAGACATCCCGAAAGACTATCATGATGAAATCTGTTTCTATGACGGCTTGGGTCACTCATGCGGCCATGAAAGTAAAACGGCACTAAGAATGATTGGTCTTCTGAAAAATCCCCACCCAGCACATGAGACACAGCGTACCTAAAGATCGCCTGTCAAAGACTTTGAACGTCCTGATGTGGAAAAGGACAGCCGGCTATTTTCACTGCACAGTCTGGGAGATAGCAAACCCTCTGAGATTATGGGCAAAATGTTGGACCTCCCGGGAGATCACAAGCCTGACTTTGATCACCTTGCAGCTTTGGTGGGACGGGAAATTCAAGGGCCGGCACTCAGTAGGGCCCTTGAGCGCCGGCCGCATTGGCAAGCTGCTGCTCATCAGGACACCTTCTCTGGGGCGGTGCTTCCAAGTTTGCTACAGACATACAGTGCATTGCAAGCAAGGCCAGTCTCGTTGTGGACAGCCCTAACAGTGGCTGTTCCCCTGGTGCTTGACTACAACTAAATGGCAGCCAGTCAGGCCACCAACCTGGAATTCCAGTCATTGAGAACTGCAACTACTGGACTGCAGTTTTTGGAGGTCACTTTTGGGAACACCACACTACTTTGTTACATCGCCACTCGACAGCCACGGCCTGTTGTTTGTGGGTTTTTGATGGCATCTCAAAGGTTGGTGGCAGCCAATGCATGCAGTCAAGCAAGGCGAGTGAAAACGAGTGAAAAATGTGCCGTGACGGAGGTTTGATCAAGAATCCCCACAGGGTAACTTTTAGGTCGGACCAATCGATGGACAAGGCTGTCCCCTTTGCATCTGCAAAGGCAGCTGAGATATGTACCTTCATCGGCAACTGGATTGCCAGGGTTGGCACTCCATCTGACATATCATCTGACTGAGGCTCACAGTTTACCTCCAAACTCAGAAGTTCCGTCGCTGACAGCCTAGGTGTAGGTCTCCCCATGGCTAATGGACTGTTCCCCATTCCACGAAGTCCTCTCTGCGGTCCAGTCTCAAGGAAAGGGGCTGGGTAGGTCATGCTGGGCATCAGAACTGCCCCTAACAAGGAACTGCTGTCTTCATGGGCAGAGCTGGTCGATAGCCAACCACTTTGGGTTTCGGGGGATTCTTTTCCTGATACCAACTCTTCCTGGTCAGCTTCCCACCATCAGACTTTGATCCAAGACCAGGCTAAAATTTTTGTGCAAGTGCTTTCTTCACAACACGGCCTCCAGGCGATCGACACTCCTTCCACAGCTGCAGTCAGCAGAAGACATCTTCATTCGGCATGATGCACAACGGGGACCACCTTGGCCTGCCTACACTTAATGGTAGACATAGGCAGTAACATTTCAGGAGACGCCCTCAAGCTAGGAATTGGATAAGCTGGTGATGCTCGTCCATCCTCAACAACGAGGGCCTTCTCCTATTTGATGGACTGCGCCCGAGACCTCATGCACCGGTGTCTCAATCCAGCTCAGAGACATTTCTCGAGGTCACTCAGCCAGCTTTTCGCTTTAATTTTATGTTTTTTCCTCTTCATGGTGAATTCCAGGGGGAAGTGCTGTATATAGTGGATGTTACAGATATTATTCCCATTTGTTATTATTGATGTTATTGCAGTGTACGTACCCACACAGCTTATCAGTCATTCCAATTTCCACAATTAAAAACATTATCAGTATTTATTTTGTATCCTTTCATCCAATTTCTTTAACCTGTAAGTACCTTGAAGTAGTTATTCTATTTAATGTAAATTATATTATTCAGCTTTAAGTCTCCAATTAACATGCTGCATAATTTTGGACCATGGAGCCTCGACACAGAGAGCCCCCTCTTCAGAATCAAACCAGGGACCCGAGACAATCACATTTTCTTATTTTTAGTATAGAAATTATAATAGTAATTGATTGAAAGGTTGGTCAGACAAAATAGAATGTGATTAGGCTGCTTGTCTAATGAAGGAGGCTGTGTACAAGCACTGCAAATTAAGATAAATAGATGAAATAAGAAAATTAAAAATAAAATTAAAGCTAATCCGGTTGGAGCACAACAAGAGGGTTTCAGGTTCTAATTCAGTGGTTGAGTGGGTTCTCCCTGTCTTCCTCCAAAAACAGTCGATAGGTTCATTGAAGAGTCTAAATTATGGAGGCATATTGGTATCGTCAATCAAATAAAATGCACTAGCAGGATGCTTTTTCATTGCTAGCTTAGTTTGACTCATAACTAAAATGAGTAATAAATAATCCAAACGGCATTTTAATCGTCTTCTTGAAGTCTCATGAAATGTTTTACACAATTCAAAAGAATACAAAAAGAAGACTGCTTTCTCATTTTCATTTTCTGTCCTAAAACCGTTCTAAAAATTCAATTTGGATTCGCAATCCAAACAATTAGCCGGGGTTTGTTTTGAAAATTCAATCTCAAATGTATTTTGCTTTTTATTTGGATTTTGTCACAGAATGAGCAGTCTGAAAGAAGAAACTGAAAATGCAGTTTGGTTTACCTATTACTCATTTTAGTTATGAGTCAAAATATGCTGCTACATTCTGAAAATGAAAAAGCATTCTGCTAATGCATTTGAATTGGAAGTATGGTACCTATATGCTTCCATACTAAATTGTCTGTAGGTGTAAATGAGAGGGTGAATATGATTGATAGATGACCCTTCCAGATTAACCCCCGCCCCTCTCCAAGTGACAGCCGTGATTGGTCCATACTGAATTCATACAAAATTCTCAATGTTTGTCAGTTAAGTTCGAAGTGAACTTCTGCGAGATAGAAAAGACAGATATCCTTTCGAAAGCAAATAAAAAAAAAATAATTTCAATAATCTGCTGCAGCTTCTCCTCGACTCCTTTGACCCCAGCAGAAATTGATTCGCCTGGTGTTTTCCGAACTAAAAAAAATGTAAAAATCAATACGTTTTCAATCTCTTGAGTGATTGTTCAATTTCTTTCAGGAATTAATCATGTCCCTGTTCCTTTATTTGGGTCAAGAGGAAACTCTATAAACCCCGGGACGCCCCTGATTGAAGATTCAAATGTCCTTTTTCTTTCTTCCCCAGAAAGCGGCAACACACACATACGCACAAATGTGTGCACACACACATATAAATGCAGGCTAAAACGAAATGCTACAGGAAATCTTAACCGCCACTTGTGTCCAACTGAAGATCCATATTTGTCACAGAACCTTCTGGAAATCTAAACCAGTTGAGCGCTTGAAGGGAAACGTGGTTAATTATTTCAGGGAGGAAATATATTTCTCAGAAAATATGATGAATATTTCCATAGCTAGAGAAGCATTTGTGTCCATGTGTCATTGAACCCCCTGAAATACACATGCATGTGTTAAAATGCAAAAAAAAAATACATAAACAAGCCAAAAAAACTAGCATCAAATTACCTTTGCAATAGTCTACTCTTAAAGCCAATTCTTTCCCAACCGATTCTATTTAAATTGCGCTTAAAGACTCCTAATATATAAATGAACCAATATCCTGGTTGATATATATATATATATATATATATATATATATATATATATTTGCTTGTGTGCATACACATTTATGTATACATTTTTGTGTATGTATCCATGTACAGGTAGATGACACATGTGTATGTAAGTACATAGACAAAGATTTGATTGATTGTTTACATAAAATCGATCGGGTTCGTAACGGCTTCATGTCTTCAAACAATTTGGTTCCCCCTCAAAAATAATCCTATTAAATAAAATAATTTTGATTTATTTGCAAACCATGAATCACCTCGCTGGGAAACATTTAATTTCTCCAAAAGATTTTAAAAAAGGACAAATCTCTCAAGATCAGTTTATCTTTACTTGATGATCATGATGGTAATGATGATACGCCTGGAAAACATTAAGTCCTGGATTTTGATGTCCTTCACTTTAAGATTCTTTGAGCCATATGTTTGTTTCATTTTACAACAGAATTTTTAAAATAGCAACAGAAAAACCAGTGTTAAGTCAACAGTAATTCTTTGGCAAGAGATGGAGGACTGAGAGACAAACAGGAAGCATGGGGACTGTTAACATGAATGTGGTGTTTACGCCCTGTGTGCTGGAATCTAAATCAAACGCAAAACAAGAGTAATGAAACCACATCGTATATAAATATTCAGTGATATATTATTTTAATTGTGTGTTGTAATTTTTTTTTACAAATTTACAATTTATTTTGTTTGTGTAGATTCGGGGAAAATAACTAATATTGATATTTATATTCAAACAGCTGACACATTCATGTCCATTTTCTTCTAGGCTCCTCAATTCCCGTAACATGTAGTTCAGTATTAGATGTACTGAATTTGTGTCACTTAACACTTTGATCAGCCATTGAGTTAATTTATTTATGATAGTATTTTTTGTACATGATTCATTCAAGGGCCATTGGGTGGGGAGGGTGGGGTTGATTTTTTTTTCTTTTTCCTGTAGCTGATTAATTGTGTGTATTTGAGAGAAAACACGCCTCGACGAGAGTTAACAATGACCAGATTCCACAGGCTGAAAGGCCTCCAGCCTGGGATGATCAAAAACTCATATATTTTTTTCTGTTTTAATGAGAGTCAGGGAAAAAGCAGACCAGTAGGATTTCCTAGTAGACATATTTATTTCACAAAAACGCCCATCTGATCCCAACCCGGGACACCAGACGTTACGGAGAGGCCCATTTCATAAGTGATGTTTAAAAATTAACCCTGCCACAGCAGTGAAAAGGTGTCACATGACGGTTAAGTAATTAAACCGGGGCAGGTGTGGGTTTGCAGGTGTCCCGCGAGGCCGTCCAGCTCGAAGGCAGGCCGTAGAACGTCTCCATGCCGCAGCGGTGGAGCGGGATGGGTCGGGTTACAAAGGGGCGCTTTCAATTTCCATAGGGGACGTAACTCTGTATTTGTCAAATACAAGGCTCATCGTTGAGGTAGAGGATCGGGGAAGGTGCACAGAACTGGGCTGAAGTTGGTCTAGTATTGCGTGTCTGTGTTTGAGCATGTGTGTGTGTGTATGTGTGTGTGTGTGTGTGTGTGTGTGTGTGTGTGTGTGTGTGTGTGTGTGTGTGTGTGTGAGTGTGTGTGTGTGTGTGTGTGTGTGTGTGG
>CAAKHD010013234.1:142283-224039 GCA_901007705.1 Fistularia tabacaria | reverse complement strand
TGGTTTTTGTGTGGTTCTTTTGTTGTGTTTGTTTGTGTTTTTCTTTTGGTGTGTGGTCGTTAGTTCCTGTGTTCCTTTTTTGGTTTGTGGGTGTGTGTGTGTGTGTGTGTGTGTGTGTGTGTGTGTGTGTGTGTGTGTGTGTGTGTGTGTGTGTGTGTGTGTGAAAAGAAACATCAAGGTGATGAAAGTGCACTACTGTATAAACAGTAAGGTATAAAGACCTTCAGTACTCCTACTAGTATCAGTAGTATTAGTGGTTGTAGTACTGCAGTAGTACTTTCTGTACTAGTAGCTTTGGTAGGAGCATTGTCGTCGTAGTAGTATCAGTATTTGTGAAGTTGTAGCAGCATTTGTCGTATTTATGTAGTAGTTACTGTACCAGTTGCACTTGTAGTTTTTCAAGTTTCAGTCGTAGTAGTTTTGCATTCGGCGCAGTTGTTGCAGTTGTAGTAATATAACATCAGTAGTTGTACTTGTTGCAGTCGTATCGCAGTCGTTGCAGTCAGAGGAGCAGTTATTATTATTAGCAGTGGTAGTTGTATTGCAGTATCCGTTCAAGGTTCAGTGGTGGCAGTACTGCAGTAGTAGTCATGCTCGTAGTTGTTGTCGTATTGCTAAAGTAGTAGTATTGTAGTTGTATAGCATTAGTAGTAGTAGTAGTAGTAACAGAAGTAGTATTCCATTAGTAGTAGTAGTAAATATTGCATTTGCACATTTTTCTAGTCACAGTAGCAATCAGCAAACTAGCATGGCAGCTTTGTGACTATCTTTGTGTGTGGATATAGTAGCTGTAGTATTAGCAGTTGTGCAGTAGTAGCAGCAGTTGTTGTATTGATGTAGGACTTACTGTACCAGTTGCAGATGCAGTTTTTCAAGTTTCAGTTGTAGTAGGATTGTAATAGTACTTATGCTAGTAGCAGTAGTCGTTGTGTTGCAATAGTAGTAGTTGTATTGCTTTAGTATTAGTAGTTTCAGTAGTAGTAATATTGTAGTAGTAGTTGTACTAGTTTCAGTTGTATCGCAGTAGTTGCAGTCAGGAGTAGTACTGTATTAGCAGCGGTAGTTGTTCAAGTGGCAGTAGTGGCTGTACTGCAGTAGTCGTCGTTTTGCGAAAGTAGAAGTATTCATTGTATTTTGCATTCGTAGTAGTAGGAGAAGTAGTAGTCGTATTGCATTAGTAGTAGTAGTAGCAGTAGTAGTATTGCATTCGTAGTAGTAGTAGCAGTCGAAGTCTTATCCCACAGCGACCAGGTAAAGAGGAGCAGGTTGCCTTTGCTTTCTGGACTTTGTAGTTTTGAGTCCATTTGGAGTTCTTCTGTGTTTTTTTTCCGTGGTTTTATTCTGAAAGGCTTTAAGCCACTTCCTGTCCCCCTCACAACCCCCTGCAGTCGTCATTGGGGTTTTATTTCTGTGCCGGCCAAACCAAACACATCTCGTCTGACGTGTGTGTGTGTGTGTGTGTGTGTGTGTGTGTGTGTGTGTGTGTGTGTGTGTGTGTGTGTGTGTGTGTGTGTGTGTGTGTGTGTGTGTGTGTGTGTGAGTGAAAGACAGATGTCCCAGCTAATCCCATATTCTTACTGGTTGCCACATTCAAACAGACCTTACTGATGTTTTGTCTTAATGCCTTTTTCACAACTTTCCTGTCATATAAACATTGTCATGTTTCATCTAATGGCATTAATTCATCAAATATTTGACTAAAGTTATTTGATCTACCTTTTCTGTTCCCCTGACACCGCCTTCATTCTTACTGGTTAACCCACCAAATGCACTAAATTTGATACATGTTATTCTGACATCTGTCTCAGTTATAGAAATTGAAAATAGCAGTTTTCAGGCCTTGAGAAATAAAAAAAGAAACATGCTTTGACACTGGCAATAAGAATAATAGTAAATTGTATTTGAGTTATTTTTACAGATTGTTTTTTTTCCCATCAGCCCACATATCTATTATCTGAGCGAAATTGAAATTGAAACATATTCATGAATCCACATGTGCATAAGACCATGACCTCATATTTTGCTCTTGTATCCTAACCGTCATTCATTATCCATTCTGCTTATCCTGCACCCAGAGTAGTAGGGGGACTGAAACCTATCCCATCTATAGAGATGTAGAACCTTTCACTTTCTCAGTAACATGTCTGAGAAAATTGGGGTCTCAAATGAACCTGCCGCATAGTTTTGCATGTATCCTAACAATGACTTGAAGTCAAAGCTGAGTGTCAATTACCAGTTATATTCCACAATTGTCAAAAAGGTCATTTGTAAATTGATAATGTTATTGTTTTTATCATCATGACAGTTTTGGTCATTCCCTGACTTTTTCTGTTTCATTGTAGTGGATTACTTTCAAGGACACTAAAAGAAGATATCAAAATGGTGTTGTTTTTTTTTTGTTTATGTCTCTAGTTCTTCCTAAGGGAATTAACAGACTCACCTGCTAATGTGATATTCCTATTTGTTATCTCACACTCCAGTATATTTATTTTGGATCTGGAATGTGTTTGACAATGGAACCAATGTGCCTCAAAATGTTCAATTATAAAAAAAAAAAAATGTTCAGGTTCCCTGTGAAAGAATGCGCAGCCACTGCTCCAGCTCCCTTGGCAGCGCTCCGGTTTAATCTCTGAGACTCGGGCCAACCACGACATGCAAGACTTTGTCTCTTCTGTATGCAGCTAACACATACAATACTATTCACATTCCCTTACAAGTAGCGGTCTGACGGTGTGACAATGTGGTTGTCCAAGTGAACCTAATTCTTCCACTCCCCTTATTCTTCTTTTGTTTGTTTATTTCCTCAAAATTATGCCCAAAGGGATCTGAAAACAGAAAAAATGCGAAACATCTCCCTCAACCAGCAGTCAAACTAGCTTCCTCATACACAGTAAATGAAATGAGAGCTGAACACAATCATGTTTTTCTATTTTTTTCTTCATCATCTCCCCCAAGGAAACCATTAAAAAGGGGTACATTTAAGTTTTGACAGCATCCATCTTCCGACACCACTTGCATATTTTTTGGATAATGAGATCCTTCCAGCTTTAAAAAAAAATCAAACGGTTATCTCATGTTGCCACTTGAGGGCCGTAAAAGTGCAGAAGCCCAGAAAGCATAAAAGTCAGCACAGACTCTCCACAACTGTACCAATATGTTTGGTAAGCAGGATTGGAGTCTCCCTCAAAATATAAAGCTAGCTCTCCCATCACATGATGAATAAGTGCAAGTAGTATATAAGATAAGTTGTTGTTTTTTTTTTCTTAAAACTTAATTAGCTCATTTCATGGTAGAAGTGGGTGACAATGTCAGGATGTGAAAATGAAAAACAGCTCCAGCCTATCAACACCACATACCATCTCAGTGCTCTGGCTGGTAAGTCATCCCTGTGTGAATACATAATATATATATTTGTGTGTATGTGTGTGTGTGTGTGTGTGTGTGTGTGTGTGTGTGTGTGTGTGTGTGTGTGTGTGTGTGTGTGTGTGTGTCTCAATTAATAGAGAAGTAAAGTAGTGGATGAAGTACTTTGTGTTGGTGTTGATTGTGTGTGCCTCATTATTCAAAATCTGTAAAATGGGAATTAAAATCAGAGTAAGGTGATAATGGAGTTGCATGGGGATTGGGGTTACTTTTATTCCTTTTCACACACACACACACACACACACACAAGGCTGTATAGGGCACTATTCCCCATTCGGACAGGAAGTCCAGTGGACATATTGCTTAGACAGGTTCTGATGGTTCTTATGATATGAATTTGGTCGTGGATAGCTCATATCACTGCTTTTTTTGAGTACTAACTTCAGCTCAATGCCATTCATGTTTGGAGATGCCACTTCTGATATGAACATTTGACTATGCATTGCTGAAGTCTAAACATGTGAGTGGTGCCATCCATCATTCAACATGAAAATTTCCATGAAAACATGGAACCAGCATTGAGTTTTGCATATGCAGGGTTGTATTTACACAAGTGCATTTGGTGAAACAGGAGGCACAAGTAGTATTTCCTCGTCTCCACCAAGCGCATCGGTCAAACGTTCTACTGCTCTTTTAAATGATTGATTGATAAAGCTACTTGCCCTTCCTGCCGCTCAAATGACCTAGCAAAGGAGCCGAGGACTTACCATCTGAACAGTTCACCCGCTCCGACTGACTGCACTTACTGCATAGCCATTCGACCACAACTTGACTAAATGATATTCTGCTGTTGCACGATCCTTGGAAATGTGGAACTGCACTTTGCATCATTGAAATAGATTGCAGAGCACAGATGCTTTGATTGCTCAGATTCAAAACACAGGTTAAAGTGACACATTCAGCAAAAGGTACCTTTTTTGTCCCTTTATCTGTTCAAAATAGTTTGTACCATTACAGACTGTTCAATACCAGAGCTCTACCACTGTTGTTGCATTCATACAGAACTAATCACAACCCGTCTTTGTGTTTGTTGTCCTTTACAAACCCTGTAATTGGACAACTTTCAAGAAACACTCTGAACACAGTTTTTAAATCATAGACTTATTTTTTTGTATTTTCCTTTTGTTGCGCAAGAAGAAATGCTGTTTTTTTTGGCATAGTGAAACAACATTTCAGTGCAAAAAAATTAAATTGATGTGTCTCTGTCAGGTAAAAGGGTCATAGATGGAGAAAGCCTACACATGTAACTTTAGCCGCAAATCCCTGATTCAGCATCCGTTTCAAGGGAAAATAATTTATTTTCATACAGCATGGATGAGCAGTAACTTGGCAAAGGCTTCCCAAACAAACCTCTCATAGCGACTTTAAAACAAAGAAAAACAAAGGAGAAGAAATAATTGATAGGTTAAAGAGTGAGACACCAACCAATGCCAATGAGGCACGTTGGGCTCCCCTCAGATGAACCCATCTTAAAACAACCATGTCCTCGACTGAAGGCATACATCATGGTATGCTCACGCTCTATGTCATTCCGTATTTTCTATTCTTTTTTACTCACAGAAGAGAATGACTCATCAGGCAACGAGTGGAACCAATGCGTTGCCAAAGGCACAGACCATAAAGATAGAATCAAATTGGATCATGCCATCCACGTGTTCACGTGTCCGTGGAATTCTTCAGGGTTTCTGCTGTAATTGGTATCACTGTGCAGCTCCTTCTCTTATATCTCTGTGTTATTTTGTCAAGCAGTCCTACAAAGCGTTTCTTGGCCAACTGTTGCCAATCTGCCAGGTGTCTCATTTCAAGTTTAAAAGAGAATATTCTCGCACTATTTCTTCCTGCATATTAGACCGATATGCGAAGGAGTGAAACGTGTAGAAGTGAACAAATTGGATAATGTGGAGAAGTACAAGCCACTGACGACAACTGGCTTTATGTCAGTCACAGGTTTCATTTTACAGTATTATGGAATTGGTTCAATCCCCAAAATGAGTCAAATCATTTTTGATGTTAAACTGGGTTTTTCTAGACTGAAATGATACAAAACAATTGTTGGGTTACTGACCAGCTCTTACTCTACACTGCCATTAGCTTAGACATGAGGAAAAGAATGAGCTGTTCATTTACCTGCTTGCATGTAAAAGATTGAAGTTGTACAAGTAGAATTGCTACCCACTGCAACGCTGAAGAGGTTCTGTTGTTCTTGGAGTCACACCTTTTCATTCATATGGCACAATCTGTCTCCCCAAGGAAACCTTATTTGCATTTGAACTGTCAATGTTTATCATTTTCACCACATGGTGAATTTGCATAGATTACAATTAAGATTTTGGCTGCCTTTTGTGCTCTTCCTCAGGTAGATGATGAATCCTAAAAAGAATGAGACCATGCATCGAAGAGCTTGCTCTGTTTTGACTGACCATCCAACATAGCTTCCAGGCTCGAGTGGTTTGTTCTCCTTTGGGTTATTTTTAGCCCTCTCTCTCATTTTTTTCAATTTAAGTTTTGCCTGTCCTACTTACTGCATTCCCCAAAGTGAACTTGAGGCCTTTTTCAGTCTGATCCAGATTTTTATCCCTCTTTCTTTCTACATCCTTTTCCCTCGCTCTTTCACTCTGTCTGACTCTCTTCTCAGCCATCTGTTCCTGCTTGTAGCATCTCTGTCATCCCTCCCTTTCACTCTTCTCAGCTCAACTCTCCTAATATTTGATCTCACTCTCTTGTGCAGCACTTCTTTTTTTGTTTTTGCATTTTTCGCTGCCTGTCCCGTATATGTATCACATCATTAATGGCCGTAGATGCTCCGTTCCCATGGGTTTTCAAAGTTTTCTCAGGCGTAGCATTCTGCAACTGTCAGCCCCGCATCTTCTGGGATGTCATAGTGTTGTACTCCTCAATTATTACCTCCAGATGAAAGGTAAAATTTCATCTGCAGTCAGGCTTTGTGTTTACAACAGCGGGAAACACCCGAATGAAATTGATGTGAACAGGGCATCTTCAATTATTTTTTGCTCTGAACCACTTGAACTGATGTCGATGCACAGCAGGCAACTTACTGTGTGCAGCCGTTTGTTTGCAGACAGCAAATTGAAGAAGCATGTATTTACTGCAACAGCCAAAGACTGTAATTTCCCTTGATTTGAAAATATTACTTTGTATAACATTGACTATTTCAGATACGCTACCCTGATACGATTTGTTTATTTATCGTGCATGAGGGACAGAATGCTCCATTGGATAGAATAGCTGGATATAACAGAGGGCAATCATTGGCATTTAATAATGCAATCCAATCACATTTATTGTCATTGCAGCACAAAAAGACCAATCTGATATTAATTTTTTTAAGGTCATGTAAAACGAGCTGACCACAAAATGTATTGCATGAGTTTTTGTTGTTTTTTTCTCAATGCTTCGCCTCTCACTTTCTTTTGTCTGAATGGGCTTGCAAGACTAAATGACAGGCGAGGAGAAAAGCATCAGCAGGTCTGATCTTTGTCAGTGGATGATGCCTGGATGGTGTCATCACACATGTTACGACCTAAAGGCAGCGGTTGCTGTTGCTATGGAGATCTTTCTTTTTCTCTTATCCTGAAATGCGGTCAGTGCCGAGAGTGAAACAATTGTGTCAACCTGCATAAAAGAAAAGTATTAACTGCTTGAGTACATTTGTCTTTATTTATCTCCCTGTACATGCATGTGTAAGTTACATTCCTGTGAATAATACACATGCGTTTTTTTCTGACATTTCGCACCCAAGCGAATCCCTCTCACCCCTCTGAGCTGAAAAATCTCAAAACCACTTTTATGTGGTCTAGTTTGTACTGCTTTGGGTGTTGGGGGCTGTCCTGGCTGACACACCTCCGCAGCATCGTGTGGAAGGCGGGGGCAGTGCCGCTGGATTGGCAGACTGGGGGGTGATCCTGCTCATTAAAAAGGGGGATCTGAGGGCGTGCTCCAACCACAGGCGGATCACACTCCTCAGCCTCCCTCGAAAAGTCTACTCAGGGTTGCTGGAGAGGAGGGTCCGACAGGTCCTTGAACCTTGGATCCAGGAGGACCAATTGAGTTTTCATCCTGGCCGTGGAACAGTGGGCCAGCTCTACACCCTCGGCAGGGTCCCTGAGGGCGCACGGGAGTTTGCCCAACCAGTCTACATGTTTTTCCTTCGATCTAGAGAAGGCATTCGACCATGTCTCGCGGGGAATCCTGGGGTGGGTATTCCGGGAATATGGGGTACCGAACCCTGTAATACGGGCTGTTCGGTCCTTGCATGATCGGGGCCAGAGCTTTGTCCTCATTGCCAATTGTAAGCTGGACTTGTTCAGGTGAGGGTCGGTGTCCGCAGGGCTGTCCTTTGTCCCTGATTCTGTTCATAACTTCTATGGGCATTTCTAGGAATTTTCTAGGAATTTCTAGGCATCCGGTTTGTTGACCTCAGGATCGGGTCTGCTTTTTGCGGATGATGTGGTTTTGCTGGCTTTATCGGACCATGATAGGAATCGTAGCCAAGCATGATTCTCATTAGTTGGATTTATATTTGTTTTCGACAGTTTGTGTAATGAATAGATTCATAGAAATGTCGCCTTATTTTAATTTTTTTTTAAAGATGAATGGAACCAATGTTTGTCCCTGATCATTGCTGCAATTTCAGGCCAATGTTAACCAATTTTACTGCAAAGGCAAACTATCAGTAACAAGGTTTTTTACACAGGTGGGGGTCATGAAAACATCGAGCAGAGATAAAAGAAACTCGGCCCAGGGGCTGTTTAGCACAGCAGCTTGCAAAACCGATGCATGCTGCTTTTCACAGAGAGCTCTCAATATATTCTATCTATAGAGAGGTATTTATATCATACAATGTATTTTGCTAAATATAAATTCTAATCGCCTTGCTGTGATCCCTTCTTCACCATACATATATTGGATATTTTTCCATGTTATATATATAGATTTTAATCGTTGTGCTCAATCCAAACATATAAGAAAATACAATCCTCTGTTCCAGTCTAAAGCTTTCTCATCTGTGAAGCACATTTTATGTTAATGAACACCTTTCTTAGGTGTTCAGCCACAAAGCATGACCCAAACGTGTCACTCACACCATACTGGAGGTCTCCATCACCCAAATAGCCTGTTAAACATCCTTATAGCCTCTGTGACTTCAGCTAAAACACAGTCAAGGTGACCGTTTCAAAATGTCCCCGGCAACTAAGTGCATCGCAAGATCCAATAGTGACCGATTTAAGGAAGGATGGGGCTAAAAAAGTTCAACATTAATCAAACCTGGGTGTAGAAAATTTGCAGTACCATTAAATGACAGTCCCTTAAGGAGGCTCGTTATCGGTATTGATTGAGATTGATCTAGTCGTCATTGTTGTTATGAAAGCTGGACCTCCTGGGAAAGATATGTGATTGCTTTCACCTTGTGAGATTGAGGTTTCCACCATCACTTATGGTCAACAGCCCAAGGAGCAAGAATTGGCAAAGACAGCTCTATCCTTAACATTTTGGATTCTTTTTACATGGATCACCTTTCCCGGCCACACAGAGACAACCACATGCACACAATACTCATCTTTCACGCTTTTCCATGAAACAGGTCCAACACGGCTCGACTCAGTTCTGTTCTTTTTGCATTTCTGTTTACTTGTTTAGTTGTTACCTGCTTTGTTGACGTTGCAATGGAGCCGAGCCGGTACTAAAAATGTGATGCCACAGGACTGCCGGCCGCTGAATAGCAAGAGAATGTCATCGCTGAGCACTTGACACAAGTATCAAACCCACTGTTTTTAAAAGAAACCTGCAACTTGCATTTTAGCATGACTGCAGCAGCGTTTTATCGCCTGTAGCCCTCTCTGGTTCTTTTCTCTTGCTTTGTGGGTGATGAAAAGTCAAGCAAGCAAGAAGACCCTCACCCACATGTCCAACATTGTTTTTGTGTTTGGTGTTGCGTATTAAATGTCACAGCAGTTTCACGCCGCCATGCTGCGACAACCCACAACACATTGAGGAGGGACTATGAAGTAATGGAAAAAAAAACAAATCTAGTCAAGCTGAGTGGCGCTGGAGCTGTGTAGTGGAAGAGTGCACCAAATCAGAAGGCATATGTATTTTATTGTAGTAGTTATCATTCTGGGTGGTGCATTGGTTACGTCACAGCAAAGAAGGTCCCTAGTTCGTTTCCAATAGGGGGCCTTTCCATGTGGAGCTTGTATGTTCTCCCTGTGTCTGTGTGGCTTTCCTCCGAGTTCTATAGTTTCCTCCCATAATTCAAAAATATGCAGTAAATTCACTGGATACTCTAAATTGCCCAGACGTGTGAATGGGTGAGTGAATGAATGGTTGTTCGTCTCTATATGTGGCCCTGCCATCTACTGGTGACCAATCCAGCGGAAACCCCGCCTGTCGCCCAATTATATCTAGGATAGGCTCCACCCCCCCTTGCAACCCTGTGTGCAGAATAAGCAGTGTAGATAATGAATGGATGAACATATATTCTGATATTTATACTATATGAAGTACCAATGAAAGTGTATTGTACAGAATAAACCAACAACTCTGTCTGATCAACAATGCATCACAGTCCAGGTTATATAAGCTGCACGTGTGTGTGATTTTGTGTATGTGTGTGTGTGTGTGTGTTTGTCTGTGTGTGTGTGTGTGTGGGTGGAGGTGCATCATTGCTTCTGAACTGACCCCCTTTTACAACAACGGAACAAGTGTGAAAATAAAATAAAACATATCAGCACAAGTTAACAGTTCACTATTTAATTTGATTCGAATGGCTACACAACATAACAATGAGTTTCATGGATCATCCTTCAGTGTCTGATCTTCTGACCGATTTGAATGTTAAATCCACGGAGTGATTGAGTCCCTTTGGTTTCTTGAAAGGACAGAGTCATACTGCGTATAAGACGTGATGCAGATTATTAGATGTATAACTTCATTCTTCTCTTTCATTGCATAGCAAACAGTAATCTTGGCAGGAAACCATCACAGTTGCCTGTTACAATTTTGCATTATCTATAGCTACAGGTACAGACTGAGAGAACTTCAAGGACTTTTCTATCAACCTGAGGAGAACACCTAAGGACAGAAAATTCTGATTATCCTTGGATTAACTAGCAAGATTATAATCTGGTTTCCTAAGGGGATTGGCTCATTCATGGCTTTCCCTTCAAATGCTGTCTACACTTTAGTGTTGCAACACAGTGTAACTACACTGCAATTCATAAAGATATGGTTCCAGTAGTGCCTGGGGTCGGATGGCAAACTGCGTGAAGAATGTTTAATTTGATCAGATCCTTGGGGCTCGGTGAAATGAAAGCGCTGTGGATTGTTTTCCCCTCTGCTCAAAAATATTAACTCTGATTTGTTAATCACACATTCACTGGTTCCATAATCGAATGAGTTGCTACATATTATACTTTCGTTCTTTTTTTTTTTTTGTTAATGATACTCAATTGAATTTACACTTCACAAATTTAATTCAGCATAATTTTCAATTATAGAAAATGTCTTCTCCTCTCCTCATGTTACAGAGATGCTGACTATTTTGTCTCTTTTCACAGCAGTGCATTTTTCAGGCTTTAACAAGTTATATTATTCCATATATGGAAACATTATATAGGTGCATGTATTATGTCCAAGGCCCCTGGGCAGCAGAGGGTCAGGGAATTTTCTTCTCTTATTGAATGTCTTGGAATCTAATGTAGGAGCCACTGAAGTAGAATGAGATTATCATTAATTAAATCGATACTATGAACTTACTCTCTTACTTCCCCGAGGGCTTTTGTTGAATTTTATATCGACTATATTGACTTCCTGTTTTTACCTTCTTCTGTCATCCGGGCTGTTTGAGGGAAATCCACGTGGATGTGACTGTGTTTTGCTTGATGCTGGGCGCTTTCAGGACCTTGCCAAAGAGAACATCTACAACTTAACCCATTAGATAAAGTTTGGTCTGGGGAGATATTGAGCACTCCAGATATGTGGCAGATCAAAATGACCTACTTTTCCAGGTAGTCCTATAACAGTTAGTATAGCAAATTTTCGACAATGATTCTAATTTGGATTGCTGCAGCTGTTTATCGAATGGTTTCCCAAACAAGGCGCTATCAAGATAACGGTCAAATTGTTTAACCATTTAGAGTTCAGGTTGTGGGTGTCTAGAATCATTTTTGCTGCTCCTCCTTCACATGGTAACTTCAAGACAATCCTCAAATTTATTGCCAATGTTCTGGGGTACTGAGGTAAATATTTTATGGATCCAATGTGTTGTGGACATCTGATCTTTGACATTTTGATTAAAGGGCCCATATCTCTTTTTTCTAATTCATCTTTATTCATCACAATACTACCATTTTGTCATTATGACATAAAAATGACGGATGTTACAATGGGGTTGACATTGCTGGCTCAACTAATTGAGTACTTTTTGTATTATCTCCACAATGAAATATTAGACAAAGACAACTTTCAGAATTTGTCAGTAAAATAAAAAGGAAACACATCGAAGCTCGTCGTCAGAGAGCAAGATAATATCATAAAACTAGTTCAAGGGGAGTGGACATTTGGGGAATTTATGCCATTATTCAGCACCACTTGTGCCCACAGTTTCCAGTTGTCAGCAGAGCAGAATATTCTAATTTCTATTAAAAAAAAGGCAAAGATCTTTTTTTTTCTTTTCTAAAAGAACAAATTGAATAATTTACTTTCAAATTATGGACTTTCATTCATCGACTATGTCTTTTTTCTTTTCCCTGAAAAAATATGAGCAACTTGTGTAATTGTGTTCCAGTACCATAAGCACCTGTTAGGATGTCATTTAATAGTTCATCGTAATCAAGTGCTCCATTTCTTGATACATTTATCAGTATAACGCCTTCAAGCATGCTTTTATATTTATAGCCTTGTTACGACTTTACTTCTCTATGTAGGAGGCCAACTTTAATCCGGTGGCACAATTGCATTTTCTTCCTTATGTTGTTCATCCTTAACAGTTTCGATAAGTCCGAACCATCTGACAAACACATGACAGGAAAAAGTAAGCCATTAACACAACACCCCGGTGGGTTGTAATTGTGTTTATTTTGGTAATTTGCCCCATGATGAATGGACTGAATGAGGCCTGTTGACTGGGTAATTGGGAAGCAAAGCGACTATAAACAAAAATGATTATCTCAAAAATCAGCATGAACAAAACGTCACTCGAGAGGAAGGGGTATGCGCCAAACACTTGAACAGTGGGACCTGGGTTTGTGTCCACTGGTTAATCAAACTCAATTCTTCTTCACAAAGCTTTCTTGTCGGCTGCGAGACAGCGGCTTTTGATCATCACAAAGGGGCTTTAACTGGACTGGTTAAAAAAAAAAAGTCAAGCATCCTGAACTTTCTGTCCAGGTTTACTTTAAAGAACTGCATCTTTTGGTAGAGGCCCGATTGTAATGATATACCATACTGTCAGCAGGCCTAAATATGTAAAGAATTTTCAGAATAACATATTTTGCAGTTATCTGCCTAATCTACCGATAAGAAGCCACCTGGTAGCTGAACATGAAGGTAAGCTCAAATGTTTAATTGCTTGCCAAGTATTGTTGTAGCTTACATCCAACCAGAATTATCCCAGACATCATTAAATCCTTTAAACTCAGCATGAGCCTTTAAGCGCGCTCGTCTGGAACTCTTACGTCCGCTTGTCTGGATGATAAGACCTTTATGAGACTATATTTCATGTTTTACCAGCGCGCTGTTGAGTGTCAGGGTAATGCATTTCAGCATTGATGTAGGAGTCTGGTTTGCAGAGATTACAAAGCAGTAGAGACAACAAAGTTTCTTATGTGAAAGTAGATTATTGAAGCTGTTGATGGTGGAATGCGAGGTAAATAAGCAGAGCATGGATGCAAAGGGTTTCCTTTTTTCATTATTGTTTTTTATTATCAGAAGTCTTGAGGTATGACATTTGAACATATGGAGGAATGTGTCCTGTATGAAAAGGGATTGAAGGATTGTGATGACGTCTAAATTGGAGAGACCAAACAACCTCTGCACAAACGGATGGCCCAACACAGGAGAGCCACCAATTCAGGAAGGGACTCCGCAGTCCGACTACACCTGAAGGACAGGGGCCATTCTTTTTAGGACAGCAATGTCTGTATTCTGGCCAGAGAAGACAGATGGCTTACCTTCTGAATAGAGGAGGGGGCCTCAGACACAACCTTTCACAAACATATAGCGCCATACTGGGATCAAAACCGGGACGGATGTGCACACACGGACAGGGCCCATCTGCACCCTCCAAGCAACCAGGATAGATCCACCACCTGAACCAGCCCCCCAGTAGCTTCCACATGAGCTTCAGTTCCTGTGATCCGACAGGTTTCACTCCTTTGTTTAGCTTTACCTTTTCACATTCCAATCCAGGTAATCCCACAAAAGTTGTGCTTTTGTCCCCAACGAACGACACCCCATTGACATAACAACACCCCTTAGATTTAGTTTCTGCCGATCAACTCTTACATTAACATAACGAGGCGTCATTGCCTAGACCCTCCCAAAACCCTGGCAGCTATATTCAGAAACTCCCCACGGGTAAGTAGTACTGAAGAAGCCTCTTGGATGAGGGGTGAAACATCTTCAAGAGAAGAAATATAAGTCCAGCTGCCACAACAAGAAGATTACGATAAGAATCCTATACGGAAAGCTTCCAAAATCTAAAAATCATAATCATACCAAGCTTTCCATGCATACATTTTTAGTTATTCCAATGCCCCTCTCGCTCATGTCTAATGCATTTTGCTGTTCCTTTCACCTTTTCAGGTAACTAGGTTGTTTCATTGTGCATTCGGAGAGCAGAGAAACCAAGGATAAGGGAATTTCAGTTCCTAGAACCATTTTAGTTCTCAGGGTCTTTTTACAGTTCCATAGGAACTCATAAGCCACGGCAAATACCAGGTACTTCTCGAGTTCTGCAGGGTGCCCAATTTTAAAAGCTGTTGTGGTGACTGGTCGGCTGTTTCCTTGCAACAAAATGGACAGAACCGACATGAAATGGACTAATGAAGAGGTCAAAGCTCTTCTGGCCTGCTATGCTGCCGAGGGATTTTGAGGGCTCACAGCAGAACATAAACATTTGCACTTGCCAAAATAATCTTTGGGTTAGCTAACGGAAGGGTTTGTCACAAGGCATAGCAGTTTGGGGAAAAATAAAAATAGATAAACCAATTTGATAGATACCAATTTGATTATTTTTCCCGCCATGCAGAACACCAATTACAGTGGTCCCTGACTGCCTGTTCAAATACAAAATGAAAACCTTCCCCTGGTTGGAGAGTATCTCCCAGAAAAGAATTCAAGCTGGACAGTTCTGGGAACTTTTTTGTCCGGAATTGGTTGTCCAGTGCTTTATAGGACAAGTGTATCATAGTGCTGAAGGTCTGATAGCATTGTAACATTCATGGTTCGATTCCTGGCTCCTCCTAGTGTGTCGAAGTGTTGTGGAGCAAGACACTGAACCCCTAACTGCTCCCCTGGCGCTGCTAGCCAGCAGTCAACTGCTAATCCATGATGGGTTAAATCCAAAGAACAAATTAATAAAGTTTACATTATTATTATTATGTCGGAATTTTTTATTTTTTTTTACTTGGGTCCCCTTTTTTTCAATGCACTTCAAGAATCAGTGAGTTTCATAGTTGGATAATTGTCATTCCAAACCTACTGACTCATTTATTCTCTCCTGTTTTATATCTAAATATATATATGACTGTCTTTTGTTGGACTGTGAAGAACATTACCATCTTTCCAACCCATTCTGGATATTGCATCTCTCATACTCAGACCAGACAGTATGGCAATTAAATAATACATGGATTGGAGTTGCATTTAAAACGGTTTCTTTTTTGTCCGAGCTTGGTATCACTAGCGTTTTTCATCCCAGACTTACTTCCATGCATTTCAAAATGTTTTCTCAGGCGTTTGTCGAAAAATTGTGCCTTTTGATAAAGGGAACAAAGTTCGAGTGTCTTTGAAACATGAGTGGCTCAAGCTGGAACAAAAGCTTTTTTGGGGGGATAAAACAAGAAGACTTGTTCTCTCATTTACTGTAAGTTTCTGTCTTTTTGCATTTCATGTTCAGATGTTTTGAATATCGCAGGGGCGATAAAATAAACCTGTAGCATAAAAATGTTATTGAAAATTAAGTTTACCTTCTATAAACTATAAATAACACATTTTCATTTTTGATAATTAACCTGACACATTCTTAGAACACATCTTTGTCTAAATAGACGGGGACTTCAGGTGTCAGTTTTTGTTCATACTTGAAAAACACTGAAAAACATGTAACCAAAACAAAATACGTTTTTTGTCTATACGGTAAGTAGGGAAGGCATACTCTCGTTCTGTTTACCCTATTTATAAAGTTAACACCCACACCAGCACCCAAATCTCCTCTGTTCTTCTCTCCTCCTTCTTAGGAAGGATGTGGGCTGATTCTTGACCTTTCAACACACCATCCCACAGAAACGAGCACTCACTCACAAATGGATATCATTGTTTATAGCAAAGCTTTCATGTCAAGGGACTCAGAGGGGGCTTTAGCCCTGACTTGAAAGTACTACTTGAAGTAGGAGTTGGCCTCCTCTGGCCGCAGTGGTGCTGGTATTGGAGACGCCCCTCCCTGTTCAGAGGCTGACTTGTGTGTCAGCAAGAAGAGAGGGCAATCGTTGCAGAGGGGAAGGGCATGTTCCACGACACTGCAGAGAGCGTGAAACCTTGGCTCAGTTCACCAATACCCACCTTACCAATGAAGTCAAGTCAAATTTGGCTGGTTTAGTGAATTTTTTTTTTTATCAAAAAGTCTTCTATGTTTAAAAATTAAAACATGCATATGTGTATCGAATTTTGTGAACACAATCTCTTTTGCTCTCCTAAGCTCAGCAGAGCAATGAACTCAGAAGAAAAATGCGGTGTGTTTCAACTAGGGCTGTCAAAATGAACATGTCACTCCAGATTCATTAATTTGCACAATTATTTTGATAAGAATTTGAAACGCAACTAAAACGTTGTTTCAACAAACCGTCTCAAAATCCCACGATTCCACTCACCAGAATGGAATGGTACAATGGCATCAGAACCAACTCAATTAAGATGGATGACTTAACAACAAAGTGGCCCTCTCAATGGGAGGTTTGAGCACAAAAGACCCAAGACGGGTCAGTAAACCAAAATAAAAGTAGTTGTCACACTGTGCAGGAAGTAGTTTTCATTACACTGGAACCCTTCCTGCTTTAAGAACCACATCAACATGAAAACATTAGTGGGGGGTTGTTTTGCATGTACTTTTGCGACCGCAATGTCCATCTTAAGCTGACAGAAATATGGATATTTGTTTGATTAAAAAAAAAAAGACAATAAAAATGAGGTTATATGGTATGGCTGGCATGTTTTGGTTTGGTTTTTTCATTTTTTATTTTGCATTTTGCAATCTGGACACCATAAAATGAAACATAATTAATAATGAATGGCAGCCCTAGTTTTAACATTCTAAACAAAATATCCTGCAGTTTTGTTTATTCCTCTAAAACACTGCCACCTCACGCTCCCTCAGTGATCGGAGACCAACAGTGTGATAATTGTTTTTTTTTCACTCTTCATGATGTAATATAGAAAGGGCTTCATTTTTTCCATGAGTACATAAGACTAAAAACTGAGATGGAATCTGCCTTGTGATGCTGCATTTGAGAATGTGAGACGGAGTTCCTACAACTTTCTGTTTATTAACATTTAAAAATAGGAGGCTTAATGTCTAAAGCTGCATGGACTTGAAATCATACATTTTGCTGAAGGAAGAGAATGAATGTTCTTGTACGTACTGTACAGTAGCTGTCTTTACATGTTGATGTGCTTGATGAGTGAAAAACCACACTATGTCTTTGCATTTTCCACCGTTCTGCCCACTTGCAGGTTCCCTTTCTAGCCTGTGGAGCAGCCACTTCACAGCAAAGAGAAGTGACAGAGGAGAGAATACCTCTCTAGTTTGTGGCCAAGCTTGGCCAGCTCTGTGACACCCAGAGCTCCCTGATGACAGAGTCCTTATTTCTGTGAAGATGGGCCTGTAATCGGACCATATACCTCAACACCCCCACCACCCCCAAGTAATTGGACACTGGGTCGTTTATTTAACCAGAGCTGTCCATCAATTTAGTCAAAGAGGATACGGTCAGAAAGCAAAGAAATAGCAGGGACACCTTTTTTTGCTGAGGTCTACATCTGATATGTAGCAGAGTTTATACTTCAATTCCACTACTAGTGCTAATATCAATAATAAAATTATTACATTCATAAAGATCTTCAGTGACACAGTGGCAAAGGAAGAAGGTTCCTGGTTTGATTCCTACAGAGGGCCTTTCAGACTCCATGTTCTCTTCATGTCTGTGGGTTTCTCTGGCTTCTCTGGTTTCCCCCCACAGTCCAAAAACATATGGTAGGTTAATTGGAGACCCTGAATTTCCGGATGCGTGAATGAGAGGTAGATCATTGTGGCTTTGTGATCGACCGGGGACCAATACAGTGTGGACACTGATATTTGCCCAATGACAGCTGGGTTTGCCCCAGCCCCACTCCTATCAAAGTGCTACAAACAAGAAAGAAAGAGGAGGACACAATGAAGCAAAACAATCATTTATTCATTTGTCTTTTGTTTATTCCACCTATACGGTAGTCAGCGATGCGGTCGGGGTAGAGATTTCCAGTTAACTGATTGTGTGTGTTCGTACTGTGGGGAGGAAACCAGATTCAGTTTCTTGGTCAAACCAATGTTTTTAATTAGATTAAAAAAAAAATGCCACAACAGAGGATTAAGGAAAAATACACGATCCTGTCAGGTATCAACTGTGCCCTCCAATTGTGTGAGCAAATTTGTAAACAGTTTGAACAGAGGATTATATGTGTGTCAGAGGAGCAACATAATCAACCCCCCCATCCACCCATTCAGTATGTTGCCATTAATGGTCAATTAATATTGGATGTTTCCATCAACTGTGTTTGAGATCCAATGTGGAGTGAATGGAAATGGGTTGTTGTAGCAGATAAATTCCATTTAACTAAATTGAAAAGTGATCACCATTTTTTTCTGTACTTACTATACACAGTCACCACAAATTGCCATTGGTGGTTAAAGAGGACACATAGACTACATGTAGGAATATGCAGAGAGATCTTGTCTGTTAGCCTATTGCAGATTGTTTATCTAGATAATATTTATATCTGTTGACAATAAGGTATAATCATTTTCCCATGATGTTTTGCAGGGAAAAGCACTTACCTTAAAACACCTCCAAAGACAATCTTAATGCCCATAGCAGAACATCTTCCTAAAAGAAGGTTTTTGGAAAGGTTTTAACCATTAAAATTTTTTTAAACACAAATACCATCACATAAGACCTAATATGTCATCTTACCTTTAGTACACATTGTTAAAAAACGTAATTACAAAAGTTATGTAGAAAAGCTGCTAATCAAAGTTCTATGACTGCATTTTGAATAACTGACTATGAACCAAAAATTGATGTTGGCCAGTGAAAATACTGTTGCAACTTTGCCAGAAATGCCAGTGTGAAATGAGGTTTAGCCAGACTTTTAGTAGTATTTAAACAAAGTGCTAGCAGTTCCTGTTCACTTTAAAAAGACATCTGGAGAGGTATTTCAAAATCTTAATCAGTCATGTTTAATTTTTTTTTACCTGAAGAAGTAGTTGCATATACGTTTTGCATTTACACAAAGATTGATTCTGTCTAAAGCGGCCAACTCCATCTCATGCCTATTGGTCTATCTTTTTTTTTTTTTTCACTTTGTCACTTTTATTGTTTTTGTTTTCATTTACATTGCTATTTTTTTGTATATAGGGTATTTTGTGTATGTGTTTATGTATATGTTTGTACGGTGTCCCTTAGAGTCAAGTAATGCGCCTCATAATTATTATTATCATTATTATTATTATTATTATTATTATTATTATTATTATTATTATTATTATTATTATTATATGTATGCTATTTTGTTGGGCGAAACTTAAATTTGTCCCCCAACAAAATTTTGTATTTAGCCCGGGGTTAATTTAACACATAGAATTTGGTTGCCTTTTTGTGTTTTTGGGTAGTGAGAGGAGGCAGCAGCTTAATCGCACGGCCATACTCTGCTTTCTACATCAAGTGAAAGCTTTCCAGTTTAAATATAGATTCTTAGTTCAAGGAAACCAAAACAAATATCCGCACTTTATAAACCTCTGCTCCCAATGACATGCATATATAGGAAAAAAAAAAAGAAAGGCGCTCCTTGGGAGGCTCTTGCCATGCAACCAAAGTGTAAATTATCTGCCCAGATGAGTTTTTCAGGAGTTAATCATCTCCTTTTATGTTATTCATTTGTCAGTTGTTATTGTTTGTCAAAGTATGCGGTCTCCGTATGATATGAAGTGGAATGTAAATTTTGTTTGGGCAACTCATCATTATGCACAAAAAAAAGAGGGTGGCCATGCCGCAGGATTTACATTTACAATTACAGTCATGATACAATCATCTCTCATCATAATTCCTCTGCCCAGGATGTCAGCTCAGATAGAGAACAGGCTTTACACGCTGCATACAAAGCAGCTGTTTGGAAGGGCTTGCACCACACATCAGGCCCAATGATTTACACTGCCTCTGTCTTGCTCAGCTTTGTGTACCTCTAATTCTTAGTGTCTGTCTCTTTCAGTGTCTTTGCCCCTATAATTATTTCTGCTTGTCTCTCCTCATCTCACCGAACACATACTTTAGACCAAGGCCAGTTGTCTGCTCTGTGTTGAATAAACCATCATTTAATGTCCTGCCGGAAAAGCAGGATGGAGGGAAACACACTGAAGAGCCACGGAGAGTCATTTGTTAAGTCAGCTGGCATGATGGGTGACACTGTCAGGCTCTGGTTTGTCATCGTGTCTTGCTGTTCACTAATTTTCGCATCAGAACGGTATGAGCCAGCATCATCTTGCAGGGTATCATAGCCTGCAAGAGACGAAAATGTTTCATGGTTCATGGCCCTGTGATCGGCCTACAACCAGTCCAGGGTGAACTCCGCCTCTCACCCAATGACAGCTAGGATGGGGTCAAACTGCCCATGAACCTGACTACAGGACAAACCATGTAGGGAGTCAATTATGAAAACGTATTGTGCTTCAAAGATTTGTTCTTTCATACTCTCACAGTCTTGGTATTTTGGAACCAAAGGTGACGAGGATATTAGTGTGCGCAGGCCCTACTCTAACTGTAGGATATAATTGAGAGGAAGACCAAAATGCTCTTTCTAACCCAGATAGTTCAAACTCCAACTGAAATTAGTTTTTTCTTACTCATTGTGCTCAGTCTGAGACCGTCTTCAGATCCGAGCCCTTGAATTTAACTACGTACATAATTTAATTCCTCGCATGAATATTGGAACGTTAAGCTCACCTTATTTATAAGGGAAAATTTCAAACCCCAGTTTTTCTGATGTTATTTTCCTCCCTCAGGGGGAATAGCATATCATGTCATTTCACAACCTCCAATGTCCTCTTTTTTCTTACCGTTATTTTTGTAAATTCAGAGGTAGTTGACAGTTTCAAGTGTAAAATTTCAATCAGCTTTTTATGCATGCGTGATGTGATTAAGTCTGCCTCAGAGGAGAGAAGCTTTCAACATTTTAAAAGGCTTTTGCTTAAAAACACTGCGCCTCTGTCCCTGCTCATACAGAGGAGACAAGAGAGCCTGCGACAATATCTGCTGTTATTTTCACTCGCCTCGTCGACACGCAAGGTGGAGAAGGGGGCTCTGCTAAATCAACGAAAATTCTAAAAGTTTTGTCTCAGACACCTTCCACGGGATTTTCTTGCTGATTCGCACTTTCCCACTTAAACAGGTGAATTGTTGTGGGTTTGCCATAAAAATATATATTACAGGAGGAATGACTACCTCAGCATATAAAATGTAATGGAATATTAAGGTTTATTTTTCACACTTTAGATAGTATTAAACCATTCATAGAATGCAAGTATTGCAAACCAAGAATGTTAATCAAAACTTTATTTTAAATGGTATCTGTTGGCTTCACACTGTGGGGATTTCCATGTCAGTAAGAAGGTCGGCTCATACATTTATCATTAAACTGGATCTCACAGTATACCTCAGAACAGCTGACAAGTTATTTTTATTTCCCTGTGGATAGCACCGTTTCGCACTCGAAGACGTCTACAAAGATTTTATGCTTAGAATTGCGTGTATAAGGAGCTGAGCTGGGGGTCTCTTTCATGTGGTTTTCTGGAGCACTACAAGACAATTTTCCTTTGTCAGTATTCAAGTGTTGCCTTGCCCTGTTGATCTTATCAGGGAAGCCGGAGCACAAATCCAACAAAAGCTGCTTTATTTTAATGTCACAGGTATGAGATATGCTGAAGAGCGGGTTTTGAGATGGGCTTGAATTTGGCACGTTTTAAGGGCTTTTGCAAACGCTCTGCTTGCGGTGCAGACTTTGATCAAGGAAATTAGTTTTTCCTCCAGACCTCTATGTTAGACCCATCCTTTTCACTTTTTTTTTCTAGTTTGAAAAAAACATCTGTTTCCATGTCTCACTGGACAGTCTTGTCATGCAAGAGTTTTATGCAAATGCCAGCAGGCCATGTTGTGTGTTTGCATGCGTGTTGATGTATGTGCATGCACACGCGTGTGTGTTTGTGTGTGTGTGTTGGGGCTGGGACTCTGGTAGCATGTAGAACAGAGCCCCTCAACTCAATTGAGGTTCAAGCTATTTAATGTAACATCCAACGTCCCTCTTAAGGCCTAATTAGGCATGAACTACCAGAGAAATAACAAGGTAAAGTACAAGGGGTTGAAAAGACGGCAAAAAATACACTTAATGTCTTTCCCAATATCCAGATTAAAATTTCATAGAAACGTGTCATTACCATAAGTACCAATTACCATGAGCATAGCAAAGGGACATGATATTTAATAAGACTTGTGCTGAAATTGCATCATTTCTTTTTCTAAAATTAGAATGAGGAGAGAAGGAAGATATATTAGATGGTACATTCCATTCCCTTTAAAAAAATTTGACATCTTTACCAACACGAATGCACATATGTGTAAATTTGAAAAAATTGATTATAATTTTGTGCCCCATTTCCTACCCAAACTCACACCGACGTAAGGCCCAAGGGTTAGGAAATGTTTTAGTGAGTAAATTAACTCAGTCGATCTTGGTGAAATATCAAGGGGGCTATCACACGGGAGTGTTTCTGGATAAACGAGACATTTGTTTCATTGATCCCATGAGTGATTTGAGGCCCTTATTGTTCATCTCAATTCATCGTTTTATCTGGAGTTGTAGCTAAGGGACTCAAAACACTTTGGGACTGGAGTCTTTTTTTTTTTTTTTCCAATTTCGCTTTCAAAAATTCCATCAAGCATCTCAGGTTTTCCCAGGCGACGACAGTTCACCGAAGCACATTTAGTCTGACTTCCACAGACCTTTTTGGATTACAAGGTCGAGTTCATTAAACACGAGGAAATTCAAGTCCACCCAGCGACTCTTTGAAAGGGAAGCCATCAGGTGACCCAATCTTTGCCCAGCAGCTGGCCTGTTCAGTCCCCGGCCAATTAGCCAGGGTAGTTGAGATGCTTCCCCTCGCTGTGATAAGGTTCTGCTTCGTTCTCGTCAGCCCCCTTTAATCAGCTTCTTCCTGAGCATCAGTCCTCAGATTAGGGCTCTATCAGCTCCGTGCAAAGGAAGGGGCCTGTTCGCTCGCAGCTGCCCCACCTCTTAACAGGAGGAGCAGTGGTGTGTGAGCGAGGGAGGCATGGGTCGACACAGATAAGATGCACTAACTGTGCGAGGAGGGGTACGGACAAAAGAGCGGATCCGAAATAGACTCAGGCGCACGTGCTTGCCTCCGCAGGTACGCAGTAGCTGAAAAGTTCAGGTCTTTACATTTTGAATAAGTGACCTTGCATAGTCTCGAAATTTCCTCTGCTGGAGTAATGCAAAAAAGCAGAAAAATTATATTTCGGTGAGGTCTTCCACTGAGCACCCATGATTTCGAACAGGTAAAAAAAAATGCCTCCATGTTTTTAATAAATTCACTTCAAAATATCAATTTCAGGCAAAAAAAAAATCAATAAATGAGAGAGCACATCTCACTGCCTGCCATATTCAAAGAAGATCTGCAGAGGTACATGGTGTTTAATCCCTGCATAGATTTAGATGGCCTCCGAGCGGTGTCTATTTGCGTATTTCGTCCACAAATGCCAGTGTATTTCCTCCACTTTAGTTCCCTTCAGCATCTCTTCACAAGAGCACCTTATCAAGGGGGGGATGAAGCAGCAGCAATGCTTCAGGAGCAATGTAGCCTTGATCGGTCTTTATGCTGCTGTAAGCATTCGCGCCCCCTTTATAAACACTTCGTTGTCTTTGTCTTTACAGTAATGTTGCAATCGATGAAGCGTTATGCCAATAACGGTCAGAAGACTTTAGCTAACAAGAGGAAGAAGAGAGACAAGCTTTGCAGCTATTTATGACCTACATGTGATCCATCTTTTTATTCAGAATTACAAGGTCTCCTTTTGGAGACCAACAATTCATATGATTCGATGTGTCTGAGTGTGTCTATGTAAGACAATAACGTCGCCACTAGCTCTTTCCTAAGTGCACTGGAACCTTTAATTGATCCGGGACAATCTTGCCTTCGGTTATATGAAAAAACATTTAGTTGCAGTTTTAATATTTTGACATATAATTTGCATTTGCTGGAGTCCGTTTCGCTCGCGGCTATTGATCTTTGTTCTCATTAAGAAAATGTCTTATTTAGAGCAAATGAAGGTAATTAACAAAAACTCCAAACTCTGACATAGGGACAATGTGGTATTTAAGCGTCACCGGTGGCCGGCGCAATGCTCCGAGTTTCAGAACATAAAGTACATTTTAAGCAGGTTGAACATCTGTCTTCAAGTGCCTTTCAGAAGTGTGTGTGCTCTGACAATCAAGTTGAATTTGTGTAGAATTTTTCCCTCTGCCAGCCAAGTTTTATGTAACAACACCCCAGGGCCCGGGGCCCACTCTTAAAGAAGAGAACAGCATCATGGCCGGGTTGTTATCCATCACCCCGCAGTCGGTCTCCACAGGGGAAACCGGTCAAAGACACACATGCATGGTTTATCTGCTCCCTCTGAGAATATCTTCACCAGTGACTAAATTGGCTGCAGGAAATAAATTTTGGAGAGAGTATGGCCATTAGCAGGAGAGAAGGTATGCATTTTGCCCAAATCCCAGGATTTATTTCACAGTATTCAGACCCGGGGGAATAAATTGTTTGGCCTTGTTATTTACAGTGGACATAAGCTTTACCGAGAATGGCCAAGGAGGGTTGAACCACCTGAGACTGTGCTTAGTCATCCTCCCCTCCATTGTTTATTTGCATCCATTAAGGTTTGGATCGTGATATAAGGAAGCAATTTGAGCAAAGAAGTTATTTTTTTTTTTTATTTATTTTTTTTATGAAGTGTCAACATTTATACTACCTTGCAGCTTGCCATGGCAGCACACCTCTACAATTCTCCACGGTCTCCCTGAGGAGCATGTCAATGAAAAGGTTATTAATGTCAACAGTTGACAGCATGTTCATTTTGTCCATACAGGTGATACAAGTGCCTTTGAAATGCCCAATGACCATATATACAGTAACCGATAGCACTGCTCATTGCTGCAACACTCCAAAAGAGGCTTTTAATGCCCAAACCTTGAGATATCTTGAAACGGTCTTACCTCAATAAAACATTATTTGTTGTTTTGTTTTGTTTTTTTCATTTTCAGCTCAATGTTTTCGGGGTCTTCCTTGATTAGCTTAGTTTATTCTGTACCCTTACCGAAGGGCCATTTAGGGAATTTTTTGCAGGCTTTTTCCTTTTATCAAGATGGGAGATGGACATGATTTGAATCTTAATTTCTTTTGGGAGAAGAGAAACAAGTGCACACAGGTACAAGCTCTCAGTATGCACACACTGTTCTTTTTTTTTTTTTTTTAAAGAGAAAAGGCATTAAAGTATTTCATAATATCTGATCATCACATTGGCTTTGTTCCGTGTTCTGGGTTGTTTTTGGAGCTTTTCATTTACAAATGTAGAATCAACCCCCAGACACCTCAACACCTCCTCTGTGAAAGTCAAAGTTGACGAGCGGATGGTGATTCAGGGAAGGAAAATGCAGAGTTTACTTTTTGGATTTTTGCTTACCAATACTTCCTGACTAACACAATATGATTCATGCATCCGTGTAAATTTTCTGAATATATTGCCAACCGCTGGCAAGAAGAATCACAGGTATATGCAAAGCATTATGTAAGGAAAATGTATTGGGCAACTACTGACTGCTGAAACTCAAACTCTCGGTTAGTCCTCTGTGCCTCCATCCCAAGGTTTCTCACCTCCCTTGTTGAATCTGTTCATCTGTTCAAAACAGAAGGTCCTGCTTTGTCGCATCTGTGCCTCAACATATCGCAGAATTAATTGAATATCATGCATTTCTTGCCTATGTTGGAAAGCATTTACTCTCAAGGGCAACAAAAGCACATCTGTAATGAATGCACATCAATTGCAATGCCATCTGTAACACTAGCTAGCACAATGTTTTTAATGTAATGAAATGCACCCTGTGTTTGTATTTGTTGTATTTTAACTTTAATTTACAAACAAAAACTTTCAATTTTTTGTGCAGAGCTATATCTAAGGAATAGATTTGTCTCACAGTCACAGAACAAGTTCTCTTAGTTATGCACTAGTCGAATGACTCAACCTGTGTAGTGTTGCCTTAGCAACAACATTTATAGAATGGTTAATACCTTGGCAACAAAGTGAGGCAGGTGTGGGGGGGTTGCCATGTAACAGCAGATCCCTGGACCACTGTATCCTCTAAAATCTTGTCCTTATCGCAGGGATCAACCCCGCATATTTCTCCCCACCCAGCTTTGACCAACCAAGTACAATTGAAGGAGCTGAGGGCCGAGTAAGGGTTTGAGGGTTTACGGCTGGTTAGCTTATGCCTATTTTTTCTGCTACCCAAATTCAAGTTTATAGCTTCTGGTCTACTCTAGTGTCTAATGTTAGCTTTCCAACGTTGTCTTTATTAGGCACAATCTTTTTACACTGACTCACTTGTTCCGTTCTTTGACGACATACATGTATTTAAAGCAATGAAGGGTACAATGAAAGGGACAATGTAGTGGACGTAAATTCTCTTTCTGAGAATGTCTAATGAGTCTCTTGAGGCTGTTATAGAAAAAGCTAAAATTTATCTTGTTCCAACATGATATAAGGGCAATTCTGCACAAAACCATAATGGGAGTGCTCATCAGTCTCTCGGGAAATTATTTCTATCTCGACAAATTTTACTCTAAACCCAACCATGGTCACCTGTTTCCATCTCAAACCCCTGTAGTTTTTTTCCTTGAAGCTTTTTCCTGCAACTCTCGGCAATTTTAGGTCTGAAAATAGCAGTATCACGGGAATGTTGCAGGATTGGATCCCAGCTGGCTGATTGGATTGTCTATTGCTGTATCTCAAGCTGCATTAAGCGGCCTGATGTTTCCGACGTACAAAAGGGTGATGGATGCCTAGTCCTCCGTCCAGACTCCTCAGACCTCAGCAAAAGGCAGAAAAAGCAAAAAAAAGAGATCGTGATTTGCAGTTCAGTGAAAGCAGAGAAGCGGATGAATGCCGTTCAGTTCCCCTGGCTGACAGCCACAGATGTGAAGCTCTTACTGCAGTGTCTTTTTCTGCAGTTTTTGATTTTCTTTAAAATTTTTTGCACTGATTTCCATAGTAGAAGCTGCATAGCAAACTATGGAACAGTTATTATTGCTTGCTTTCATGATTCGAGATCTGTTCCAATTCTCATGTTAGTCTCCACCTTAACTCATGTTCCCACCTGTAATTAGTCATCTCAGTCAAAACTTACCCTCTACTCCTATGAAAAACTTTATTTAATACCTCCTTTCTCATTATAGGCCGCCACAGATTTTACACAGCAAAGGATCAAGATCAAGTCATATTCTTGTGGCATCTGATTTTTTACCGTGACCCTAATATACATTGGTCATTAAAAATTAGGCTGCAATGTGGATATTTCCTTTTTTAAAAAAAAAAATGCATTTGCCCTATGTTTTTAATGCGTACACTGTTTATATATTCAGTATATGCAGTTGTTTTCTTAATGTTTGAGGACTCACCATTATTCAGACAGGTGACAGAGAACCTATTGTCTTGGATATCGAATGATAAGTCATCTTACTCAATCCTGAACCCAAAGCTGCACACAAAGCATAACCCATCATTTACACTGGGCGATTACAGCATATCAATTCAAGCCTCCCACCCTCAAGCATATATGTTCTTACATACAATGCTGTATTTGGATCCATCCCAAGACATATTAGCCTACACAGTCCAGACCTATCTGCACCCTCCAAACCACTTGGAAAGATCAAACACCGGAACCAGTAACTACCACCTGAGCCTTAATCCATGTGGTCCAACAGGTTTCTCTCCATTATTTCACATTCTGATCATTTTTGACTACACCTTTACAGATTTTAATCCAGATATGTCCCCAGAAGGTGTACCTTTATTCCCACCTGATGACCCCCCCCCAACCCCCTTTGACTTAGTTTACATGCAACAACTATGCCATTTGCATAAAAAGCGATCAAAACTTGGACTGGCCCCCAACCCTGGTGGTTATTTTCAAAAAATCCCAACAGTCCATTTGAACTGAAGAAGCCTCTCGAATGAGAGGTGAAATGAATTCAAGGGAAGAAACCAAGTCCAGTTGCTACGAGCAGAAATTTTGACAAGAAATGTCAAATGACCATGACCTGGATAACTGAGAACCTACACAGACAGGTGTTCCAATCACAACCATGGCCACAGATGTATAAAGTCAAGCACCTAGGAATGCAGACTGTTTTTACAAACATTTGTGAAAGAATGGGTCGCTCTCAGGAGCTCTGTGCGTGAAACTGTGATAAGATGCCAACTGTGCAACAAAACCAGTCATGACATTTCCCCACTCCTACATATTCCACAGTCAACTGTCAGCTGTATGATAAGAAGATGGAAATGTTTGGAAATGACAGCAACTCAGCCACGAAGTGGTAGGCCAGGTAAACTGACAGAGCGGGGTCAGCGGGTCCTGTGGGGCATAGTGCGAAGAGGTCGCCAATTTTCTGTAGAGTCAATCGCTGTAGACCTCCAAACATCATGTGACCTTCAGATTTGCTCATGAACAGTGCACAGAGAGCTTCATGGAATGGGTTTCCATGGCCGATCAGCTGCATCCAAGCCACTCTTCACCAAGTGCAATGCAAAGCGTAGGCTGCAGTGGTGTATAGCACACCACCACTAGACTCTTGAGCAGTGGAGACACGTTTCTCTGGGATGACGAATCGCACTTCTCTATCTGGCAGTCTGATGGACGAGTCAGGGTTTGGCGGTTGCCAGGAGAACGGTACTTGTGTGACTGCATTGTGCAAAGTGTGAAGTTTGTTGGAGGGGGGATTATGTGTGTGGGGTTGATTTTCAGCTGAGCTTAGCCCCTTAGTTCCAGTGAAAGGAACTCTAAAAGTTTCAGCATTCCAAGGCATTTTGGACAATTCCATGCTTCCAGTTTGGAGCTGGGCCCTTCCTTTTCCAACATGACTGTGCAACAGTGCACAAAGCAAGCTCCAGAAAGACATGGATGACAGAGTCTGGAGTGGATGTACTTGCCTCTGTAACTACGGAAATTGTTCTAGCCCTCTGGTATTTCTCAGCAGTTACAGGAACTCCCTGCAATCTTTTTTCTGCTGTATGGCCTCCTTCACTGCTGGTGTCCATCAACTAGTCCCAAGGTTGCTACCACAGCAAGCACCAATGACGTTCGCACGACAGCTCTGAGAAGCTGCTTCCACAATGGAGCACCTTAACATGGACCGTTTGGAGTCCATGGTCCCAACTCCCCCTGGAGGATTTTCTGGAGGTATAAATTACAACCACTGTGGACAGCGTCCTCCACCAGATATTCTCACCTGGTAGTTGCTAAGTTTGTGCAGCAGACTTTTCCAACACTTATGATAACTCATGATCACTCTTTCCGGAGTGTCGGAGACATATGACTCCAGATGTTATGGTACAAGATCAACATCAGCCATTGATATTTAACCTAAGGTGTTGTATTGGCAAAAAGGCAACCCTAATTCAGCAAGGAGAAGATGTACACTCAGCTTGTGAATATCCCCACACCCTTCACCCTGAGCTACTCCAAAAAAGGGTTAGTAAAGGTAGAGCTCAACCCCTCTCTCAGAGCTTTGACCTGGAGCCAATGCTATGCATGGAGGGGAGGTCAACTCTGAGTTCAAATCCCAGCTGGTTACACGTCACCTCTTGCACTACCTCTGGCTCCTTCCTGACCTGCCAGACAGGTCACATTCAATGTCTCAATAAAGAGTTTGCCATGCCAGGGGCCGGCAGGCTCACTTGTGCAACCCCCCCCAAAAATACATTGCACAGAACTTTGATGTCTCTCTCTGTGGGTGGCGATCCCACAAGCTGATGGTTTGATGTTGGTTTCTGTGCTGTGTCTGACTGATCCTCATTGATGAGCCAAGATGGCGGATACACGCAGCGTCTCGAGGCTCCCTGGCTACCGATATTTATTATATGTTTTTTTCATTTTTTGTGAATTTTTTGTGTCTGCCTCGGTTCAATTTCTGTCGTGGAAACACTAATCCAGTACGGAAGAATCCAACTGTTGGAGTCAGGAAAAAAAAACCCAGACTCCACTCATTTCCAAACTGGATTTCATCCCACCTGAGCTGCAGCGCGCAACTACAGCCCCCACCATTCCCCCGCTGTGGCCTCGGAGATGAAGGAAGCACTGTAAATAAAAACAGAGCAAGCAGAGCGGGCTAGGGGCTAGGCTACATGCTAACCCACACAGACCAGCTCTGCCCAGTCTCCCCCTCACGAATGACAGGACGCTCACCAACAAAATGGAGGAGATTCGACTGAGGACCGTCTAAGGGAAGTTCGAGAGCTGTGTGGCGATCTTCACTGAGACCTGGCTGGACCACAACACCCCCAACGCTACAGTGAAGCTAGCGGGATTCTCTATGATCCGTGTTGACAGGACTGTAGCTTAAGGCAAGTCCAAGGGCGAGACCTGGCTGGACAACAACACTCGCAACGCTACACTGGAGCAAGCGGGGCGCTCTGTGATCCATTCTGACAGGACTGCAGCTTAAGGCAAGTCCAAGGGCAGGGGTTTGGTGCTGTATATTCACAACTCGTGGTGCACAGCTACAAAAATTATCGGAACATCCTGCTCCCCTGCATTGGAATACCTTGTTGTGAAATGCGGACTGTTTAAAATGATCAGAAACCTCAGATCCGTTATCATTCTAGCAGCCTATATAATGCTGCTAGCTGACGCTAAGTTAGCATTGGAGGAGCTCCACTGCCTGATCAGCGGCCAGATGGATGCAAATCCAGAGGCTGCTGTGATCGTAGCGGGTGACTTCAATCACACAGAGTTAAAGGCTGTGCTCCCAAAATTTCATAAATACATTAAGTTTCCAACAAGGGATAACGATATACTGGATAAGGTATATTGCAACATTCAAGGTGCATACAAGGCTGCAGTAGGCCCCCACCTTGGAATGTCAGATCACATCTCTGTAGAATTGATCCCTGCCTACAAACCTCTCATCTGCAGGTCCAAACCCATCATCAGTATGATCCAGGGATTGACTGAGGAAGCCTCCTCAGCCTACAAGGCACACGAACTGGGGGGTATTCAAAGAGGGCGTTGATCTTGAGGAATACATATCGGCTGTCTTGTCCTTTGTTCATTTCTGCACAGACGCTGTCCTACCCACAAAGACAATCACTGTCTTTCCCAACCAAAAACCGTGGTCAAAGCCCAGGATGCCGCCTTTAGAGCAGGCGACAGACAGGGTGACAGCAGGGCCTGGAGTGATCTGAGAAAGGGCAGACAGCTGACAAAAATCAGGCACAGACAATGCACTGAGGACCGTTTCAACAACAACGATCCACGCCACATGTGGAGAGGCATCAGTGCCATCACGAACTACAAAGGCAGTGCCCAGCAGGTCAGCCACGACCCCACCCTGACTGACACCCTGAACAGCTTCTTTGCTCACTTCGCCTCGTCAAGCTGTAGAGAGGCTACACATCTTCCTCAGCCAGAAGTCCAGCACTAGCCTCTTGTCCTGAAGCTGCATCAGCTAAGTTCTAACCTGAGGAAGATCAACGCCAACAGGGCCGCAGGACCAGACGGGGTTTCACCAACTTCCTCACCAACCGGCCTCAGGTGGTGAGGTTGGGGAACTCCACATCTTCCCTTTGGATCCTTAACACTGGCACGCCGCAGGGTTGCGGTACTCAGCCTGCTCCTCTTCACCCTCTTTAGGCATGACTGTCTCGCCATTCACCCCACAAACAACACCATCATCAAGTTTGCAGATGACGCCACCGTGGTGGGTTTCATATCAGACAACGATGAGACCCACTACAGTGAAGAAATCCAGCACCTAACTCAGTGGTGCTCTAACAATAACCTCATCCTCCATACAAGCCAGACCAGGGAGATGGTTGTGGATTACTGGAGGTCCTGAGGAAGACACACGCTCCCCTCCACATCAACAGGGATACAGTGGAGCGTGTTGACAGCTTCAGGTTCCTGCGGATCCATATCGCATCCGACCTTACATGGACCCCTAACACCTCACACCTGGTGAAGAAGACCCAGCAATGAATCTTCTTCCTCAGGAAGCTGAAGCGAGCTGGGCTCTCCTCTCAGCTGCTCATTAACTCCTACAGATCAACAATCGAAAGCATCCTCTGTCTCAGTGCAACAGTTCGGTATGGTGGCTGTAAGGCACGAGACAGAAAGGAGCTGGCCCTGGTGGTGAGAACAGCCCAGGGCATTGAAGGCTCCCTTCTCCCGGATCTGGGCTCTATCTATGATGGCCGGATGCAGAAGAAGGCCAGGAGCATTGCAACGGATCCCTCCTACCCGGGCAACAGCCTGTTTGTGCCGGCCCCATCAGGAAAGTGATAAAGGACAATTAAAACTCACACATCTCAGCTGAAAAACAGCTTCTACCCAGTAGTTGTAAGAGCAATTGCAGGCCACCACTCCCCATCCCCCGGCAGAGCACTCACACTCACACCTGAACCCCTACCTGTTCAGCCACACACTAACACAATGCCTCCCCTGCTGACAACCACTCCATCCTCCACCCCCACTGAGAAGATAATCTCTCATCCAACACCTCCTTGCACTAAGCTACACTTTAAATTCAGTCATATTCATATCACCCTTCATGCCATTCGTACGGTGTATATAACTGCGCACTATGTATATTACTTATCGGTCTGTTCATTATTCCTGTACATACTCAGACCCGGGAGCTCTCACTGAAGAATTTAATTGTGCCTGCACAATGACAATTAAAAAAAAACTTGATTCCTTGATTGGTTTAGCTCCAACCAATGGGTACTTGGTGTTCAGCCTAACCTCCAAAGTGCCTTGCTGAATACAACATATCCAAAATCTGAGAAGGGACTTGACAATTTAATATCTGAAGATTCCCAAATAAAGCACCTGCTGCATATACAGACATGGGGATAAAATGCTTATTAATTAAGTAATCTCAACAAGATAGCTTAAGACTTTTTCACAGCTATACATGTAGAAAAGAAACTGAACAGAACCATGCTCAGTGTCTGTGACCAATTTACCACTGATCATTTTTAATTCAATACATTTAAATATTTACCCACATAATCATTTGAATGTGTGCAGTGGTCTGAGGTTATTTGTTAATCTAATTGGCTGGATAATCAGTGGGCCCTACGAACATCATTTTATCACTTTGCAGAATCTACATTCACCATACAATATAGTTTTCCTGTAATATCCTTATTTAGGAAATGAATTATATTTGGAAAAAAAATGTTTAATTGACTCAATGCAGCTGTTACATCTGCAGAGACTGCCCATCCTAAGAATGCATTGCTCTGCCACACATCATCAAAGCGTTAGCAGTAGGAACATTTGGAGTATAAAGATCTTTTCTCATTCTTATTTCTTTGTTGGCTGCTGTTAGTTGGGCTCCAGTTATGCTCTCCTCTCCCAGTTTTAGCGGCTTTGTGAATGTAATATTAAAGTCATGCTTATTTCTTAGTCGGCTGCTGTTCGTTGGGCTTCACTTATGCTGTCCTCTAACCGTTTTATCGGGTTTGTGAGTGTAATGTTAAAGTATACACGGTGCACATACACAGCTTATGGACAGGTCTGTATGTAAAGACAGCAAAGGTTTTTCAATTGCTTCATGACCCACTGGACTCATCCAGCACAGGGCGAGGATGCCACAGACATTACTCAGCTATTAAACTGTTATTTGTGGGTGTCACCCTCAGCAAGGCCTGTGTGCATAGGGGCGGAAACACCCTCAAGGTCCGCAGCTATACACAGTCACACACAAACACACAGACAGTCACCTATCTTGCAGGCCATATTGTTTGAGGTTCAGGCTGTTTGCTGCGGCTCTTTCGCTTGATGGGGGGTAACGAGGGCTAGTGGGGGAGCAGGCGGTTGAGTCAGATAGGGCCATTACAGGGTCAACTAGACACCAGAGAATAACAGGCCCGGGCCAGCGTGATCAGCTGCCAATCTCTTTTCACCCATGATGAATCAGCCCGGTTCTTTCTTGCTCTGCTCACACAGTAAATTGCTGAAACGTACGCAGTGAAGATGAGAGAATGGAAACTTGAATTTCCAACAGGATGTTCACATAGTTTATATGTAAGCTATTTTCCTGAAGACACCCCTTAATCTTAACCAAAGCCTTTTACAAAAAGATCCTAGGATTACTGGATTGTAATAGTTTACGGTCTGTCCGAAAATAGGTGCAATCGCCCTTACACCCACACTTAACAACAGAAGACATGTCATCCATATTATAATTGAAGTGGAACACGACACATTTTACACTTCAAGGTCAGTTCTCATCACGGTGAATTCTGGCCTGCAATAATGATGTTTTATAACATCTACTGTGACTCAGTAAGACAATGACAATAAACCAGCCTGTTGTCCAGGTGAATCATGTCACGGTGTAGTTGACCTTTTATCTGTATGGATGTGTGACAGCTCAAGTCGTTTATCACAGCTTCTCTTTTAAATCTGCCTGTGCTTAAATAGAAGAATCCTATGGAAATATTTTTTTTTTTGTTATTAATAAGATAACCAAATTCAATTTTACTACTGGGCTACTACTACTTTTACTACTTTTACTACTACTAATATGTTGTTATCTTTCTTGGAATGGAAAGTGGGCCACCCCTACAGCCCAAAACCCAGCATTTGTAGATAAATAAATGCTGTTTTTTAATTTTATTTCTCTCTCACTCTCTCTCTCTCTCTCCATTTCATTTGATTTTTCTCATGAAGCCCCATATCCTCCTGCCATCCTCCGGCAATAATTATCCACTCAATTTTTCCGATTAAAATCCATAATGAGCCTGTTGGGTCAAGAAGAAAACACACAAGGGGACCCGCTGACCCAATCAGGTAGCATCAAAGCTTGCTCTTAATGTTCAGTATACTGTACAACTCAACAAGGTTTCTGTTATAAGGGCAAAATAACAAAATTGGCCCATTTAAGAAGATCTTAAACTTTTAATAATAATTATTGTTGTCTTTTCCATGAATCATTATTTTTTGCAACAAGTGGACATGAATAGCACCTGGCATTTACACCAGCAACATCGGTGGGCGTGACACAGCCAAACTGATATATGGCTCATTTGTTTTTGCAGTCCATTATGCTCCAGCTGTGCTTGCTGATGTTTCAGGATGCCACTTCATGTATTACCCACTTCGTTATTCCTGTCCTTACGGATGTGGCATCTCATTATCATTTTATTTTACTTTATTTTATTTTACATCCAATTCATTTATTTAATTATTTTTAATCAACACTTAATTTTCTTGGACTCTTATACAGGAATGCCAGATTGGCAGTTTTCTGCTCAGTAAACCCCCACAGCATCAACTGGAGATGTAAATTACAGGATTTTCCTGAGTGAAAAGATGTCATAATGTTTCCATTATGTCAATAAACAATGTAAAGGGGTCTTTACATAATCTAAATGTACAATTTTAAAGCTTTTATTGGTAAAGCAGGGACTATTATCTTTATGTCTAAATTAAAGGAGCCCATTTTACACCAAAAGACATTCTTAGCCTTTTGCAGCAGGTAGCATGCCTCTACGTCTTAAAAGAAACGGCTCATCTAATGGCATGTATACGAGCACAAAACAATCTTTTCTCTCTGTGACTGGGGAATTGTATTTTAGTATTTAGGTGACGATTCCAACGATTCTTTCAAAGCGGGATTAAATGGCTATCATACTTGGTTGATTGTTTGCATTGCATGTTGCGCCCGAAAGTGACTCCCTCTATGTAACTTGAAGTTGTTGTCAAAATAAGGCAGAAAGAAAGAAATCCCTGTATTTTGTCACATTCAGTTGTACATACTGCACAACATCACCAAAATGCATCCTTTGCATTTCACATCACATCATGGTTGGTCTCAAGTTGTAAGATTTCAACAGTCACACAGACCCGAAGTCAGTACATAAAAACAAGACGAAAAACATAATCTGAGGTGTTGGTTTGGGACCAGTTTTATTTTCGACACATCAGTATAGCTGAGCCATGAACAGACTGATTTTTCTATTGCCCCTTTGTATTTGAATATCCATCTCAAACTGTCACGTCTAATCTTAACAGTTCCCCGTCTTTCTCTACGTACTTATTCATATAGAGTCCAACTCTATACAGTTCATCAGAACCCAAACCCTCTGTTGTCTCAACTACAGCAAAGCAATACTCTGCAAAACTTTCTCCTCCCACCTTCACTCCTACTAGTCTTGGCAAAGTTCCACCATATTATTCCTTCTCTTCTGACGTATTATTTGGCACCCTCACTACGAAGCTTTCCTCTCGGTACAATAAAAGTAAAATACTGGAGGATTAACTTCTGTTGGAAAATCTAACATTGTTTATATAATCTTCTAATGGAGCACAAGGAGAGATCGAAATGCTGTTTGTCATCAGCTACCACGATCAAAATGAAGATGCTGTTTGTATATCTTGATATCCACTCAGAGTGAGTGTCTGATTTGTTTTGGTTTGAATCAAACTGAGTCCAAGGGCACTGCAAGATACAATACAGGTGCCGTAGCTTCAACATACCTCTTTACCTGAAACTATTGACTTTTATACCAATTAACCTTTTGGAAAATCAGCACACCATGAATATAATCACTGAAATATTTCCCTCTGCATGCTCAGCCACCTATCAGCAGGTTCAGACCATGATCCTTTTACAATCAACTACAGGGTTTCAGATGTTGTTCCGCTCATACTATGTGTAGGTTACACCCTCCTTTATCATTTACATGCTAAACACCAGGAACCCTAAGGGGCTGACAGAAGCTGCAGAGACTGTGTGCGAGAGAAAGATAGACAATGTGTGCTTAGGTGAATGTATGCAGGTGGCCGGGGGGAGGCTGCTTTGATGTGTGGATGCATCCCAGAGGGAACATGTGTTTGTACTGATACACAGAGACTCTCTCTCTCTTTCTCTCTGTGTCTCTCTTTCACCCTATATAAAATTGGGGATACCACAGGAAGCCATTGCACCAAAGTGCCCCTGAGCAAGACACTTAATCTCAGTTGGTGACCTTTGAGCCAAGAAATGACGAGGTATCTCACGGGGAAAGTATATTGTCCTGTTATTATATAACGTGCATCCGCCAACACTTGTTCTTTTCCTGTTTTGTACTACCAAACTTTAAATAACCACCAGCCCATGCATTATACCGGCTAAAAAAAAAGTAAAAGGAAAAAGAAAAACATATCCGGTCATATTAACGCAGCCAGCAGCAAATTGCACATCTCGGCTAATAAAAGGGACAGGGAAATTGCTGCCAGAAGATTTCCTCCAAATCTCCCCAGTAATTCCCATGAGCCCTGGTATTACTGCCTCACTACCCAGCTTCAGATTAACCCGCCCCCCCCTTCACACCACCAGACTCACAAGGAATTCAGCTTGGGGCTTCACCGTGCCTCTTTCGACTCTCAAATTCAATGCTTATTCATTTTCCTTTTTCGGTATTTTCAAAGGTACTTCTTCTTTTCACATCCTTTCTCTGGGCTGGCCGGCAGCGGCACTGTAATAAATCAGATAATAATAATAATAATAGTATATGCTTTATTTGATATTGGGTTGTTTGAGATTTTGTATTATTACTTCATTTTTGTTTTATACTTAGTTAGTTGGTTAGTTTGTTTGTTTTTTTGTTTGTTTCTGGGTCATTCCCTTTCGAATAGCAACAAGACTTTAAGATTCTAAGATTATGTTGATGTGACTTGGGCAAAAAATAGAAGTCATTTTTCAAAGAAAGATATATTTTTTTTATGTTTGTCCTTGTTTCTTATATTATATTATATTATATTATATTATATTATATTATATTATATTATATTATATTATATTATATTATATTATATTATATTATATTATATTATATTATATTCACTGTTGTTGACTGTTTGTTAAGGGTGTTATTTACAGTATATCTTGGTCTAAAAAGTCTCCTCTCCTTTCCCGCTCAGTAAACACAATGTAATACTATTTTGGATCAGCTCTTCTTATAAATCATGAGCCTCAAAAGCATGAAGTGGGATTAACCTGGGACCTACATGGTAAATAAGATAACGTGATTCTCTAAAGTAAACTACAAATTGTGTATTCAGGGTATAGGCATTAAGGAATTTTTCCCTGATGTTTATCTGATGACAGGCAGAAAGACAAGGCCAAGGCTCTCAAGGCAGCAGGAATTACATTACCGTGATAGCAGCAGTTCAGGGGCCTCAGTCAGTGGCCCCTGGAAGGAAGACAGAAATTTGCCATTCAGATCGAAGCATCCGGGAATCAATATGTTTTCCACACTGATGCCCATATCAGTAAATAATATACGCAAAAATGTTGAGCAGGATGGCCCCATTATAAATGAAGTGAAATATGTTAACGCTCCATTCTGCTCAATATCCAACAGATTTAGCCTTTTGATATGAAAACAAGGATGGAAACAAAGGTCATTTACTCCCTCCTGCATTAGGTAGCAATTCAGCCTGAATTTGTTACAGTGCTGCTTGCCGTACTTTTTAATTCAGTGTAATAGGATGACTTCAAGCTATTCTCCAACCGTGTTCTTACATAATGCTACATGTGACTTTTAAACTGTACAGCAGCCTAAACACTTACACAACCAATTTTTGTATTCATTTAGTACTCAGTGTAACAGCTGAACAGATTATGTAGGCTTGAACAAAGAATCAGACACTATTTAATCTTATTTCACATATAATGGAAATCAAACCAATATAGTATTCGAGGTATTGTATGGATTTTCACTCAGCGCCGATCACACGGTGGATTTGGCAGTAATGTTTGAGTCCCCCGTGGTGGAGAAGCTCCCGGTCTAACTGTGGATGAAGCGAATAAGCCCAAAAGCTTGTAATGTGACTACTGCTCCGCAGATTATAAGAGTCCATCTCAGTTGGGAACTTGCGGCGAGTGTAAACAGTGGTAAAAGGTTTCAGGTGAGCATTATCCACGACCACATTATCATTCAGTACGTTTTTACACAAGTGATCTCGTACTATACTGAGACTAAAAAGTTGCGCATATCAATGCAATTTTTCCCATATCATGCGCTCACTGATTTTCTCTCTTGCCTCTCCCTATTGTTTTATTGCGTAAATGATTGACAGTGCGGTCCCTCCCTCCCCACTAAAATGTTTTTCTACATAATTTACCATTGCTCCAGTTACGTGCTCTTGTCCTCACCCCCTCCCTCTGCTTGATAGCAGTGTATGTAATTTATTGTATTGTTTTTAATTAAATGGATGGCAATGAGCCTTAAGTGCTCAGCAGTTCTGAGACGTGCCGTTTCTTATCTGGATTCTAAATTCAATGCACACCTACTGTAAAGCAAGATTATAAAACTGAATGGGTCCCAAACTGTGCCCCTTTTATGTCAGTGGGATTGAACAGCTAGACAAATGCCTCCTTTAGAAGACAAGAGTGGGGCTCATAAAGTGATGGTGTGTACAAACTTCACAGATACCGGGGACACTGCAGATTCACAGTCAGGGAGTCTGGCTGGTGTTTCTCAGCTTGACATAGAGGGTCACAGAGGAAACGGCCTTGGATTATGGAGATACTTACACTGATAAAGGAAAACTTTAAATTAAATGAAGTCACAGTGGATCCAGTGCAGTCCAGAATGAGAACAGACTACATTCTAATAGACAATGTGTTATGAAACAAGATTATAGGACATAAGAATCATTTTATTTTTGGGAAACTGGAAAAAACAAAAGTTTGACTGCTGAATTCTACATCTCAGTGTCTATATCACATACTGTGTCTCACCTCTTTGTAGCATATGCATTTGATCAGACCTTCATGGTGCTGAAGATATTCCTGCAACAAAGTGTTGTTGGTGGGAATCAAATGGATTCCTCACAGTGCAATCTGTGGCCTCTCTTGGATTAGTTGCTAAGTGAGCTATGGATTCTGAATCTGTTCTATGTGAATGCTACTGAGGGCTCTTTTATTTTGTCCAACAAACATCTGTGGGCAATTTTGTAAAATGCAATCTGATTATTTTGCTCCCAACTTGTGCTCATCTGCTATTTTTTTGACTCAACCTCAACCCATCTGCATGATGTTGGGCAAGTTGAAGGAGTTAAGCCAGCGTCCGTTCAAAGCTACAGCTGCAGTCCAATACTGATGACTTTATGAGAGTTCAATTATTGTGTAATTGTGCATGTATCAAGTGGAGGACAGATGCGATACCTGCTGAGATACGTGAGCAACAGGAATATTATCAGATGCTTCTGAAAGAGAAAAATGGAAAAAAAACTTTAAATGAATCAGTACATTTTTTTGGCCTCTGTAAAGTTTGACTTCAACTATGTGCTGTCATTGATTCCCAAATGTCAAATTAACCCTCCCGCCCCCCTAAATAGAAACAATGATAATGATAATAATGATAATAAGTCCTCTTGTCTATTATGTGCACTGAGGTTGTTTGTGTGCTTCGACACATATCCTTGATAACAGGAACCTAACTGCGATTTACTGACCGAGTCAGTGGAATCTCAATGCTTCAGATGTTATTTGCTTAACGGAACCATTCACAAACCTCTGGCTTTTATTCCGATGGCAATCTGACATTCACCAAACACAGCCTGATGACCCGCCTGATCTTACAACATTAAAATCCTTTATTTTGCAAATAGACCATTCAGGCAGCTATGTCAGCGCCCCCAAGGAGAATTCATGTCACCTTTCTCCTGCAGACATTTTCCATCATGCTGACATTTTGTCATCCCAAGACACTTGTGTCAACCTTATGGTAATTTATCCAGATGGATACATGGCTGGATTATGAAGACATTTTCTTGTCATGACATGTTTATCAAACATATTTTAACAAGTTCAGCGCCATGCTCAAATGGCCCAAAATACCACCATGCCCTTTATGAACATGTGAACACTGATTTGCTAACTTCCATTCATTCATGCAAATCGTGGGGAGGGAAATGTAGTTGATACAAATTAGCTACATTTTTCCCACCCCTAATTCATACTACCACATGGTCATTCACACACACATGCACACACAAGCAAAGGCACTTTTTTTTTTTTCTGTGAGCATGATGGACAGAGAGGACACAGCGGGACTCTGTGTAGATGGTGTCTGCTCTCACCAGAGCTTTAACCTTTCCCTCAGCATCATTCCTACGGGGTCTCCTTTTTCCTCCTGGCCCCACTGTTACACGGCCCCATTGTGTTTTTCTTGTCTTGAGTTGCTGCTCATTATATAAACATGTTTATGCACAAAGCTCTCCCAAGACTTACTGTGAGCCACGGGAGACATACCAGAAAAATGACATGCATGGCGAAGGAGGAAAGACGCTATTAGTGGGTTGTGTGTAGACAGGCCAGAATAGACGTGAACAAGACAATTATTTTGAATTGAAACATTTCACCGTGATCTTACAAAGATGTCAATTAGGATCCTGGTCCTGTGCTGACCAACCCAATCCTCAAAGTTTCACAAATTTTATTTTTTATCTACGTACAATTGTCTCAAGAAGTCATTCAATGATGGAAAACTAATTTTCAATCATGTTAGGGTCTTCAGGAAAAATCAAAAATTATAATTTTAGTTTGTGAAATACAATGTGGTAATGTGTTTAGTGTTAATTCAACATTAACTTAATGTTTAATGTTTAATTAATGTTTCCGCCTGCTAAAATAGTCAGACCTTCTGTCAAGTCCTGTGAACTTGAATCACAGGACTGAAGCTCAAGTGAACTCAAGTCAAACTTTTGATTAACTTATGGCCCACCACAATCACATCATGTTTTGCCTCTTTTTCACCTTTTTAGTCCCTGCCTGAGAAGTGTGATGCAGTGATGCAACGATTTCAAAAAAGAAAAATTGACTCCCTGCATCTTTGGTTCATGGCGAGATTTGAGTTGATGAGTTACAAAAACTTTTCTCCTGTTTTTCAAAACTTTTGCACTCATTCGCTTCATGCGGTTGCATCAGGCGAGTCGTTGTCCCGATGTTTTACTTTTCCCTTCAGCTCACGAACGCAGCAGCTATCCCACAGGGTGGATCCTGAAATTCAGGGGAAAGCACCTCCCAGTCCCAACCTTTCTGTTATGTCCTGTTTTCATTACATGGACTCCCCTTGAGAGTGCATGGATATATTGACTACAACCCCGTCTTTCAATCTTTCCCTCTCACTGAGCGCAGTAAGCTGCCTTGATCGTGGCTGGAGATTTTGCGACACTAGACCATTTAGGGACAGGTGTCTCTCCACCAATGACTTTAGAGGTGAAGGCAGCTTCGGACTGATAAGGTGAACTCAAACAACACTCTGGCGATCAACTGACCATGTGAACATTGTCATGTACTTTTTATTTGGTTATGTGATGACATACCGCAACATCATAGGATGACATTTTAAAATATATTTTAAAATTCTGAGAGCACCCTTTCAGTGACTAGATAACTCTTTTATTTTCGAACTCTTTGTGCCGGTCAGACTTTCCAGAATGATATATTTTTACCATAAATTCAAACTATTTAAAATTTAGATTGACAAAATTCCCATACACACCATACAGCAATTAGTCACAAATGAGACAAACTGGTGCCAGCAGCCATCAGGTAGTTAAAATACCTCCTAAAGAGATTTCATGAGTCATCATTTCACCATGTTGCCGTCACATATTCTGTATGTAGCTGTGCAACACACAAGTACAAAGAGACTTGTGCTGTGCAGAGTTTTAGAGAGATTTTATTTAGATTAAGGAAATAACTTGGTGAAATCTAGAGTTGGTTCAAGCTGAGAGCCAAATGATAGGAGCTTCAGCTTTGAGATGAACAGCGAACAAAGAGCAGTGGACTTACTTCAACAGGGGCTGATAAGGCCTTGTGGAAACAGCTTTTTAGAGCCATCAGTACCTTTCTCTGTCTTCTTGTTTATCTCTCAAGGCCGCTTTCTTCAGTGCTGTGTTTTCCATTTTCCCCGCTTCTCTTGATTCCCATCGGTGGTCAAACTGCATGGTGCCACGTATGGATTCTCCAGGGGCCTTCTTGTTCAGCGCTCAGTGAGACAAATGTCCTGCCTCCTCCTCCATACCCTTGCACCAGAGCCATGCAATCATCCGGTTCATGGTGATATTCAATCCCCGCTCAATAAATAAAATGAATTGCTCTTTTTTTTATTGTCTGTCTGTCTGTCTGTCTGTCTGTCTGTCTGTCTGTCTGTCTGTCTGTCTGTCTGTCTGTCTGTCTGTATATTTATTTATGTACATTTCAGTTCTTGGGACCATTTCAAAATTTAGGAATTAGGTAAAAGGGGAAAACTGATTTTGCCTGTTGTTTAGCGGTGACGTGCCCCTTTTGAAAAGGCATCAAAAACTCTCATGGAGTTGTGTTTTTTTTTTTAAATCGGCAACTAAAACATAAAAGGATGGGTTGCTAAAATTAAGCAAGTGAGGAGAAATCTCCAGAAAACTCCCAAATACACAACACAAAGCATCTCAAATGCATTTCCAAAAATAGTATCTGTCTTAAAAGAAATTAGCATAATTGCCAATGTCCTCTGATGCTTTTCATGCTGTGGTATAACCTTGTCAATGTTTTTAAACTACAAAGCTTTTCATCAGTGTCTAAAGACATTTTCACGAGGGTTACTCATCTATGACTTCTCCACAGAAGATTAGAGATAACACATGGTTTACATGAGTAATGACTCTCAGCCAGATCGGACAACAATAACACGTCCACTTTAGAAGGTTTTTTTTTAGGAGAACATCAATCGACAGAGTGTCTTGATCTTTGCAAATGTCATGCTTGGTTCCACAAGGTTTAACTTGGACTTATTATTCATCAAACCCCCGGCTTGTATATTTCCCACTGCCTGGTAATACATAGCAGTAATAGTTAATTTAGTACCAATAAATGGCTCGCTAAAGTAACACAGAGAGGAGAAATTTGTAATTTAACAAGATATTACTGACCCTTTCCTTTTATGACAGCAACATGTGTTAACATGCCTTTGTAATTCAGAGAAACTGTTTCAACATTGTGTCATGTCTCCTGATATCTTGCTCTACCTGCTTTCATTAGAGAGAACAGCGGCAGCAGTTTGCCTGCTTAGTGATAATGAGGTTCAATGCCAAGTATGAATGACAGGAGATTGACCATACACAAGGGGATGCAGTCAAGGGCTGCCTTGAAATGTGTGATTTTAGAGGCGCGAGCTGTAATAAACAATACAAAGTGAATGCTTATCAGAGAGCCAATTAAACTGCCACATCTGGCAGTACCAATGCAAGCGGGTACCATGGAGATCCATCGGCAGTGTAAACCTTTAGTGTCTGGATGCTGGTGCAGATAAAGATAAGGCTTGCTTGCATTCAAACTGCAAATGTTTTCAGAAATCGATTCATTCTGCACCATTGAATCTGGGAACACTCTCTTCATCATCAACAATCATATTATCTACTGAATGAATTTCTTGGCTCTTCTTGGTCCAGATTGGCGCTTTTATGTGCATCTTATCACAAGCTACAGGTTGATATTCAAATCCTTTAAATCAAAGGCCATCCTTTTTCATTAAAGGATAGACTAATTAGAGAGTAGATGGAATACTATTTAAGCTTGTGGAAAGGAGGAAGGAAATACATTTTATTATCATATCTTTTTTTTTCCTTCCACAGAAGTACCGTCCTGACATTTTACCAAAAAAAAATAAAAAACAGTGTCTCTTGTTCAAGTCAAACGGAAATAAGCCTTTTATGATTAAAGAAATGCATTGCAATCTAGCTTGGGAAATTACGGATGACTAACTATATAAACAAATGAGTGACAAACTAAAGGAAATTCTAACCGCTGTACAGTTTGGAAGCTGCTGAGCATGAAGCATCTGACCTACTCCGGGTCTCCCCCATGGGTGTTTAGCGGCGGTGTGATTGGCCCACTGATGGCAACAGCCTATTACTATCATATTTGTCCATCAAGCCATGGAGATACAAGCAGACCCTGAGTAACAGTGCTGCATCTGTGGTATGAGCAGTTCACAGATAGATTGTGAGCTCTGCTTTATTGCTGGTTATCAGTTGTATGTACATATATATATATATATATATATATATATATATATATATATGTACATACAACTGATGGATAGATAGATAGATAGATAGATAGATAGATAGATAGATAGATAGATAGATAGATAGATAGATATTTAGATATATATACGTATACAAATATACAAATATACATATGTATACGTATACAAATATACATATATACGTATATGAATATACATGTAATGTATGTATGTATTTACAATACATTATTGTAAATGCTATTTTAGCAGGTGCGTAATGCTATGCAAACTTTGTAAAGGTGATGATGGCGATACCTGTAGGACCTTATAGTATGGGAAAAAGCAAAACATAACAATATCCGCTCAATTAAGGAAAACTAATTAGAAAAATAACTGTGCTTGCTGTCCGTCCAGCATAAAAAGGAAAATTTTATTGTGAATTTTAGCTTTTTTTTTTCATTATGGTGTTGCTCATTTTGGGGGTTTTACATCAACTTCAAATTTCCCCTCATTTTAATAACCAGTCAAATGAATTTACTCATATATTTACATCAAAATGACTCGAACTTCCCTTCAGAAATCCACACGTCAATTGACACACCAGTGAGGCCATAATATGTGTCATAATTTCACTTTATATATTTTCGATACTTGTGTGTCATAAATTTCAAATGTTGGGCAGTGTATTAATATCGAGTTTCACTCATTCTAAATCTCAAAACTGATGCCTCAAACTATTTATCTATTACATATCTTTATTTATTGACATAGGACTTAGGTCAGTCCGTTGATTGGTCGGTCAATTGGTTTTTATGCCCCTTGCTGTTATCCAGCTACTACGTAGTAACTTGTAACTTGCAAACTAGTGAAGTCAAACTTGCTTATATATCAGCAGTCATTTGAAAACTGTGTTGTTGTTGTTTGTGTTTTGGTTTTTGTTACCTTTATGGAATATCCAAATCCCGAACAGCTTCTTGATGCAACGAAAACATGAAAGGAAGCAGTATGTGCCCTCATTGCTGTTCAGATTGCTAATGCTTACTCCAAAAACTAGTCCCTCTGCTCAGTCACTTCCCTCTCTGAAGTGTTATTCCTACCTTGCTGCAGGGCATAATTTATTCAAGGCTGTGAAAAGAGAAAAACCAAAGGCTTTCATGCTCAAGTGTATGATTGTTGCCATGTGAATAGGAAACACTGATAGATTAACTTGACATGGACAGCATGCGGATGCACTCATGCTTTCTCTGTGTAGGAAGTCTCTCAGTCCTCCTTAAAGAGCAGTTTTCCACCCTAAATATGTGATTCCTGTCATTCTGATTTGCATACAACTTGTTTCTCTCACACGATACCACTGTCATTTGCACACAGATCCAGATACGAGTGCCTGCTCCTCTGTCTTATCATCACTTTTCCTGTTCCATCTCCTCTGTGATGTACCAAGCTTTCATAACTCCCACTCCGCCTGCTCTGCCACAAGAATTTTGGTTGTTGTCCTTCAGCCATAGCAACCACAAGAGGTGCCTTATAGAAGTGGAGAGAAAATAGAGACAATCATCTTAGAACACACATTATTCATAGTGTGCAAAGGTCAAGATTTGCATGTTTTAATGTATGGGCTTAAATTGCTACGTGGCTGTTTGGTGAGTTTCCCCAAAGCACTGCATACAACCTCACCCTGTCGCTGCAGTCTGTGCAGCTGACACATTTTAACATGCCATGATAAAGAGAATACCAAACAGCTGTATGCATGAGGAGCCGATGGCATAATAATGAGTCTTGGGGGGGTGACACTATAGCTGGTTATAGCACAGCATTGGAACTGTCAATGCAACAGCACAACATAGTGTTTGGATCCAAGCTGGCTTACAAAACAATACTGTTTGCGTTTACTATTGTCTTCACCTGTCAAAAATGGTGGCACGCTCAGTATTTTATTTTTTATGTGCTCCTCCTGTGCTCTCCCCAGGCTTTGTAGCACCACAGAGACCCCTGGTGTATATGGTCGGCATTGCAATGTGTTTGTATGTATGTATGTATGTATTAATGTGCGCGTGTGTGTGTGTGTGCGTGTGTGTGTGTGTGTGTGTGCGTGTTTGCAATGCCTAGTCGTAGATTGTACAAAAAAGTATTCTCAGTTAGACTGTTTCTTTCTCCATTTCTTCCCTCACGCACTCTTATCTTTCCACTGTGGACAATATTTCTTGCGAGTGACAAGACAAAATAGAAAAATGTTCTCTAACTATTGACCTTTGTTTTAATATCCAGACTACAGATTTTGTTAAAGCTTCAGCTATTATGTCGCTTCACCGGACAGCCAAATTAGAAGAAGCTGCGGTAAAATAAAAATTCTCATTATCTTTGAACTAGCAAGTACCTTATTGTACGCCACAGATATCTCCCATCTCACAGCATCCTGAGTCTACACCACGGGACCAATGAGAAAGGATTGCTAATGAGGAGATGCCGAGTCACCTTTTTGCTCCCCTGGATGAGCATCTGCTTTCTTGATCATCTGCAGTTTTTTTGTATGGATCTGAGTCATCTAGTCTTTGATGATGTGACCCTTTTTTTCTTTCTCCTGGCGAGTCTGTCTTAGCACGGGCCACACACTCATGGATGTGCCTTTAGCTAAGGCATATGTGTGATAAGTGTGAAAAAGAATGAGAGGTCTATAATCCGAGGCAGATGGAGAAAATTGGGTTTAAAGGGGGTTTAACTGTCACCGGTTACATAAAATATGCATTCAAAATGAGCTGAGCACAGAGAACTCCTGCAGATGTGACCGCAGAAGACCAGGTCGTGTGTTGAGATGTGTTTCTCATGCACTTTTATTATCCACCTGTTCTCATGGTCTTCAACAAGACAGGAGGCCTGTTTATCACAGAGCCCAATCAGGCAGAAAATGAATATTTTACAAGGTTTTTATTTGCTTTCTGGAGGGAGGTTTTGAGTTGTTTTTTTTTTGTTTGTTTTTTTCAAACATTTCTATTCAAAGTTTTGACAAACGTCACCCCCACATATATGTGTAGTTTCAATTGTTCATATTTAAGGCTAAAAAAAAAAGTTCATCAGATTATTTTAATGATTATCAAAATTTTAAACTTGCCTCATTTTATCAAGAAACCACATTAGTCACAAATGAATACAAATGCCAGCAAGTCATTTGTATGTCTTGTGGTGAATGACCGAATGATGACAAGTGACTGACTGAATGGTTCTTTTCACTGGGTGTTTAAACTTGTGCAAACTCATGATTTTTAGGACCTGGATATAGAGACATAGGGACATTGCATATTTATAAGCTCCTGCAAAGGTTTTTTGTTTTTTTTTCTCCTTCCATCAAGAACTAAAATCCGAGCATTAATAAAAAGATTATCCAAGAGAGACACACATTGTATTTCCTCCATGATTTCTGAGGCAACACTGTTATTACAGCAATCATTGTATTCAGTTCTTCTGGGAATTAAGTCACATTGTCAAAATATACATTTCTTGTGTAATTTGTGGTGCACAGCCACAGTAGCTTGTAATTGAAATGAAACGTATACTGTCTGCTCCAACAGTTTGTCGTGTCATGTTTATGCATAAAACCAAATATATGTTATGACATTATGCAAATGGTTCTCATATGAAACGTCACAGCATGTTGCCTGCTGCACTCCAAACCCGTTTTTAGTGCTCGGGCCCCAGGTGCTTCACATTTCCACATCACAATTGTGTCTGCCGAATAAAGGACCATGTCTGTGATGTCATAAATCATGTTCATCGCCCCGCCTCTTGAAATCGCATTTTCACTGAGGTCGTAAAAAATGAGATCGCAGGATGTGATAGTACCCCTCCAGTGTCGGGATCGACCATATATCGCTCTGCGCAGTGAGGCTCATCCATGTGTTTTGGGGAAAAAAAAAGAGGAAAAAACACATTTTTGACTGGAGGGGACATTAAATTGGAGATGACTTTTCTTTGATCTTCAACTCCATCAACACACCATTTAATTTTCATTCCATTTATTCCATCAGGGCACTACACATCACATTTTAAAACTTCTTTCACTTTTTGATATCTTTTCCAGACAGTGTTTTTGTCCTTTTGTAATATTCCTTTGTGGCTTTGCTATGTAAAACTTCTTCAATTATGATATTTTTATCAGACAGCTTCGAGTTATAACCTCTTCTACACCATAGTTGGATCATGCCAGTCTTCAAACAGTTGTTGAGGGTGCCAGATAACCATGTTGTTTCATCTTTTTTTTTTTTTTTAAAGTGGTGCAGAGGTTAGTGCTTTCACCTCAAAGCAAGAAGGTCCCTGATTTGATTCTGACAGGTGGCCTTTCTGCGTGGGGTTCCCATGTTCTCCCTGTGTCTGCATGGTTTTCCTCAGGGTTTCCTCCCACAGTACAAAAACATGCAGAAGGTTCATTGGAGACCCCTAAAATTGCCTAAATGAAAAGGTGAATAGTTGTATGCCTCTATATGGCGTGTGATCGAGACAGTGAATGACTGTATATTTTAATATGCAGCCATGCGATCAACCGGTGACCAGTCTAGGGTGAACCACGCCTCTCACCCTAGTGTCCTTCACTGAAACCAAAAGGGCCAACACACTCCCATCACACAAAGTTGGTTTGGCTCACAAACTTTAGATTGGCTTTATGCATGTGTGCAAGCAAAAGAAGTGAGATACTTTTGTATTTTAAGTTATCCAGAGCACTTTCTGTGATGGATACAATGACACAGATGGGGGCAACCAAAAAGAATAATTCCTTTTAGGGAGATGCAGTGTTGCTGATAAATTGCTGTGAAAGAGCGGTTCATAGCTTAAGAGGCCACTTGGGAGTTTTTGAAGGGTTGGAAATTGTTTGAGAGAACACCTCTGGAGGAGAAGAGATGGTTGTTGTGTTCATATCAAGATGTTAGCAACATTCTTTATCTCACTTTCACTTGTCAAAGAAAGTTGTGGACCGAATTTTCCGGCCTATAAGTCGCATTTTGGGGGGGGAATTTATTTAAAAAAATCAGAAACCAAAAAAAGACATTTCATCTTGAAAGGCAAGTTAGAGTAATAAGAATATAATAGAGATGAATATGTGTTTGCACTGACATATGTGTGTATATATATTTCCTTTTTGGAAATATATATTTCCTTTTTTTTTTTCCTTTCTCTAATGTTGCTGATGCAACACCCGAATTTCCCCTATGTGGATCAATAAAGTATTATCTTATCTTATCTTAACAACAGGCTGAATAGGTGTCTGGTATGTTAACGTAACATATTAACAGTTATTCAGATAACTGAAGCATAAACAACATAGCATAACAAGTTTACCAAACTCTCGATCTAACTGCAAATCACTAAATCCATTGAATTCTTCAACCTGGGTGTCGGTTCTCAGCAACTCTGCCGACTCCGGAGGTCGGCGGTGTACCACTTCTTCTTCTGCGCGGCTGTGGTCAGACCCAGCAGCAGTTCCTATCTTCATCTCGCTTCTACTCCACAATTAGCTTTTTGTGTTTTCTTCATTGCACTTAGAGTACCCTCCCTTTTTCGCCAGTCTCTCACAAGTTTCTCGCTCATTCCAAACTTTCTTTCTGCTGCCTGATTACCATTTTCGTCTGCATATTTCACTACTTGCAGCTTGTAATCTGCAGAATTTAATTTCCTTTTTGGGGGCATTTGTATTCAGTCTTTCTCAGTTGTCTTTATAACTTGAAGTTTAAATTTTTAATTTTCAGTGGGACATAGCTGTCAGTGTGAAAATAATGAGCATTTGAAATTACCGTATATATTTTAATACCGAAGTCGAGGCTGAGTATAAGTCGCAGGACCAGCAAAACAATGAAAAAAAGTGTGACCTATAGTCTGAAAAATACGGTATATGATTATTTCATAGTAAGCTTTCTGTTGATCAAGAGAATTACAGCATCCTGTAAAAGTCATCCGACATCAGCAGAAGCGACCGCTGCCCTGCAAAGGCTACATCCTGCCGCCTTGCAGTATTTATATTATTCTCTCAATTGGCAGCAACAGTGACATTAACTAACAAAAGCGTTCTTTATCACTTCTCCATCCCTCCCACAGGAGGTCCAGTCAACCTGACATGCAGAGCGTTCTTTGGATACAGCGGAGATGTAAGCCCACTGATCTACTGGATGAAAGGGGAGAAATTTATCGAAGATCTGGACGAAGAACGAATCCAGGAGAGCGACATCAAGTAAGACCTTCATCCGTGTTCAGATAGGTGATGGTGGATGAATGATTATAAAGTGCAGCTTAAAGATGTATTAATACTGATACTTACTAATTTGGTAATTTCACTGAAAGGATGTGAATATTTCCAAAAGTAATTAATCCAAAAGCAGAGCGTGCAATATTATGACAAATACAAGAGGTAATCCCCTCAAGCAATGGTAAACACCTATTTAAATCCAATTAGCAGGATAGTGACCACACATCAACAAGCCCAACAATAAATTGAATTGTTCTCCAGCACACTATTATTTATATGATTCATAAATGTTTAATGTCCCCACTGAATAATGCAGGTAGCCATGCATTTTTGATAATTTACAATCTGAGAAATTCTATCCATGATCCAAACGCTGTTTGTTGCCCATTACTTTGCTTTGAAATGTAAGTGGGGGCAGAAATGGCAGAGCCACATAAGAGATGGGGTGTCGTATCCAATGTCAGTTAGGTGAAAAACTGACAGACAAATATACACACACACACACACATCACATGCAGCCTTTTAGCATTGCCATCTATTTGGCTGCTAGGAGGAGGCGATTTTTTTTTTTCCAAACAGCCTTTTTTGCTTTGGATTAAAAACCTGCAGTCGTGACGCACGGAACAAAAAACTCCCGAGTCACATGTTAAACAGGGGGTCGTCCATGATTACTGAACTCAACATCAACCACAGTGTTCCAAACTAAACACTGTCATTAACAATATTCAATGACAAACAAGTAATTTTCATTTGTTGATAAAATCCCCGGGAGTAGCTTAATGCTTTTTCAAAGTCAGTGAACTTTGAGTGCAAAATGAACAGGAGGCGACATGACAGGAGAAGGACAACTGAGCTCATAGATTGAACTCATCCAGTATGTTTGAATAATTGACTGATTTCATATTTTTCATCAGCTGCTGTTAATCAGTACACAAAGACACCCTGATTTTTTAGGTTGTGGTGAAATTCGCAAATGGATTGCATTTAAAATGTGTTGTCTTTATGTTCAAGCTCTGATAGGGTACAAATATTGATAACATGAAGTATCAAAAGTTGATCGTGACCATCTGGTTCGATGACTGAAGGTAAGACCAAACAAAAGAACTTAAGCTCAGAAAGCATCATGGACAAATCAGACAGAGAAAATTCTGAACAAAAATCCATGAGTGGAATTCCTAACCATAAAATAAATAAACACCGTCTATTCATGCAGCAGTATTTTGCCCAATTCCCAGCTGTTCAAAAACAATATGAGCAATATAATAACCTGTCATTTGGTTTCAGCAGTCAAGTGGAAATTCTTGATCCCTCATCATGAGTGTGTCTGCACTGCAGACATCTCTGGGGTAATCACAAAATAGGTGAAGGTAGGGAGGTGTTACTAAAACTCACATCGCTACTTTATTTCATTTACTCACTGGTGTAGCAGTCGTCCTCCCTGAAATGATGAATTCAATTGTGTCCGTCACAAGAACTTAACGAAGGCCCCGGGATAACAAATACACTATCCTGACTCGTTCCTGCAAAATAATTAGAAGAAATATTGTTAGCAAAGTGTGACAAGGATATCAATATCACATTGCCCAGTTAAGTAGTTTTGTAGCAAACAAAGAAGCCTCTACCCAAGTCCTGAGATATTTTTTTTGGTTCGGGTTTGGGTATCAAAATGACTTACCAAATATATAGGGATCAATAAGGAAACGCCATATAGGTCTTAAGTCACATATGGTTAACTGCATGACATCAGTCAAGTAAAAGAATATTTATTTCACAACGACTTTTAAAATATCCTAAATATAAGCAAAGACTAACTTGGAAATTAGCTTTTCTGCAGCCAAACAAAGACATTTTTAAGGCTTTATCTTTGTTTTTCATTTTTATAATAATCACCATCTTAATCATAATCATTATCATCAACATCAAAAAAAAAAAAAGGTAAGTGCCACTGCTCTCTTTTATAAAGAGCCCCTCCCGTGCCTAATATTTCGACAAATGCCATCTAATAAAAAGGTTAACTGTAAGCGGTATGACAAGGCTTGGAGGACAGTTAGCAGCCTAGTCAGTGACCTGGCATTTGGAGATGTCTCTATTAGCCTGCTAGCACACTCAGCCCTGCTTTCGTCTATGCTCTCTGTTGTGAAGGACATCGGGCCAATTAGAGCCTACAGGATTTGGAGGGGGTGGCAGATGGTGGCATTGAGTAGGAGGTATAATGAGGATGAGAATCTCTGCTTTCAGATGAGGTAACAAGCCAAGCGATCAAGTGACCCTGAGCTAATTTTGAAGAGTGTGTGTGTTGCATGTAGGGGGACCGCAGTTAGTGCGCATTTGTGTTTTCCAGTATTTTTGTTGTGTGCTAAAATTTATTTTTGTGCGTCTTTGAGTGTGTTCCAACTCCCTGACATAATTCCATGGGCTTTTAAGCTTTGAAATGGAAATTAATCACACGGGAGTATTCCCCAATGGGGCCGCCTGTAATACATGAAATGGAGCTTTTGGCACAATGTTTCACCACTGAGATTCAGGGATGATATGTAATTTGGAGGTTTCAAATAAAGTCTCTGTTGCTCCCAGAGGGGAAGTCATAGTGATGGCACAAGGTCCATCATGCTGTTTGAAAGGAAGTCTGATAAACAGGAAGAGGAAGACTGCTGAGCCATATTTCTGGTGTAAAATGTCTTTCTTCCTGTTGGTTAACGCTCTTATTGTTAATTCTAGGCATCAGCACTTCCCAAACATTATGTATCGAATGCTTATTGAGAAAGTCATTCGTATCAAGCTATAAAAAAGATGTGCCGCGGAGGATAGAGATTTTGTTAAGATGATATACACGGATCAATACGAAGCATTAGTTTGACATTTAGGGAAAACGAACTTCTCTTGCTTAAAGTTGCAAGATCAATATTGCTTTTAGCCTGCTGAAGGCAGCACATCCCTAGTTTATCGTAGCGTAACTTAGCATAAAAACTAGGAGGCACAGCAAATTGAGCAGTCTTCAAGATAAGCAACACCAAGCAATTGAAGGCTGCAGCTGTGATGTGCAATCTGTATGCTATGGACTTGACAGTTTTAGTGCATCTTAATTAAATGGTTTTCCAAAAATTCTTTAGTCACTTAAGTTAAATGACTGGATGTCATCCAGCTTTTGATCTTAACTTTTAACTGCCGGCCCTGCAAAAATACTCAAGAAAATATCTAGTCATCCAATTAACTTGCATTCAAAAACCAGACTCAAAAACTTTCACCAGTACGCTATTATCCACGATCAAATCGTGTCAATCCTGTTTAATTTGTTTGAATTTTTTCCTCACACCATTCACCACATATTAAGCCACAACCTTCTGCGATAAGTGATCATAAGCTCGGTCATCATTTTGACAGGGCGCAATTATTGTCTCCTGAGCTGGACCCACCTTGGGATGATTGTCATTGGCTTACACAAATACAAAAAAGCCTGAAGATTTTTAGCACAGTGTAATGATAAGGGTCGGAGCCTTGAAGTGATATGTTGCTTTATGCTTTTGTTTTTGCTTTTTTTTTGCTATTATTTTCCACCAACAGAAGAAACATTTGAAGCACTGTAAGGCCAAACACAAGAGATGACTATGATTATTTATTGTTTGTCCATTTCGATGCATTTCGCTGTCACATAACACCAGCACGACCTCGAGGGCCCCGGAAGCCGAGGACTGTCCGTAAGTTAGGATCTTTCTAGCAATCAGCAATAATCCCCTTGTTCCACTAACGCTTAGATTATGGCAGCCATTAAGAGTTTTGTTTTTTAAATCCTAAATTTGGTACCAGCAGTATTTAGCAGCACCATCACACAACTCAAAAATCTAACTTATATAATGTGTTGGCTAAAACTGAGCTGACACCTACCTAGTGTTATGTCATTTGTTTTAAATCATTTTTTAAAATATCCAGAATCAGAGTATCAGCAATGATTCACATCATACCCGTCTACTGGGTATAGTCGGGAGAACGGCAGACAGGCATTGCAAATTTAAGCCAATATAACATGGAACAGTTTAAAATTCCAGGTGTCAGATTGAGGATGTTAATGCGAAAGTATGGCAAAAACAGATCACGATGTTTATTTCAAATGCAAATAGGAAAGCGTAATGAATCGCAGTTAACTATGCATATAATCTCTGGATATTTTACTGAATAAAACCCCAATCATGAACAAAAACTGAGATGTTTCTGACATTATCCTGAGGTGGTGCTGCCCTCAGATGTCTCGGTGAGTCACTGTTTACAGTAGCATGGATATGAGTCCGGCTAAAATGCAGCGGTTCCCCACCATCCTTTACACATTGTCAGATAAGAATGCATTGTGTTTCCTTTGTTTTTTGTTCTTAAAAAACACACACATACTTACCCCGCATCTTCCACTGATCTCTCTCATAATCATGCACAAATATACTAATTTGATTTGAACATCACAAAATTGTAGTTAATTTTTGAGGACAATTGTGTGTGTGACCGATTGTGTTTGTGTGTTGCTTTGTTTTGTACACTACAATATCTCATATCTATGATTTTGTCAGTGGATTAAGCTCGTCTTTTCAATACAGATATCTAGTCTCTGTTTTCCCCTGAACACTGTCAGCAATTCAGCCCAGCCCATGTCCGGTCACACATGTCGAACGCACTTCTTTAAAAAGCCATCAGCATGAATCTATATCCCCATGCTGTGGTCCTCCGTGTCTCCGCCTGACTGGCGACAAAATGGAGAAGGATGGGGCAAAAGCTCCGCAGAATTGAGAGAAATGAATTCTCCTCTCATGTTTATATACTTACAAGGCCTTAACAAAAGTCATGTGCGAGCTGTTGGAGTTGAATCCTCCTTAACTTTATGAAGCAGTGGGTTCATGGCGCTGATTGGTCTCCATTGAGCTTGGTACTTTCTCTGCGAGTGTGACATTTTCTATGCAGGACACCCATTAAAGGCAGGGCTTCACTCAGGTTATTCAAATCATGGCGGCGTTGCAGTTCATCTTTATCTTCCAGCACTCAGCACAATTTGCTTTGTTCAGGCCATTCATTGATCAACAAGAATTTAAATTTGTTTTTCATTTTCAGATGCCCCACAGCAGGCAACAGATGAATGCCCAAGTGGCACCTGCACCTTTTCACGCTATTAGCCCCATGCATCATTAAACAGGGGCTGAAAATAACCATAGTTTTACAACCTTAAAAACATTGGCGGCTCATAATTCTTCCCTGATTTGTGTAGGAAACCACAGAGATTCAGCTCTTCAACTAATCATTGTTATTATGTTATTCTTCCCACTTCAAGAGCGTTTGAAGAAAGAAAGCATGCAAACTTGTAGAGTTTGCAGGGTTGTGTCTGTGGCTATCGGTTTACATGCTGGGGGGAAAAAAAAATTGAACAAATATAACTGTCCTCTATTTCGCATTGATGAAAGAAGTTTCAATATTCTAGTAATTGGTATTATGGATATTTCAAAGGCTGACAGCAAAATGAAGACTTTTTTTTTTTTTGGCAATCAGGATCACAACAAAAAGTTCATATTGAGTCGTACATGTGTGTCAGAAATGTTGCTTTTGATGCCCCTGCAGTGGAACTCATTATCACCCAGCTGAATCAGTTTCTTTTGCTTTTGCTAAACTCTGCCAGACTGTCTACTGAGGCGCATAAGTTCAGATCACATATTAAAAAAATAGCAGTCAAGATTCATGACAAGAGGACTTGTGGGGGGAAAAGAATTTACTTTGTTCAGCTGAGAAGAGATTCTTTGTCAATTTGAGGTTTTAGTTTCCATCTTGTCCTCGTGGCTTGTTAGTGTTGTCAGCAATTCTTGTTGAAGTCAGTCAGGTGTAGTTTAACACATAAGACAGATGCTGATAATGAAGAAAGGCCAGAGAAAATGTATTTTTGCTGACGCAATGCGATGTATATAAATGCAGCACACAATATAGCCCACAGTGTATCTTGACAGTCTCCATGTAGAGCAGGTCTGGATCACGCTCTTTAAAATGATTTCCAGAAACCCGACATTCCCTCGCGAGGAAGCGCTTGGCGACAGCAGCGAGAAAACGCTTCCTTTTATCGGACCAATCCAACCTCGCTGAGGGCAGCCCTCTGCCTCAACCAGCTGAGGTTAAAACAGAAAGAAGGAGAGAGAGAGATCCTTTGAATTCACATTGTTCGAATAACATTTGGGGGTTGTTTTTTTTTCGTCTTGACATGTTTCAGAAAGAACAAAATGAAGTCATTTTAACCGATTGATAAGCCATCAGATTGTCCTTTATTTATTTTTTTGTAAATATAACTCTCCCTGGTGGCAAACGGTATTTCGATTGGTTGGCACTGAAGTGCATGAGGTCAGCTACACAACCATGCCCATGTCAACATGTCAAAACCAATAGACATCTGGCACCACGGCGAGTCAACAAAGCAGAGGAGAAACCTGCCATCACTCTCATTACTTATCACCTCCTGCCTTTGGTCTCCACTTGTTTTAGTGATGGGCTAAAATCTTACCTAAAATATTTATACACATTTATACTGACGATGCTTTCTTGCAAGGATTCAGATTTAAACTTTGACAGCTAAGTTCTGTCTTTGATCGCGGCCTACATCTGTTACATATTCTACTCCGTTTATGCTTTTCAACTTAAAATTTAAGACAACAGTCTGGAAGAGCTTTTGTACTCAATGACAGTGTTTTCAAACCAGGAGCAGCTTGGCATTTTTAGTCTTGTATTTTAATGCATCTGCTGCAGTGCTTTCCACTGCTTGGCCAAAGAGCCTGGTTTGTCAGCCAACTTGCTGTCAGCCCAAACTCTAGCGGCTCACTCTGTGGACCCAGGCAACGGTTGTCAGTTGCAGCCGTTGTGAGTTCTGCATGAGACCTGAGCAGATGTCTTCCATCAAATATCAGCAGAGGATTTTTCTTTTCGCATTGAGGCCATCTCTTAAAACAGCAACAATTTCGCAAAAAACATGGCGGTTCACTGGTCCTTGTTATCACAACCGTCGTATCACTGCATAACAGTCCTGCTGCTAGTCAGTTCACGATGTGAGTCACGTTGTTCATCACCGTTGGTTACAGTGAGTAACCTAGATCAAGTTTTATAACTGGACTCAGAACCAGTGTCAATAAAATGATACCAAGAAAAAAAAAGTAAAAGTCTGGAAAAATAGTATTTTCTGAAACTTATCTGCATTTTATTTGCTACAACATTGGCAGTACATGGGGATGGGGGAGTCGTCCCTTCTTGCTAGTCTTTCCACGCATGTGTAAGCGTCGTTCTACGGGAATGAAGTCACAACGCAATTTCTTTCACGTCTGAATTATGACTTCTGTCTCAGGAGTTGCTGTCAACAGGTGTTTATGCAGTTCTGAGTTCCTGAGCTATCTTTCAGTAAAACCAGTTCGAAGACATCAGGGCTTGACTATTTTTCAGACAGCAAAATTCATTTTTTTTTTGCCCTTATCTGAGGTTATCTACAACTTTACCCACTTTCTGTTATCATTTTTTGTAGCCGTGATCTGGATTGATGATTGTCTATTTTTCACTTTCTTTACATTTTTCCTTTTTCTCTCTGTTTAACTTCATCCTTCACGTTTAAAGTTTTTTATTTATGTATTTTATCAATTGGTCTTAATTAATACATTTGTTGTGACTTTTTAAATCTGCAGTCACATTTGGTATCTATTGTTCAAAGACTCTTCAAAGACTTTTTCAAAGTCAAAGTCAGCTTTATTGTCAATTTCTCCGCATGCGCTGGACATAAAGAGGAATCGAGAAGACGTTTCTCACAATCCCACGGTGACATGAAATCCACAGTAAATGAGTGCAAATTAGCAGTAGATTGAAATGTTACATTAGTAACATATCAATTATTGAACTATGAGGTATTGAACTATAAAGTGCACGCAGATGCGATCTCATTTTTTACTGCAAAGCAGCAGCAGTGCAAATAGATTTTAAAAAATTAAGCAATTAATTCATTTAAAGTAAAATAAAAATAAAAAAATGCTATGCTATAATATCATCCCCTGTCGGAGCTACTTTGATGGTTATGTCAATGTAACAGACATGGATCCATCGGGAGGCCATTCTTGATTCATCAAAGGTCAACCATCGCAGATGCTATGTTTCTATGCTTGCGTCAGCTAGAAAAAAAGGCTCGTTCTGTCATCTCCAGTACAAGATCATTAGCACCTGTGGCTTTTCTAATAGCCTGGGTCCAAATCAACATTCATTCATTCATTCATTCATTATTTAAACTTCTTATCTTCCATTCAGGGTTGCAGGACGGCTGAAGCCTATCTCAGCTATCATTGGACAAAAGGCAGGGTTCACCCCGGACCGGTCACCAGTAGATACCAGGGCTACATAAAGGACATACAAACATTCACAATCTCAGTCCCATGCTGTTTAGAGCCAAACAACATATTCCCACATCATATAGAGACATTTAGTCATTCATTCTGTCATTCCCATGTCATTTAGACATGCAGCCATTCGCTCTCTTTCACACGGCTGGGCAGTTTAGGTCTTCAATGAACCTACTCCTTGTTTTTGGATCGTGGGAGGAAACCGTAGAACGTTGCGGAAACCCATTCAGACATGGGAAGAGCATGGAGACTACAGACAGAAAGGCCCCCTGTCAAAGTCGAACCAGGGACCTTCTTGCTGTGATGCAAAGGCCCTAACCACTGCAACCCCCTCAAATCACACACAATAAGCCAAAATTCTTCTGCCATAGTTTGCTTTTCAGATCTAGTTTTTTTCCACACCAGGACTTTGTTTTAAAACTCCTTTTTTGAGTCAGTAAAGGATGTAAGTAGTTCATCTCGCACAGGAAAAACTGAGAGTAGAGGAATATTAATGTTATACTCATCAGTAATTTTTTTCCCCCAGCATGTCTCTACGTGCTGCTGTGTGGGTTGAAATTTTCTAAAGAGAGGAAGCTGACTTTTTTCCCTTGCCTTTATGGACGTTGTTTTTAGTTTGGTTCCATTAAGTCATTCTTTCAAGGAATCACAGCCCTGTGACTCGCGACGGCCCGTTGACTCTGCAATGAGTGTGGTCATATTGTAACTCATGCAGAGAGAGAGAGGGATGTACTCCCTTGGAAGGCAGACTCAAGATTGCTGAAACTAAAATCACATTTCAGGAACTGACAATGAATCCATCTGTGTTCATAAGTGGAAGTACAGACAAAACTAATTCGAAGGTGAGCTGTCTATTGAGTAACCTTGCGCGATGTGTAACACTTCTTTTTCGCGATGATAGAATCTCCTCAGCGCAGCTTTATCTGAGTCTGTTGCTCTTGACTCTAACCCTCAACATTTCCTGCACACATTGCTCTCATCAATACTTGTTCCGCTCGCTGCAGTCAGCTGCTGCGCCCGCCGCCTGCTAAGGTTAAAGGCTTCCTGTGTGGTAATGACAAAGTTAGACAGGAGTCAATCAGGTGAAAACCCAGATTCTCCGATACTGAGATGGCGAGCTGCCTGCCGACTGAACACTAAAATAAAATTTATGACCACAGCATTAGTGTTATACCCAAAAAAATTGTTGTGCATTTTGTCCTCAGTTGGTTTAAATTAGCCTGTTTTGGAGATTTCCTGTACTAAAGAATAGAGCCAGTTAAAGTCATTCTATCATGCTAAAGGGAAATTTACCACAACAAAATCCTTAAAATGACTCCTATTTCTCCATCATGATTGTGGACATGATATGTAAAAAACTTTGCTCAAGAAATGCTCGGCAATGCCCCAACCCCTTTTTCTTATTCAGTCCAAAAATTTCAATATTTAATTTTCAGTGATTTAATTTTTTTAATCTGAAGTGCAACCATACAAGTAAAAAAAGATGAAATAAAGTTTAATGTGCCTTGCATTAACCTATTGGTGGGACTGCAAACAAATTAAATCAAAAAATGTCAACATTCTTCACAGTAAGGCTGTGTGGATTCATGATAGATTAATAGATCAGATAATAAAACATATCGTATGTTGTTGTTTTTTTCGCTGTGTCTCGCAGGACAATCCGGGAGCACTTGGGAGAACAAGAGGTGTCCATCTCTCTGACCATCGACTCTCTGGAGGAGAGTGACCTGGGCAACTACTCTTGCTATGTGGAGAATGGCAACGGGCGACGACAGGCAAACATCCAACTCACTAAGAAAGGTATGACAACACCCCACAGATCTGTCTGTTACGGAGATCTAACGTATTGGACCATGAATCCAGCTGTTGGATAGAGACTCCTTGTTTTAGTGATGGCACTCTGAGCACTGGAAGTGAAAAACACCATTTAAAGTCATGGGCCTTGACTCAGATAACAGAGTAAATGTCTCACAGCAATTTGCAGAGTTCAATGACAAACTAGTGGGATTGTGGGAATTGACCGGTTGTTTTTTTTGCTGCCTGAGAGGGGAAAGCAGTAGAGAATAGCGCAGAGAAGACATTCATTCACCTTGGCCTAAAGAAGTATTGTTTTTGAGAGAATGAAAAAGGGCTCTTGGAGACCGGGAGCCTCGGGCTATGATACCAGACAAGCTATTTGATGGTTTGGCAATGACCTTGTCCAACACGACTTGCTGTCAAATCCTCACTCTTACATTGTTCCATCTTTCATCTCCAGATATAATTACCGATGTCCTCCCCTGTTCTTTTAATTTTGTGGTTTTGATATTTTTTCCTCATCAAAAGTGCCTGTTTCAAAGTTGATTTAGTGATTATATCAAATGAAGTTGCGTACTCCTAAGTGTGATTATATAAGAGAGAGCGTTTCATATTTTTGTGCGGCGCAGAGTCCTCGCAGTCTTAAAAGTTGTCAGTATTGAATACATTTACATAGTAAGATAGTTTTCCTCCCTTTTAAGCTCAAGGCTTTGGATCTTGCTTTTGATGGAAGCCAAGCTCCTCTCCATTTGCTATATTAAAGGCGTTTATGCTGCACGGCCCAATCTCCGTCTAAACTGAGGCAAATTTCCCTGCACCTCGCCGGATGGTGGGTCAATGACAAATCGACCCATTCCCATGTTTGCCGCGTCTGTGATGCCAACAAAGCCTGGTTTGTGTTTACGGGCCATTTCATAGTGCGTCAAACTTTCGTCGGCTTGTCTCTTGAAAGTGGAAACGGCACACACAATGCGGCAAATGAATTTGGTGGCGCCCAAGTGGGAGCTCCTTTCTTCTTTTCCTGCTCGCTCCAACACCCAGAAGGCAGAGACATTTCTATATTGTATCAATCAGAATTTGTCCGCACTGTATGTGAGGGGATCACAACGAAGCAGTCTCATTTCCATTCTTGTTTTCAAGTAGCTACGAATCCCCCAAATGTCCTTACCAGCATTACACAGCAACACATCCTCAGATTTACTCGCTTCCACTAAATATGATAATGTGGACTTTTGATTTGTGAACATAAGAAATTCAGCTCAGACACACTCATGTTACCCGATCTTTCATTCCTGATTTTTACATCTTTTATTTGTCGCTCCTTCCTCAGGCATAGACGGAGGCAGAGATAGGGAGAGGAGAAGGGTGATGAATTACCCTATACCATGTGGCTCCATCAAGCTCAGTCTTCTAGTCATCAGGAGCTAATTTGTCTTAATCTGTCCCACTGCAGTGCTGCTACAGTGTGGATGCCAGGCTCATAAGAATTGGTCTCTTCCACTCTTTGCTGCTACAGGGGCAGCCGGCTACCGCCTTTACCGAGGTGGGGGGAGAGGGGGGGGCAGAGTGGAAGTGAATGAGATGGTGATGAGTGGAGGTAGTAGGATCGAGCCTTTTTTAGGTGCGGTGGATCGCGGTTAAACTAATTCAGAGTAATTCCTCGTACAGGCGAAGAGAGAAACCAAGACAAGTGGCAAAATGACAGGCTCAAGAGGGAAACCTGTGTCCGTGTAGGTTTTACTCTTGTTTGCCGACATGTGTCTTTGTCCGGCTGCGGAAACCTCCCGAAGGTCATAGCTCGGACAGGCGTGATGAAGCACCGAGGGCCACGCTCGTTAGCTTTCCGGAACATCGTCACTCATCATGGGAGCTGTCAACCTGATGGCCGCTCCAGTGGGATGGGTATCATGCACTCCAATGAGGTTTAATGTTCCTCGCTGATTGATGGTGATATACGCAGGTCTTCGCTCTCCATGTTTATGTTTGTGTGTGTGTGTGTGTGTGTGTGTGTGTGTGTGTGTGTGTGTGTGTGTGTGTGTGTGTGTGTGTGTGTGTGTGTGGGGCATCGCAGCAAGTCCAGCATTTTGCCGTTGTTCATGAGTCAACCAATGAAGGCTAACCACCCAGAGTTTGTGAGACACAGCCAGGACAAAATGTTAAGTCGCACTCGACATAAAGAATCAGGCTCATTGTAAAGACAAACTTACCCTTTTCATTCAAGTTACTTGACTGTAAAATTATTGCAAATTATCAATGGTATCATTAATGGAGGCTTCTCAAAAATGAAAGGGGAGAACCATCACTGCACACTGGTACTTTTTTTTTTCCTGCCGGGTGAGGACCAGTGCCCAGTTGGCAAAAAGTGCAGCTCTTGAAAAGACAGAATACTACAGTTTTGAACAAAGAACTGCCATCCAATAGTTTCCCCTTAGATGCTGCTGGCCTTTCAAAGAGCTCCTAAGTGACTAGAGCCGACACACAAATAACACCAACGGAAAAGTAACGCATTTTGGGCAGACACTCGGGGCGGTGCCTCTCATCTGATAGGACTGCAGCTGGGGCGAGGTCAGGTTTATGTTCCTGGTGTTTTCTTGTTCAATGTGTTTCCTTGTTAGTTTTCAATCAGGAGTTCAGGAATAAAGTTTAAAAGCACCAGTGTCTCTGTACTTATTCCTCATCCTGCCACACATAGATATAATGTGTTGCCTTCTGCTCTTTTTTTGGCTCTTTTGCATTCTTGCTTCAAATTCAGCTTCCACAAATGATAAAAGACCATATTTGCCAGTCTTGCAGTTGGTTGTGCCACTGTACGTAATGTTATATCCTAACTGCCATGAGAAGAACAAAACTTGTTGGCGTCAGCATCGTGCGAAAATGGTAAGTATGCCAATGTTCCCAAACGGAACAAAGTGTCCACTTCAATTGGAGAGCTTTATTAGAAAGCAGTGCTTCTACATTTAAGAGCCCAATATCGTGTCGTAAGGAATCATATAGTGCAAACTAAATGCAATCTGTTTCTGGTAGGTCGCTTTGATTTCAGCGGGACTGCAGTCCAGATGACCCATTTGTTGATGTTCTATATTTGTCCTGAATTTGAGTGGGTTTGCTGTCTTCATCAATGATTCGTCTGATGACGATGAGTTTAATTATTGTAATAATAATCACAGAAATTGTGTTTCAGTCAATCACTTTCATTTTCTTTGCAGTGTTTGACTGTATACAACAAGGGACCCTTTTAAACCGAGAATAAATGTTGTTGTTTTTTTATCTAAAATGAATTGAAGTTAATCCAATGTTAAAGTTTGCTATTATTTGTATAACCATCTTTGTTATTGGGAGACCTTGCGCTGCTTTTGATAGCAGATCCCACTGGTCTGGCGCTGTTCTCTGGCTCACAGTGAGGGGAGGAAAGGAAATCTGTCATCATGTGTTGGCAGTCTGACACCTGTGGTCTCTAGAGAATATTTCTGTCCTACAGACCTTTCTAAAGCATCAAATGCAACATGTAACAATCCAATAATAATCACTCTGAAAATTCCTTCAATCCAGTTCCCGATGATGCCTTTCATGAGTTGATATCAGGTGACAGGGATGACAGATGGCAGAAAGAGTGGACTGTTCCTGCAGCAGAACGCACAACTGTCCTTCCTAAGGGTGGCAGTCTGATGTCTCACTTGCTATTGTGGCACTGTTTTCCTTTATGTTTTTTTTGTTTGGTTGGCTGGCTGTCTGTCTGTCTGGCTGGCTGGTTAGTCGATTGACTGGCTGTTTTTATTGTCCAATCAAGCTACAAAGCAATAAATGGCAGGTATAGAATTGTTGATCGAACATCCTGTGGGTGTTATCCTCAATGCTAACAGCAGCAAAGAATATGATGTGGAAAATAAGACGGTGCAACTTGCTGAAGTTGCTGAAGTATATGATTACCTACAATTTTGTATGTCTAGACACATTTACTTTGCACAATATTGTGTGTCTACACACACATACACACACATATAACATATATGTGTGTATGTGTGTGTGTATACATTTCAGATGCTATTCACAGGTATTTGGTTTGGATCTGTGCATCAATAAAGTAAAAATGCAAAGTAATAAAGCTGTGAAATAAACAACTTAAAATTAAAAAAAAACAAGATTTTTTTTAAATTTATTATTTTACTGGCGGGACTCCTCTCAGTGGGCTTTCATGCTGCTACTGAGGGGGAAGATATACAAATTATTAACATGAATTAACATCAACACAATCAGAATAAATCTAATTAAAATCCCAGCACCTGCTAGATTTGAACAAAAGTTGTTTGAAGATGTTCAGTTAAAACCAACAATGTCACTTCTCACAAGCAAAGCTAATGAATCCTGTTTATGTTGCTTGAATTTTTCAGAGTACTTTTCATTGTTGTTTTTATACATTATGAAATAGTTAGATTACGTTGGCCATATTTCATTGTGAATATTAATTTTCAGGGACAACAATAGCAACCGTCTGTATTATGATTCTAACAGTTTGGCTGTGTTTGTTTTTCCATTGTTTAACTGTGTGTAAGAATATAAATGATATAAACAAAAGTTAAATGACTAAGCAGGCATTTTAGAGGATGCATTGATGACCTGAGTCAAGTAACTGAGGGGTTGGGAGGGACAGAAGCAATCTCTTACTGATCTGGTCTCTTACTACTAATACCAGTAGCGCTGACAATTACATGATAATAGCCCTAAATAATACATTAATAGCTTCATTACTCATAAAAGAAATAACAATGATCGATGCTCGGTAAGACCATTGCAGTAGATCAAGCCATGCCACCTGGGGACCCAAAAAAATTAGACAAGGGAGAAGATACCTGTAGGAGGTTACTGTCATGCATTGGTAAAGGGACCTGAGTACAGAAGGGATAGGAAGAGCATGAGAAATGAGAGAAGATGAGCAGATTAGTTGATGGTACTTTAATTCAATTAATTTGTACGAAAAGCCACATCTCCTTCTTGGTTCAGCTAATGTTCTGCAGTCTTGGGAGCAAATTCGTCGTTCTTGCTATTGGAGCACGAGGACAATGAAAGGTGGCAAGTGACATGTTTTCATGGCCTGACTTGTTTTTCCATGAAACAAACCTAAATTTCTAGTAGAGCACAAATTATTCAGGATTTTGAACCCAACTCAAAAGGTGTCCGTACTGTAAATGCTGAAAAGACAATTTCATTTCAGAAAGTGAATAAAACTCTCTCATCTTGTTTTTTCCTCTCATCATTCTACATTAGCTGATCTTATGTACACTGTGGAGCTGGCTGGAGGTCTCGGAGCCATTCTGATGCTGCTGATCTGCCTGGTCACGCTCTACAAGTGCTACAGGATCGAGATTATGCTCTTCTACAGGAACCACTTTGGCAGTGAGGATTTAGATGGAGGTAAGATTGGATAAATGGCAGCTTTCGGTAATTAAAGTACCTTCCGCTGCTGTGAAAGCACAATTTCTCATCCTCGGTGGGAATCAGCTCCCATTGCTGCGCAGTATTAGCAGCTTTGCTTAATGAGCTACAAAGGATTTGTTGAGCAAACACACAGACTGTTGTTCATATCACATAACCTTACATAACGTTTGTTTCCGTTGATTTACCCCTTTTTATCAATTTAGTGATACGCGGGGTACCTTTGGCTTGAAAAATTCTGTACTGATGTAGGCGTCCTTGAAAAAGACACGTATCGCTTCCCGTCACGTCCATCATGTCTGCATTCTTAAAAAAGTAATTATGAGCCTGGATGGTGAAAAAAGGTTAATGCTGTTTCATGATATATGAACGTGTGACTTCTGGATAATGTTGCACCTGCTTGATGGATTTCAAAGCCTCCGATGTGCAAATCTACTGTGGTTATAGTTTTGAGAGAAAAAAATCTTGATCACCGCAGCTGCCGCCGATGAACTTTGTAATAAAACATGTTCTTTTTATTTATCGTATTATGTCTCACTAGATTTTTCCACAAATATATTAATTATATTTCAACAGTGTGCTTATAAAATCTCTATCACCATGGATTGCTGCTGCTATGAACCTTGGATTTTCTATTCCTCCCATCAATTAGTCACAGCAACTTCAATCATATGTTCCATTTGAGATGACAGAGATCAGGATACTATCATTATGACAGACTCAAAGTGATTTTACACAAAAGTTGAAAAGAAACAGAAAACAGCTTGAATAGACATTGAGCATAATATTCTAAAAAATACACTGTAATGAATTTAAAATAGGTAGAACATACCACAGTGAAGAAAAAAAATGATTAAACTAGATTTAAAATCATAAAGATGAAAATAATACAAACACAATAATAATAGTAATAATAAGGGTAATAATAATGATAATTATAATAGTAATAATAATCAAATCCAAAGGGTAAAAAATAAAATAACTTAAGTCGCACAGAGCAATAAATGACAGAATTTTGCTTAAATCAAAATAAGTAGGGTTTCAGCCTTGTAGGATGTTGCATAATTTTGGAGATAAAGATATACAGACGGTTCAAAAATGAGTACACTTTCCTATCTTATCTAATCAAAGAGAAATTGCCAAGGAATTGTGACCTACAGCCAAAAAATCAAATAGCCTTTGAAATGGAAAGCCAAATGTTGAAGTCTGATGCTATCTATATAGTGCAAAAAAATATCTGTCCCAACTTAGTGAAAGCAATGTAGTCAAAGTGATCCATATAAGTCAATCAAATGTGCCTTAAATACAAATGACAAGTGTTCAGATGATTTCAAACAACGGTGATCAGCAAAGGTGTTTTGTAATTATTCTGCGCATTGAAATGACAGCTGTTTATGTAGCCTGTACATGACAGTGGCAGAGTGGGAGGATACAATTTTGTGGAGCACTGTCTATAAAACAAAATAGCACTTGAGTGTCAGAAAAAGAAAAACATTTACACCAAGGCCCCGTGGGCAATCGCAAAGGAAAAAGAAAATTCTTCTGACTGGGTCTGGTGAATGTATCTTGGCTGCAGACTGAGACAAGGAGACAGTTTTTAATTTGATTCCCTTGTAATGAGTCACAAGTACAGATGCCGTGATGAATTCTGCGGGAATAAGATTAGCTCAGAGGATGATACATTGTGGAAAGAGTTATGCACATTAAAAGGTAAAAAAGTAAGCTGCCCGAACCTTCTCATCATCCGCCTCCCAGCTCTGCCTTACTGTCACTTCTTTTTCAGACTATTTATTGAAAGTCATTACCTCTGTTTTGGGATCCCAGCCCTGGAAAGCAGAGCTTTTCTCTAATGGATGGCCTACAGGCAGTTGTTTTGAAAACAAGAAGAAGGGGGGGGGGGAAGGCCAGGCCTTGAACCTAATGCCAAACAGCAATTGTCTCTTCTAATTGTGCCACCCAAGTGAATGCTTGGAAAGGGAAACAGATTTTCAATTTGTACTCCAGTATAAAGGGATCAAGTTCAATAAGACACAGCACGGTGCCTATGCGGCTCTCAAGAGACCCTTGGTACTTTCCTCTATGCCGCGGTCAATTAGATCACTCCTGTGCCTCAATGGGTATAGATACATTTGCAAGCATCCACACACTTTCAGTCGTCTCGAAGTTCCAATGACAGTGTGATGGTGAAGCTTAGGCATTAGATAGGAGCTCGAGTAGAAATGGGCCGAGTCAGGGGGAGCAAAATCTGCTGTTGCTCAGAGGCAGGTTGTGCTTAATAGAAACCCTCATCTCTATGGCAACAACTCCACAAACAGGAAAAGAGAGAGATATATGCAAGATCCGCTTCAACATAGATATATTTTCATCAATAAAAACCTTAAGTCAAACAATCCTGTGCAACAAGATTTTTTTGGGCCTTCTGCTTAACTCTCCCCTCCCTGCCAAGAAAGTGCATAGAAATGTGTTTGGCTGCGGCCAATCCAACAACTAATTGAATGCCTGTCTTCCTTTTTTCAGCTGGATGTGACATCCTAAGCTTTATGTAACAATCAGCTGGGTTGTCAGCAATTTGTCAGTGGCACAATTTAGTTAAAGACCATTCAGCTGTCAAATTGTGTGAGTGTCAGTGAAATCAATACCAGGCTTCACGATGACAATGTCCAAGGGAGGTTATTAAGGAATGTCAGTACTGCACGGAAATGTGGTTTTCATGTATAATTCTGGGCAGAGAGTTGGAAATATTTACAGCTGTATAGTAGTTCACCCCATTATCTCGCCCCATGCGGCTATTTTGTTTTGTCAAGTTACGCAGTTCACAGGAACAACCATAGAACGACACAGAATTGTGACATTTCTGAAATGTAATGAAATAGCACAACGAAAATACAAAAAGAAGAAAACTTAAATGCTTTCATGTCTGCCATCTGGCAACGTATAAATATCTGAAAATATGTCCTTGTGAACTTGACTTGAAAAGATGTGGTTGAGTATATTTGTGTAGACATTAATTTAATTTGCCTCCAAAGACTCTATTATGCAAGAAAATTGTCAGTTTTGACTTCAGCAATTCGAGAAGAAACTGTTAACAACGCTTTCCCTGTATATTCATAGAAATCCTAACAGTTCTCTGAATGTGACTTCTAGATGATAAAGGATGCAGACACATCGAAAACAGATATGAAACAGAAAAGAACATCTTTTGCTGGAAGTTTCCATCATTTGTCAAGTAAAAGTGCTGAGTGAGGTTTTCCCATTGGTGATTGCATCTCGTCTTTGTTGGAATTTCCATTTAAATCCAAAAAAAAAGAAATAGTGAAAGACAGAGACATTAGACCTGACTAAATTTTATACTAATGCAGAGAGTTTTGGTAAATGTACCCTTATAAACCCAAGTAAATATTCTACAAAGCTATTTATTGTATGAGACATATGTATCTGTATTTCCCAAGCTTGCATTCCCTTCCTACTTTGCATACTTACTGGCATTGAAACTGATTGAAACAATTAATTAGTTATGCAGTTATTTTTGGAAAAAAACAAACAAAAACAAACCACAGTACCTAGGAGATTAGACAACAAATACATGGCTTATTTCCCAGAAAAAAAGCTGGGGAATTTTTCCAAAAATATTCAGAAATTTTGAACCAGAAATATTAACTATGACCATATTTTCTGTCATCCTATGAATAATATTAATAATGAGTGATTTGCACTCTGCATCCGGGGATCGAGGCACTCCAAACCAAAAAAAATTACAACGCCCGCCCTAGAAATCATCCTGCTCAAATTTGTGTTGAAGCTTTTTCTTCTGGGGATGCGGTAATTCGAATTGTGTTTGTTTTGGATGCTCTGTCCTGTGTTTTTTTTTTAATTATTGTTATTCTGAGAGATTCCTGCCATTTGGAATAGCCCGTGTGAAAATTGTCTGGGCATACCACATGAGAAGATGTGGAAAAACTGTGGAACAGAAAATCATGTATGCAAACAAAGCACTCAGGGCTGAACCAAATCAAATGAATCCCTATATCACTGCGGTTGTCTGCATTCTACTGTCTAAAGGGCTAATATCCGAGTGGCCAAATTAAATGACAGAATTAAAAAGAAGGGGGGGGGGGACAAGCTTAAATGACATCTCAACTCCTCATTAGCGATCCACCCCTTATCATTTTATACCTTCAGAGCTGATCTATGTTCCTGTATACTCAATGTTCAGGAGGCCAGGGATATTTTAGAGATTACATCTCCAATTCCTTGAACACTCTCAAGTGTGAGTTTCAGATGTCACAATATAACTGTGGGCTCTAAACACACACGTACATATTAAATAAACCCCCCACTCTGAGTGAAGGACATTTCAGTGAAGCTGCTCTCCTTGCGCCTGTCCTTCCTACACACCAACAACAAAATCTTCTTGAGGTGTGTACAGTACAGTTTTCCTTTTGGAGTCACATCTCAGAATGTAAGCATAAGGTCACCCTGCCCTCAAGATTCACCCTCCACCTGTCCTTTTTCCCCTCCCTCTATCATTTACGCCGCAGACGAGTGAAGCAGCTCCAGAAAAACAGCACGTGATCTGCCCGTGTAGCTTTTGTTTAAAAAAAGTATCAGGGAGAAACAAGATTGAGATTCATGTCAATGTTAGCAAAGTTAAAGTTATACTGAGTGATTGCTAGGTGCCAATATATTTATTTTTAGAAGGCCTCAAAGTTGTCAAATGATTTGCAGTTATAAAATTAGATAGATTAATTATACAGTGTCGAGGCTTGCGTGTTCTTGTCAGATATCAAGATTACCCTCAGGGAAAGGGGTGAATGTTGTTGACAGTCACTGAGCGCAGATTGATAAAATCTCATATCAAATAAGGCCATTCTGGTAATTGATCCTCAGTCTGTGTACTGAGATCCTCATCTTGAACACTGAACTTTCTAACAGAAATAAAAAGCTTTGTACACAAAAAAAACGAGGTTTTCAGGCAAACTTCATAGTGGCTGAAAGTTTATACAGCTAGAACTTTGATATAAGATTCAGCCACAGGTACTGTAGTGTTGGAGGTTTCTTGTCAGAATCTTCTCGTAGCAACTGAACTTGATTTTCTTCCGCTTGCTAATTACAGTTGTTACGAGAGGATGATTTTGAGAAGAATTGACCATGACCTGGATGACTGAGAACCTCCAAAGACATGTTACTGTTGGAAGTGTTTTGGGCTCCCATATGACCCTTGCCTTGGTTCTTGTTGGCCTTTGAAAGACACGTTTTCACCAGCTGACCACGTGGTGTTGAGCACACAGGCAAACATAATGATTTTTAAGTCTCATCCAGGCTTTGGTCATTTCCACCTCCACTGTCTCATCCAAACAGAATTACTCTCAGTTGCAAAAAAAAAAAAAAAAAAAATCAAGTAGGCGGCCATCAAAATACATAAACCAACAAACCAACGGAGGAAGTTAAAATACCGAAACTTCACCCTGTTAATAACCAGCCTCCAACATCTGTTGAAGGAAAAAATCACTCTCATTAATGAAGTGGTTTTCTTGTTCAGTCAGCTTTAAGAACAGCCTCAGAGCTGGAGCCAAAGGCTGTTATCTCCTTCCTGTAGCGGGTGGCGCTGGGATATCTCATTTCCATTCCTGCATCTTCATCCTCCTGACTCATTGTCGCAAAGTGCAGCCGAGACGGAACATTAAAGTCCTCCCACCTTTCTCACTTTCCCTCTCTGTACTTTCAAATCTGTCATCAATCAGATCTTTCATGTGGGTGATGGAGCCATGCCATGTGCTGGCTGGGCTGGCGGTCTTAGGTATTTAACTCGGGCTGGAGTCTAATTTGTTTTTCTTGCAGTGGGTAAAGTAGCTATCAAGGTAACATTATTGGTCAGTGGGGAGAGTGGTGTAATGAAAAGCACTCAGATGAGCAGAAGTGCCCAGAGGTCGGTGTAATGAAGGGATCCTGTCTCAGTGAAGACTCCATATGAATGAGTAGCTCTGTGTAATTCAGTTTGAATATTATTCTGTGAACATTAGCGGTATAGCTTTGCATAAATTTGCTTTTTGAAATAGGAACATCATTTCCAAATAATAAAAAGAATCAAAGCATTTAACGAAAGCAGGATTTGTTTTGGGAACATGATGTATTCAGAGATGCAAGAGGACAGACTTGCGTTTTTGTTGGCGTGCAGAAATCATGACTGTTCCCTCTCCCTGGACCAGATTAATCTTTGATTTTACCCATCTCTATGTCCGTCCACTCCATCCCCACCTCAACATGCAGATAACAAAGACTATGACGCTTACCTGTCCTACACAAAAGTGGACCCGGACCAGTGGAGTCAGGAGACCCGAGAGGAGGAGCGTTTTGCCCTGGAGATCCTACCTGACGTCCTAGAGAAGCATTATGGGTATAAACTCTTCATTCCAGACAGGGACTTGATCCCCACAGGAAGTAAGCTCTCTCTCACGTGTGGCAATGTCAAGTTTTGTCAAATGTTGTGTCGCTTGGTGTTGCTCATACTGTCAGTGCAGTGGTGATATGCCTTGTTTAACGTTGTCTACTATGCATTTGTGTTTCGGCATAACTCAACCTTTACAATCATTGTTGTGTTTTTATTTTGGTTGGGTTTTGTTTGTTTTTTTTTTTGCTTTGTGCTTTTTGTAAAACGCAGGTTTAGTTGAAGTGAAACAGTTTGTAAAAGGTGGTTCTTCTGTTGCGATTTTGGATGAATGAATTTCAGAAAATAGCATTTCAACTTTGTGAAATGTATATTCAGGTTTCAGAGTACATGACATATGGGTGATATATCATACACATATATATATATCTATCGCTTGAAATTTACAATTCGGCTCACATAAGCCATCATCTGCATTAGGTCAATTTGAACCAGCAGCATCACGTGTTTACAGTTTGATGTTCTGTGGAGTCTGTCGAGCAATGACTGCCAGCCAGGACGACTTCTGATATCATCAAATCATAAATGGAAGGATAGTAGAATAAGAATATTCATTAAAAGAAATGGGGATTTTCAACATAGGTCAATGAACCTCAGGGTTCCTCAGAGTTATAACTCAATAGCAAGTAATAACTCAATACTTCTACCTCCATAGATTTGGATAGGTCTAAGAATGCACATCAACAAGCCTGCAAATACTTAATACTTAAAATTAAAATGAAAAAAAATGAATGAGGTAGCTGTTATCGCGCCATACCGAGCGTAATTATTAGAAAGTGCCAGCTATATTATTATGGACCGTGTTACCGATCAAGCTATATATAAACTGCACCTCTGCATGACTTTGTAATGGTGTTAGCCGTGCAATCAAAAAGCTATTTATGCATGGATATGGATGCATGGTTTTGCCAGACTACATTTCTTATAAAACCACTCAGCATGCCCCTTGCTTATGTTTGATTAACTAACTTCACAGATGAGTTTGATAATATCATTATGGTATTAGCCTTCATCTGAATACTTGCATCTGCCTGTCTCCCCAGTACACACCGCCATTACTAATTATGCTCCTCGCTGGCACTGTGCCAAGGTTATAAACCGAATCTCTTGCTGTGATTATGTGCTCGTTGCGAGGGGACTGTTATAATATGGGAAAATGGCATAGAAATGCAAGGATTTAGTGTGTCTGTTGGTACTCCAGCTCTGTTGCTGCAGCTCACTGGCTTTTGTAACCACATATAAACATTTAGTTCCCAGTAGATATGCATTAGCCTACTAACGGTCAATAAAAGCTATTTAAGCCATCGATGTATAGTAGATAAGCACTGTTTGCCCCATTGCGGTTCAAGTATTATGTTGATTGTCTTCTTTTGAGCTGCTAAATGAGTACCATATTTTTTCATAGGATGCTGGATTATTTTTTAATTATTTTTAATGTTTGAGATCTTGTGATACGGTTGGATTTCTTCCGCTGTAAATATAAACATATGTGCATTTATATATGTACTACTGGTATAAATAGTATAGGATTGGGCTCCTGTAGAGATGATAAAAAACATTTCCTTGTCTTTTTTTATGCCTCCTTTCCCATATTAGACTGGAATAAACTGTCCAGCGTGACTGTTTTACAATCACTAGTAGAACCCTAGTGAAGAAACAACAGTTTATGCCAGATTCCTGTCCCCACATTAACACAACTGAATTTTCTTTTTCCCTGCAAATTTGATAATACTTTGAATGTAAATATCTATGTTTAGGTTTCACCAATGATCATTTCCAGGATGACACAAGACTACTTAGAGGTATTTGTCCCCCAAATTTTTAATGCTCCTGTCAACTCACGCCAACAAAGGGTTTCTGATGAGGTCCATTTTGCGATGGATGGTTTTATTTATTGTTAGCACTTTGTTAGCAAATCCTCCATAATCTTCTTTCTCTGGTTATTGCTCCTATTAGTGATCAGTGGAATATTGGTAAACTTGTATTAACCAATAATCACAACTTTTTTAGAATGAAACCTGCATTTCTGCATTTAAATTGTACATCTTGATGTTTCAATTTTCCACCTCCATCAGCATAAGATAAAATAATGGATTCAAGGCTTCTGAACAAATCAAATACCCTCTCAGCACCAGAGATACAATAGATGTGGAAACTAAATGTACCAAGTTTGAAAATATTTCAACTATTTGACAACTGCCACGCAATTTCACCTATGTTTTAGACAAGTTCTAATGGGACTACTTTTAGGAGACGACATTTCGTTCAACCAAATTATTTGTGAGATTAGGCCTTGCCAAGGGAGTTTGTGGGATTCAGTGGCATGTCGATGTGGTCCAGTTAATTTGCAGAAGTACCGCAGTACTTAGTTTTAATGTAAAAAAATACCAGAAATTACATTTGAGCAAAAGTCTAATGCATGTCATGACAGAATGTGATTTTAAATCATGGAGACACTTGTCAAAACTAGACATGAAATATAATGTAAATGTAAAATGCACATAGAATGTAATGCATCCCTGGTTGGTCAATTATCATAAATGCACTGCAGATTTAAGATCACTGAGCTGAGTGCTGCCTTTTGTTTATAGGGGAATATGCTTTATGTACAAGATTATATGTAGAATATACTTTGCTTACAAGATTTAGCACCGTCCATTAGGTTTTAAATGATTCATGTTTATGTTTCCCATGATTGTATTACTTTAAGTATCAACCTTTTTATACGGTTTGTTTTATGAAAAGGTGTCCAGTTTGTTTCAAAAGCATAGTTACTTAGTCGCACTGGACTCGTTTAATAAATGTGACAGAAACCATCAATAGCAGAATTTGCGTAAACTAGCGTTGCTTTTGTTTTTTTCATGCCAAAATCAATAACCGCACATGCAGCCCTGTGATTGCACAACTTATGAGGCCTCTGGTCAGCAAAATGTAATCTTTAAAACCATAAAGTGTTGCAAGTTCACATTCACAGAGGGCAGATTAAGCTATACAATAATCAATGCAAAGCATAAAATGAAATTGCTATTCCTTATGCAATCATATAATACATGTTCATCAACTGTATTTTGTTTTATTCATGGTACGATCAAAGAAAACATGGTTTTGTCTAACCGGTTAACCTAAACTGAGACATTCAACACCCACAGAGACGTTGTTGGCCCCAGGGACGTATTGTGGCAAATTTCTACATGAGGAGCAATTAAAGAACTGTAACATTATTGACTTGTCGTGTTAAGTAAAGGACGACTTCAAATCCAAGTTTGTTCTAATCAGATGTCTCTTATCGTGGAGCCTCGGGGCAGAGTGGCATGAAAGAAGTTCATTCTCAGTGATACAAAGAAGAGAAAACGGAGGGGACACGACATTTGTTCGTCTAAAGGCCGGCAGACGCGTATAAACGCGTTCCAAGCCACACAATGATTCCTAAAACTGAATCGGAAAAGAGAAATTTTGTTTTGACACACACACACACACACACACACACACACACACACACACACACACACAAACTTGCAAGAGGGTCATAAGCCTTGATTGAGAGGGGAAGCCTAGATAATCCCGTCTACCTGCTGTTGAAGAGCCTTTGTCTTAGTGTCTGCCAAGAAGGGCAAAAAGCAGGAATTTCCTTCTTCCTCGCGGAACTTGGGACAGGCCCGAGGAGACGCTCATTTAATTCGTTATTATCCAGAAAAACGGATTAGGCTGTCAGATTCACCATAAACTTTTTTTCTTTTTAAGCCTCTAAGAATTTTGTTTTGTTTTTTATTGAGGAAGGTAGCTTGACTCGCTTTTTTTGCTGTAGTATTTTATGTTTACTGTTATTTAACAATCCCATTTATGTATGTGCAAGTAGTTCCAGTTATCATGTCCAAGAGGTGATGAATAAATTGCCATAGCATTGTTATTCTAAAATTTTGAATTTAAACTATTTTAGTCTTTAACAATATCTAAGGCTCATTGGAATCATTGGTAAGTGGCATTTCCGGGGCACGCTGTATTAATTGCACTGGTATTAATACAAAGATCTCTATTTCTCTCTGTCCGTCTGTCTTCTAGCCTACATCGAGGATGTAGCTCGCTGCGTGGACCAGAGCAAGCGCCTCATCATTGTTATGACTCCCAGCTACGTTTTGAGGAGGGGCTGGAGCATCTTTGAGCTGGAGACACGTTTGCGCAACATGCTGGTGACTGGCGAAATCAAGGTCATCCTCATTGAGTGCGCAGAGCTGCGTGGCATCATGAACTACCAGGAAGTGGAAGCTCTAAAACACACCATCAAGATGCTCACTGTCATCAAGTGGCGCGGGCCATCCAGCAACAAGCTAAACTCCAAGTTTTGGAAACAGCTGCTCTATGAGATGCCCTTCAAGCGAATGGAGCCTCTGAGCATCTCTCATGAGCAAGTGCTGGACGTCAGCGAGCAGGGGCCCTTCGGTGAGCTCCAAACCGTCTCTGCCATCTCCATGGCGGCAGCCACCTCGACCGCCATGGCGACAGCACACCCGGACTTGCGCTCGACCTTCCACAATTCTTGCCACACGCAGATGAGACAGAAACACTACTACCGTAGCTACGACTACGACCTACCACCTAGTGGTACACTCCCGCCACTCTCTTCACTTGGCAACCAGCACACCTACTGCAACATCCCCATGACACTCATCAATGGACAACGACTGCAGTCCAAGTCACCGCGTCAGCAGAGTCTGGAGGAGGGCCACGGTAACAACGCTATGCTGCCGCTGCTTCCCAGAGAGACCAGTATATCCAGTGTTATTTGGTGACAGAGGTGGTGCCACTACTCGCACTTGGATCCTGAATGAGCCGAAACCTAAGAGGCGCGAGGTAATTGCTGCTGTTGAATTTGCACCAGGAAACAACAGGGGAGACAGTGGGCAAAACACTGGATATACAAGTGGCAGTGATACTCTTTTTTTTTTTTTTTGGGACCAATAAAAGCTTTGATTGAAACTAAATAACAAAAAAAAAAACTTTTTTGTATGCCTGTATAAACGAACAAATCACAAGCCAACACCTATGATCATGTACCCAGAACGTCAAGGAAAACAGGGTCCTGTACATAACTTTTTTTCTAATTCTTTGTAGCATCAGTGTTTGAGACTTCTTCGTTTTATCTTTTGGGACACTTTCTGTTCATTTGTTTTGGTTGTACAAAAGTGCAGCAACAGCCTGTGAGATGTGTTGGTTGAACCAGTATTACCTTTCTCTTAATTTGTTGGCTGGTGTAGTTTATAAAGCTTTTGGGATTTTTTTTTTTTTTGTGCGGGTCGACTTGGCAGCCTCTGGGTAATGAGATGAGTGTTCTGGATTTATTGAAGCAAGAGTCCCAGGCCAATAGCTCCTGTAAAGGTTGAGACTCTTGGCTCAACCGGAATATGCAAAATATGGAGTCTCGGCGGTGGTTGACGTGCTTGTTTCCCGACTCAATTGGATACATCAGACCTGTGAAGGAAGATATGAGGAATATGGTGCTAGGCTTCACATGTCCATGTCTCTCTTGAATAATTGAAAAAAAAAAAAACACAAGAACACAAAAACAAAAGAAAAGCCTTGCTATTTACCTTAACAGATGATTATAACACCTAAAATTATGTGTATTATTTTATGAAAAGAAGTATATTTTTGTAACTGAGGGATATTTGTTTGGAGAAGTTATACATTTTCTGAAAGAAGGATGTTGGAAAAAGGTAAAACAAGAACGTTGTTTTGTTATGTGCAACTGCATAGCTCGCAAAAATGAATAGGTCATTCACTATATGTCTTACCCTTATATTGCAAGAGAGAGAAAAAAAAAAGTTTGTATTTTCATTATTAAAAAGGGAGAGTTTTGATATATCTAGTACACTACAGATAGTAGGTCTGCAAGCATTTTTCCAATATTTCACAATGTCACAGTCATCGCAACATTTCACACTTGATTTGATGCATTATGTATGGAGCTGCACGATAAAAGATGTCAGATGGGAGGGAGGAGAGGAAAGCCATGTGTCACCTGTATCTGGTTTCCTGTGTGGGACCAAACAAAGCTGTCCAGGGCTAAACTGTAAACTTTGTTCTTGATTTCCTTTCAAATGACAGCTCTCTTATTGGTTTGCCATCCCTGCTTTTTAATGGAGATGATTTGTCAGTTGATGTACGCACTTGGATAAGCAAAGAAGAGTTTTTTGGTCCGGATTCCGAGTACTTTGTGTGCTACAAAAAAAGGGGGAAAAAAACACCTGAATCATAAATTGAATTAAATTGAGTTATTGATTTATTGATATTGAAGGAAAAAGCATTTTTAATGAAGTGATCAGTTACATTACATAACTGGGGATTCTTTTGGGATTCTTTTCTCTGTTTCGGGCCCGTCCACAAAAGACATAATCAATGCTTTACAATGAATGTACTTAAAATTCAAATTAAAAACCAACCCAGTGATTTTCTTTCAGCAAGTTAGACCAAAGCAGAAATACAGTGAACCGTTCCCACCCAGGAAAGTCTCCAGTTTCCCTCCGACGGAGCCTTTCATTTGGATCAGTAAGATGACATCCGGTCGTATCTTTCGTTTTCCCGCACATCCACCTGTTGCTTCTGAACTGTCCTGCAGCTCTGCCCTATCATTCAGTTTTTGAGAAAACTAACGTCTTACTAAAATACCTGCAATGTTCTATAGACAGAGCTGTTTCATTTATTGCCATAAAATGTGATGAACTTGTAAACAATAAATGGAAAAAAAATGACTTTATCACCGAGGTTATTGCTTTTCTGTTATTTTACTTTTGTTGGTTGAAATGAAAAGTCTTTTTAGTGTCCTGTAAATTGGCAGCAGATTTCTTCCAACCAGATGTGCTTCAGAGATTAATACGATTTATGAGGCGAAGATATGATTAAATCCCATTTTTAATCACACATAGCCCGTATAAAAATTCAGATTTTATTTCAGAGCACTCCTCCTAACCACAGGTGTTTGCTGTGATCTATGACGTAACGTGTAAATATAATCAAGACAATGAGGCGAAAGAGAAGACAATCGAGCCGTAGAAATGAAACCAATTGTCTTTATTTGCAATGGCTCTCAAAAAATAGAAATACCGATCCTCGTTGGAGTTTAACCAATAATCTTTCCTTTTCAGAGCTATTTGAAAACAAATGTTTTCATTTTCTTGGTAGGGCGTCATACATTTTTGTTCCATGGTGAATTTCTGGTGATGATGGCTTTGATAAAGATGATGATTAATCATGACAATATATAGCACAGAATTATTCCAGGCACTTTCACAACTCTTGAGACAATGTCTCTTCTTCTGATTTATTTTCTATTCTGTACCTGCAATGTTCATTAAAAGAAATACTGTTATTAATAAATTCACATTTATGGTAATGTTATTTCTCTGTTCCATGTGTCCTGCATATTTGGTGAATGAGAGCATTGTATTTGTTTGCAGAAAACACCATCCAGCTCATTTGTGTTTATGGAGCAGTGGCATAGATTGCTGACAATGCCCGGATCCCTTTTCCTGGCAGTGAGACGATGTTGCCCAACCAACATAACTCTACTGTCTCCTGTAAAAACCTTGAAACAACAATCAATACATCTCCATATTCTACTCAGACTGAATCAGCCCGGCCTCATTTTAGAGTAGACTAAATCAAGGTACTCAGTGCACGGAAAAAGACCCTCATGACAAAGTTGTTGTTCTCTATGCACCCACCGGGTGCAAAATCTGATTTGTTGTTTGTTTTAAAAAGGCGGCTCTCACTTCATATGACAACATATATTCTGCTTCAGTGTTGAACTATAAGTTGATTTAGTGAGATATCATCAGTGTGGTGAAGACTTTTAGCCGTCTTCCTGTTTTCTGGAATATATCTCAAGATGGCGAGAGTCTTTCCATGAGAAAAGCAATTGTCTGCTTTCAGTTTGCTTCAGGGCAGATAAACAATCGTTTTCAAAGTGTGTGTGTGTGTGTGTGTGTGTGTGTGTGTGTGTGTGTGTGTGTGTGTGTGTGTGTGTGTGTGTGTGTGTGTGTGTGTGTGTGTGTGTGTATTATAGAGAGAGTGATGACTTCTGGAGAACAAGCTGGAAATAACTACCCCACATGGTAAATTACCCTCTCTCTTGAGAAGAATGGTATAGTTGGAATT